>JAZDUA010000014.1:1200000-1625000 GCA_038098605.1 Gryllus longicercus | reverse complement strand
GGGGGAGCATGGTATTCTCGTTGCCAGGACCTTTCAGTTATTGACTGAATGAAAGAAAAAAATGAGAATTATGCAATAAAAATCGTGGTAATATGAAAACTTCCACTAAGTATATGCAGAAAATGTAAATGTTTGTGAATATTTTTTTATTTTCGACACTGAATTCATAAATATTATGGTATCGAGATATGTAAAATAAAATGCGTGATTTCGTTTTAAATGATTTAAAATGTCAATTTATCGGAAAATACTTGTCATAAAAAGCATGAAAAAGAAACAATAAAACAATAAAAAAATATATTTCAATACATGACAATTTGAATTAAAAAGCGGAATTCACATAGAGAATTCGCTAAATGGACAAAAAAAGATTCTAATCACCATTTTCGCCATGCGCCTTTGCTGAGCAGCTTTCCAAGACAAGCTATTTCCTGTTAGCTGGATCGAATTCAATTGCTGTCTGGAGAATTCTGGCTGCCGGCTGCTCTGGTAGGTTGTTTTGTGGTTTTTCCGAACGGACGGAAGCTGAAACTGTACTCTAACAAAAGGCCACGGACCGCGCTTGATGTCCCCTCTTCCTTCCCCTATTCTTTCTTGTCCTGACTGTGTCGGTGTCCCGCTGGTAGGAGATACCAGGTTAGGGAAGTCGATATGTTGGTCGGCGCCGGATGTCGCCATCACGTTGGAAAAGAAAACCATCTCTCGCGATAAAATTACACTTCCCTTGCGGGACCATTGCCTTTAGCAGATGACCTCCCGGGAAACACCAATCAGTCAACTGAGGAGAGAAGCGTCAGCGACGAAGTCAACGCGTGCAGTAGAAATACTCTTGCAGTACTATGCAAAGCTTGCGTTTTATCAGTTTTCATGCACTCGGGATGAGCACCTAAGTGAGGCAATTATTGCTTCTTATTCTCACCCTCTGCAGGTGCACACGTATACCATTGGACCAATATCGGGAGATACGCTGGGAAGCGATGTAGAATGCCTACCAATCATCTCTCCTTAGGTCGCCTTAGAAGCTCGCAGCTCACCAGGTGCCCGGGTTGGTACCAGAGTCACTAAACTGCACACACATTCTCCGGAACAAGTCTCCTCCAAATGAGTATTGATGGGGCCACCCGAGTTCTTTCCCGGGGTCATGGAGCCCCCATCTCAGGACTGTTCTGTGCCTACCAGCGATGTGACGGGCGGGTATGTCTTACAAGCATCATTACCGTTGCCTCTGAATCTTTGATGACATGGAGGTACTACAGTTTGATTCCTGACGGTGACGAATTTTTGGTACTAGCTAGAACGCTAGTTCGAATTCAACCACTGTGTGTTGAATAATTCTAGCTCGATACTTGTATGTGCTTTCTCCGATTTCAGGAAAAGAACAACGGACAAACGGGCGAAGAACAACACGTGATCTTTTCCCTCCTCATCTTTACTTTCTTCTCTTCCGTAACACGCACACGCGTAAACTTACATTAATACTCTACCTTAAATGTTGGGAAAACAGTCACGAGCTTAGTTTATGATCAGGTGTTGCCCTCTGGAGGAGACAACTGTAAGAGGAAACACTATAAGCCAAATTCAATGTCGGCGCTGAATTACACGTTCCATTAGAGGAACAGTCAGCTCGGAGTATAACATGCTACACCTCTGAAGAGACTTATGACTACGGGCCGGATTTTCATGACCTAAAACATCGCCAAATATTATCAATACAAAAGCTCTTAAAATGTCTTAAAAATACTCTAAAAGCAAAGAAAAGTTCGATCAAAACCAATTCAGATGAACATGTGAAGCTGTTGGATATGTAATCAAGGCTTCTTCCTTTCGTTAAAATGAACACAGCATGAAATCGTTTAAGTTGCTCTATTCTTTTGCAGAAAATCTATAGTAATCGCTAAATTAGCCGAACCGACATTGGTGCTGATAGGCGACACATTAACCTTAGATTACGTATTCACAACGGCTGACATTACAATTTCTGAGCGAAGAAATGGAATAGGCTACCCACGAACATGATGGAAAGACCTTCCATCAAGCTCCGGGATTCTGAGGAGAACATTTGTTGCGTCTCGTAAATATTATTTCTAGCAAGGACCACTAAAATGATATTAAAATCGATGAAATCAGAAAAATGCTTTAAAAATGATGGACAAGGTAAAAAATGACTTGTTAGTCGAAATCGAAGAAAAATGCAAAAAACGTGTGAAAATAGGTAATTTTCATTTTGTCACAAAATAAAATTAATGTCAAAACTACAAGACGTTCTAAAATGAAAAGAAAAGAATGTCATTTCATTAAAGTCCTCCCCCTTATTAATAATGACCGTAGACATTGACTGACCGGAAATACTAAATAATAAATGGTCTATTAAGCTAACGCTGTTAGTCACGTGAGATACTCGACACCATAACGGGAGATTCCAATTCTCGCCAAGACTTCTACATGTGGAACCGAAGTTCTTCTCCTCTTGGAGGAGCCACAGAGGAAGCTGGGAGTTCGGGTGCACAGCGGCAGCCAGGGTCAGAGATGCCGGCTGCCGCCGCGCGCACCGCGGGGGCGAAGGGCGCTGCAGATCGATAGTCGCGCGCGCGGCAAGCGTACAGCGCGGGCGGCTTCGATACTTTGCGCGCCACAGAATGGTCCTCAAAATGCAGTCCTATTGGACGCTTGCGATAGCGGAAGGTGTCACCCCCCTCAACCACCACCATCCTCGCTCAGCAACCCCAGATCCCTCCGCTTAGCTCCTTGCAGCTACCCTCTGATCCCCTGCTTGCCCTCAGCCATATCGTCACATCCTCCTAAGTCCCATCTTCAGCTTTCCTTAGTTCGTCCTCAGTTCCATCTTCAGCTCGTCCTCGTGTCCCCTTCAGCTCGTCGTCAGTCCTCCTTAGCCGCTCTTCAGCCACCTCCTCCCCCTTTGTACTAGCTCCCCTCATCATATCAGTCCCTCTCAGTTGTCCCCTCATCCTCCCCTCCCCGCTTCGTAAATTCAAACTTTACAAGCACGCAGGCGTGCATCATTTTCAGAATTGCAGGCTCTGATCTTATATCAACAACAAACAGTAGATCCTTGATCTTCATTTGGTCGACTCCTGTAGAGGCAGGGGTATCAACTTCCTTTCGCTTCGTACTATCACATATAAAAGTGACTAAGATTGAACCAAATGTTTGCAATCATGTTTGTGGTTTGTTGAACGAAAGTATCCTATCACAAGTTTCTTTAATCATAGTATTTCCCTTTCGTTTTCATGTCTGATGAAACAATGGTTCTAAAGTACTGGATTAGAGCAAGTCTGGTATGTTTGTTTGGATTTTTTTTGTGAAAAGACTGATTGTGTTTCACAAGAAGTCTCGAACTTATTTCAATCCAAAGCTTTCTTGCAGCTTATGAGTGCGAGGGTGTGACGATGACTGTGGCGGCGATGGCGGGAGGGGTTATAGTTAGAACTTCAATGTGAAACTCATTTGTTCCACCTTGAAGTTTTCTCGCTTGTAATCATTCTCATAGGGCATTGTACATTAACTAACTTTACGATAAATAGCAGACGCTCTCTGCTCTCAGTTAATATGTCTGTCTTTTGCCTCCGTATAGTCTCTTCACTCTAGCCGCTACTTCATAACACCGCAGTGATTCATAAGCACATTTTCGCCGAGAATCCACTTCTGCTGCTTGTGGTTCGTATAAGTCCGTGCCGGTTATTTTGAACCTTTTACAGGTAGGGAGATATGAGTGCGGGAAGAGGGCGCTCACGTTGCGGCTCTTAAACTTGTTACGAAGTTTTTTACCCCCTGGCACGCATGCAGCCTCATACACAACATTCGAGAAGAAAGAGGTCTGGAAAGGAACGAGGTGTTTGATACATGGTGGTTTTGGTCAAGCTCCTCCATGTCACAACTCTAAAGCAGACGTGCATGTCCAGGTGGGATTCAAACCCGCAGACCGCGCAGCTCGCGCAGCGCGCGGCAGCTCGTTTATAACAATTAACAATTCAATTTAAGAAGAAAATATTCATTGTCACACTTTATGCTTCACTCGAATTGCAGTCGATTTGTAATTGTAAAAATATTTAGAGGTTAGGCGGAAGAGCAGTTCTTACGGTCTGAGCCTCGCCAGAAGTAGACATATTATTATTAACAATAATAATAGTAATAATCATATTATTTATGTTGTAATTATTAACATTCCTTCCTATACTGCAAGTGACAATATCCACAGATCTCATTTGCTACTTGTCACGTTCCACGGATGCTTTGTCGACGCGTAATTCTCGCCAGACATCAACGCAAATGACCTTCGATTAGACATTCTCCTTGCTTCACCAGTTCTTCTAGCTCACGCCGCCCCCTGCTCCTTTCCTCTATGTATTTTCTGATCCACAATCTCGTTAATGTGTCCGGCACATTAATCATCTGACAGTCGCTTTGAATTTTCTAAGCATATGAGCACTTCATTTTGTTCAGATTTATAGACAATGAATAGTGAGGAACCATTAAGTTGATGTCATTAAAAATAATATCAGAAGCGAAATCTATCCACTAAAGTAACAAAGTCATTACCTTGAAGATGAAACAAATAAAATTAAGATGATTTTCAATAACAATATTCCTTACAAATTATCTGAAATGTTTAAAACGTTTGCCTTCTAAGGTGAAGTTTATATCAAGAAATTGTTCTATTTTTAGTGCAAATACGGGTAGCTGACCCTGTATTTTATTTGCAGTTGTTCCGTCAAAAGGTATCACACATGAAAAATTAGTGGTTTCACATAACAGCAGCAATTTGGTGTATTGGAAATATGCGTTGGGGTTATTTGACCTCGGTAACAAACTGATTCAGGATATACAGATAAGAGAAAATCCTTTATCACTTTTATTCGTGTCATATTTTAACTGTTGCTTTGATGTACATTCCCGGGTACTTCATTCAAAGATAGTTTTGGCCAATGTATGGTGCAGCGTTTAGAAGAAAGGATTTACGAGATACATTCCCTCGTCGTTTGATGAAATGGGCTCAGTTTGAAACAATTATATTATATCTTTTATATTTCTTATTCTTTGTAAACTAACTGTAATGATTAATTATGTACTGGGACAGTACATTCACCGCTTTGGGGTTTGAGAATGTTTCTGGTTTCTGAAAACAAAGAACTCGTGATGGACTTACATATATAATTGACAGCTGAAGGTTGTACTGAATGATTGTTTGTAAGTTGATTTGATAAATGGTTCGTTTAACACTCTATTGAAATGGTATGCCTACTATTTTACGAAGCAATAAATTTGGAGGGAATTATAAAACATTTTTTTCGTGTTCCTTATATCAAAATACACGAATAATAGTGATAAATAAGTTGCCTCTTCTGATTTTCCTGACAACATTCAACCTGAAATTTCAATTTGCAGTCTGGACTGTAATATAATTAAATACTGTCATAATTTGAGATTACAATATTGTATAAAGACAATCATTTGTTTTATATTCTATGTAGTGAATAATGATTACACAGACCTGATAAAGGTCTAACATGTTCAAATCAATTTAGCTAATAACATACACAGCTTTCTAAAATACACTCATTAAATACTTACGACTAACTACAAACACAATTTTGTGAAAATGTTTAAAATATACAAATAATATTTTAACTGCATTTAAATAAAATTCCTTGTTTAAAAACAAAGATAATTGGAATTTTTGTGTTAAATAACGTTTGATTAGAGCAAATAAATATTCAAGAAATTCATTCTTGAATTACATTTTAGAATGGAACTAATTTTATGCATTGGAAAAAGTAAGGACTTTTGTCAGGTCATGAAGACTGATTTAGTTTAATGTTTGTATTTCTAAAAAATCTGATAAATTTCTACTTGAACAGTCGTTCATTTCTGTTTCTTGTCCTTCTTTTGACCCCTTCATCTAACATCTCTTTCAGTTAAGCCTACATGCAAACACTGATTGGTACTTCCGGAAATTTCGAAAATTTTTTTGTGAAAAAATATATTTTTATTGGAATTAGTATAATAATATAAAAAAATTAAAAAATATGAAGGCTTTTTGTTTTTTAAAAATACGAAACTTAAACACGTTAAAAATGTGACTTAAAAATCACTTTATTCGTAGATTAGCGGGGTAGGAACCAAGGGGAAATTTATTTTGGATAAAAATAATTGTACAAGTATTCTTTATTTGACTTTATTACTGTCTATACAGCTATAGAATTTTTAAATGTAAACAATCCTTACTAACTTATAAAATTTGTACGTTTATTTCCTCGTAAAATAATATTAAACAACGTGTATACGAGTAATAAAGAAAATGATCTAATGAAATACCGAGGCGATTGTTGCCCCTAATTTGCAGCCTTCCCTCACTGGGAGCTTGTCTATGGGTCCATGATACAAGATGTCAGTCAGTCAGTCATCAAACAGTTCTGAACGTCACTTTCTAGCACCATTGTTAAAAGGAGTTGCCCAGCCAGTACTCACTCTACGCCTTCCGTTCCCAGCCCGATGGGCCCTCTCCCCGCGATAACTCCTGCCTCCTCTCGGAGCTCCGCTCTGAGACTCATCTGAAGCGAGTTAGGTACGTCTGTTGTAGACATACGAGAAATGGAATCCTAAATAAGAGAAAACACGAAGAAAAGGTAACTAATACATCAAGAATGTGTCAGATTGTACGCCATTTCAATGAATATGAAGAAATTGACAACTGGAGTGATAAGTGGGGGCAGTTTCGAACCACTTAGAAGTACGCAGCAACCCGTAGAACCTTGAAGATGAAGATTAGAAAACGAAATAAAACATTATAAAACAAAACCAGTTGTAGATTTATGATTTCTCTAATGTAATAAATGGTCATATTTTAGTCCGTATGTTTCGTTTTGTAATAATTACTCAGCATAGCTCCAAACATTTCAAGAAAAAAATCAGGAACGAATGAGGCAGTATCATAATAAGCACAGGACGAAATTTTACATAGTACTGGACAGGAAAAGGATTGGAAAATTTTGTGGGCAAAAATGTATGAAGAAAAAGTTATAATTGGAGAAAAGTATACGTCACCAAATGACAATTGGTCGAAAGCGTAATAGCGGAGCATTTTGTTAACCTGTGGAACGAATCTGTCTTCAACATAGATGCTTTCAGTTGTCTTTGTGACCGGGGGAACGTTAGCAGATCGCTCTCATCCTTGCATAGCACTCGTACCTTGAACCAACTTAAAAGTACGGGTAACTAATTAATACAATAAAGTGTGTGCCCCTTTGTACCACCACTAATTTCCTGCAGGATTATACAACTTCTCTGTATGATAGAAATTCTAGAAAACAAAAACAAGGAGGAAAGTTATATAAAACAAAACATACAACTGTGGCACTCTTCCAGATATTGAGAAACCTTTAATGTCCCCTTGCGCTTATACCCTTTCCTCCGCAGTGCAAGTGCAGCCTGCAGAAATGTCACCATTTCAGAGAGCGCGATGCAGCCGTGCAGCGAAGTGCTAGTAGTGTCTGCCGGGGCCCCGCCTGCGGGCAGGGGGCGATTCGAATTGTCGGCGCGCCGGCGAGAAGCGATTGGATTCCGCCCAGTCTTTGAGGTCCCGCACCCCCCTCCCCTTTGCCCTTAACTCCCTTTCCGCTCCTCCCTCCCCTGCCGCCACACTCCTCTCTCCGCCTTCCGTTACCCCTCCGCCCCTCCACCGTTCATCACCTCTCATCCCCTCCCCCTCAACCCACTTCTGTGCCCACCACCACCCGTCCCCCCGCCACGCGCTTTGTCAGCGGTGGGCCCGGCGCGCGCATCCGCCGTTGGCCGCGTGGAGCCTGGCACCGCCTCCTGTCGCACACTCCTACGCTCACCACACCATTCCAGGCGATTCTATCTTTTTCTTTCTTGACCCCTTTTAGAAGATTTGTTTGCTTCATCGGTCCCTTATCATTTTTCTCTGCTACACAGCTTATGTAATCTTACACGAAGGAATTTACGTGAGTGACTTAACATAACAATTATGCTTAACAACTTTTCTTTAAAATGTTGATTTGGAGGTATCGGAGATGCTGCCACTTCTGAGTAGCGGAGTTTCTAATCGTCATTGTTATGTAGTTATAAATTAAGTGCCATGAACATTTCTGCAGTGTGTATTGCGGAGGAATTTGTTCGCGCTATGCGCTAGAAATCTTATGAAAACTATACTGCTTTTCACGTTGAGAAGGCACAATGGGTGTTATGGAGAATCCGCTCGTTGTTGCCGATATGACCCGTTCGCGGCGCTCGCTCCAGCATCTTTAAAATGACGGCCACCTTTATCAATATACGCATCTACTGAAAAAAGGTTTTTTCGACACTATTACTATTATTATTATTATTATTATTATTATTGCTATTATTATTATTATTATTATTATTATTATTGCTATTACTTTTGTTACTATCATAGCCGCAATATTTCTATTAGCGTACATATCTAATATACAGGGATCCTTTACATGTATTCTCTTATGAAATGAAAAAAAAATTGTAAATTGTTGATTGTGCCTTCAAATATTAATTCATTTAAGCAATAAACGAAACACGAAGAGCAACATTTACCCAATTTCCATCTTAGTACATTCTTCCTTTTCTCATTTCTAAAGTGTTGCTTTTCTCGTAGATATGAATTTCGGCACACTGTACCTTTTTTTGATAATTTCTGTCTTTTTTTCTCGCTTTTCAAATTCAAACTCCATTTCTATAAATAAGCGATAAAATCAAGAATATTTGAAATTTGGTAAATTATTATCATTAATATCTTTCATTACACACATGATTGTTGCAGGAACATTTTAAAATAGAAACGGATGGAATTTGAGACGTACCGTATGTACAAAACCGTCGTATTTCATTTCCCTACTGATCGTGTACTTCAGTTACGTTTATAATTCTCGGAGTCGGAATTTCTCTATTATGTTTCCGTTTTCATTCTAAAGAAGGAATGTCTGCTGATGCCTGTTGCTCTGCAAAATTCATTCAAACGTGTGACTACGTTTTCCTCGAATATTTTGAAAATGTTTTTACCATATTTTAATTAACCCTTTCCTGCGATAAATTTTGATCTCTTAAAATTGACCCACTGCATGATTGACTAAATTACGATCCTACTTTTCTTTACGACTGCCCATCTTCGCTCACATTCACCAGCAAAAATCGACTGACCAGAAAACTCTGCAAGGTGAAATTCTCGAAAGGGCTTGTTGTGACCATTCGAATATTTATTTGGATGGTCCCTTCCGCCGATGACAACATATAATCTAACACGCCCTTTCAACCCTACATCCTGCATCTGTGCCTTCTTTTTCACCACGTCGCCCGTCGACCCTCGCATCGCGCGAATTATGTTTCCAGTGACAGAAATCAAGTTTTTAAAAAGTATTTTATTACAATAAGTTGTACAGCAGTTGTATACTTGTTGAAATATGAATTTAACGTTGATTCTGACATCGAGGAGCGTGAGCAGCGTCTGAAGGAACAATGCTGGTGAGAGCTACTTGGCTCCCGTTTATATACAAATTTCCATTTTGTTTACTAGGTCACAAACAAGATTTCTCTTCGTATCGTTTCTAGTAAACATCCTGGTATGCATTGGTTGCCGTTAGCTAAGGGGATATAACTCCTCCTCCCTTAAGTTGGAGCTCTCCTGAGATCCATTAAGCTGTCTTTTTCTTAATACATTTTTGGTACAATGAGTACAGTGAGATACATATAATTGTGCAAAATATAATAATACTTAAAATTATGGTTATAGAAATGTGTGCTGCTTCATGAACAGTGTTTCTTCTTAAATTTCGTACAGTTTTTGTTTTACATTTTGCAAGTTTGTTTGATTAAATTCAAGTAAATACAATTTTTGCTTATTTTCAATGCTAAGTTTAACATTTCTTGGTACATTAATCTTAAATGTGCTATTCTTGTTAACATAGATTTCTTTGTTAATATATAAGTTACAGCAATTTCTTAAAATACTGGTTTTTCTAATTATAAATTCTTCCACCTTTGAATTACATAGATTTTTACCATATACAGTATTATGCGTAATAACATTGACTTCGTTGAACAGTTGCAGAGTATTAATTTTAGTTAGTTTGACTTTTATACTTTGACATGTTGAAGGGTTTCTTAGGTTACATTGGGACGATTGGTAGGGTGTGGTTTTATAACATATCATTACAATTTTCATTTGTCTATATTTTGGTCTCCATATTCGTTTTCTAATACCTAATTTGCTGGTAAGACCAAAGTTATAGTATCTGATGTTCCTATTCCATTCATTTTGCATGTTTGTAAAAATTCATATATATGATTATATTTACTGAACAATAACTGTGATGGATATAAATTTCGTAATTGATTTAATAAAATCATGAATTCGTCGAACTGGAACAATTCAAGATTTATATTTTGGTTTTGAATAGCGTTAAGTGTTCTTTCTATTACAAGTACATGATCTTTTAGTAACGCTATTTGACATTGGAATTGGAATTCAAGATATATTCGGTCAACTTCTGATTGTAGTCGTTCTAAAGTTCTAAAGTTCGTTTCATTTTGAATTTTCAGTATGATTTTGTCTATTATTATTTCTATGTTTTACATTGTTCGTTTCTTTTTCCTTTTGTTTTTGACTGACTTCTTGGTAAAATGGAATTAGATGGCTTTTATAAAGGTTTATGAACTCATTTCTATAGTGTTGTTCTAAATCTGGGATTAAGCTGTCATTGTCATCTCGGGGTCCGTATAAAAGAGTGAACGGCGTGTAGTTTGTTAACGAGTGTACTGATTGATTGTAGATAAGGGTTGCAGTTATTATCAATTCTTCAATGAGGGTTGTTGGGTCTTGTATTTTGAGTGTCCGTAGTTTTTCGATAATTGTGCTGTGGAATCTTTCTACGGGTGAGTTAGATGAAGGATTTTTTGGAGTAGTAAAATGAAATGTTACTTTATGGAGTTTAAAAAATTCTTTGATTAGTTCCCTATTGAACTCATTGTCTGCCGTGATTTTCTGCGGGGTATTGTGATGTGAAAAGTAGTGTTTTAGTTTCTTAGCCAATGTTGTTGAGTTGGTATCTGTGATGTAGTAAGCTTGAGCGTACTTTGAGAAGAGATCGATTAACGTTAGAAATTTTCTGCCTTCTAATGTTAGTGTATCTATGAACACATGTTCCATGGGTCTAGTTGCCAATAAGGGTCCTTGGAATTTTGGGGTATATGGATGTCTGTCATATTTGGCCTTTTTGCAAATTTCGCATTTATTAATATACTCGTTAATTAGTTTATTCATTTTGGGGGTATATGAATTCTTATTAAAGTGTGCAATTGTTTCTGTTATTCCATTATGGTTATGATTATGATAGGTTAGTAACCTTTCTAAGAACTCTTCCTTAGTAAGAAAGTTAGTTATCCGATTACATTTTGTAAATTTCATTTCATTGGTAAATAGCTCCCTAATTATGTTTATGAATAGTCTTTCAACTTCTGGATCGTAGAAGTATATGGCATAAGTTAATTTTGGTCTAGTATGTTGCAAAAGGAATTCTTTTAGTTCATTTTCTAAATTGTTTTTCTTTAGAATTACGTCAATGCAATTAGAGTTGTTGTTCCTTTTCGTTACATATTTTTCTCCGATTTTGAAAGTGAATTTGTTTTGATAAGAGTGGAAGTTACGATCTGAGTACGTCAGTCCGCAGATAGGGTCTTCGTTGGAAGTGTGTGTCGTTTGAAGTGTTTCGTCGATATCCATTGGTTCGTTCTCGTTTGTAGGGGGTTGCAGTAATGATTTTAAAAAGTCATCAATGTCATCTGAAGCCATTTGGGTTTCGTAAGGGTTTCCTGGTTCTGCGATCATAGACAATATATCTGGTTCCACTTCTTCATCATGGTTATTGAGTTCGAGAATAGGTGGTTCGTCTACTTTGATTCTAGATAGGGCATCAGCGACTAAATTTTCTTTGCCTTTTTTGTATAGTATTTCATAATTGTATTCTTCAAGTTTGAGTCTCCATTTAGTTAATCTAGAGTTTGGATCTTTTATAGAGAATAGCCAAACTAGTGGTTTATGGTCTGTTTCTATAATAAACCTTTTCCCGTAGACGTATGGTCTAAAGTGCTTGCACGCTTCTAATATGGATAAGAGTTCTTTTTCTATAGTTGAATAGTTTTTCTCTGCTGAGTTCAATGTCCTCGAATAAAAGGCAATGGGATGGCCTTTCTGTGATAGAACGGATCCTACAGCAACATTGCTAGCGTCTGTGGTTAATTGAAAGGTCGCATTGAAATCTGGGTAAGCTAGTACCGGGGAATTTTGGATTAATTCTTTACATTTTGAAAACGACTCTACGTAAGTAGGATCTTTGAGGTTTATCGTTTTTCCTTTTTTCAGATATTTAGTCATTGGGAATGTAATTTTTGCAAAATCTTTAATGAATTTTCGATAGAATCCCATTAATCCTAAAAATTGCTTTATTTCTTTGTGAGTTTTTGGTATAGGATAATTTGCAATACATTTCAGCTTAGCTGGATTTGGTTTTATGCCGTCCTTAGTTATTACATGCCCGAGAAAGGGTACATCGGATCGGAGGAATTCACTTTTGTCGAGTTGCACTTTTAAATTGTGTTTTCTAAGTTCATCAAAAATTGTCTTAATATGGATTGAATGGTCTTGTAGGGATTTTGAAAAGATGACTACATCGTCCATGTAAACGAAGCAGTATTTATTAAGGTGTTTTTGCAAAATTTGATCCATCATTCTTTGAAAAGTAGCAGGGGCGTTTTGTAATCCAAAAGGCATCCTGGTATACTCATAATGTCCGTTATCAACAGTAAAAGCGGTCTTTTCGATACTTTCTTCGTCTATTCCGATTTGATGGAAACCTTGTGCCAAATCTAAAGTTGTGAAATATTGGCAGATAGATTGTCTAGTATGTCATCGATTCTAGGTAAGGGATATTTATCCTCGATAGTGACCTGATTTAATTTTCTGTAGTCGATTACCATTCTCCATTTTCGTTGACCACTGGAATCTAATTTTTTCGGTACTATCCAAACCGGGCTTGAGTAGGGTGACGTGGAGGGTCTGATTATTTCGTCTTCTAATAGTTTTTGAATTTGTTTTTGAATTTCTCCTTTCATGGAATGAGGGTGTCGAAAATTTCTTGAAAATATTGGATTGTTATTAATGGTTCTAATGTGATGTTTCACAGTATTTGCTGCGCTGAGTTTAAGTTTGTCATTATAGAAAATGTCACTGTAATTTTTGCACAGGTTAATGATAATATTTTTCTCTTCTCTATTCATGTGACCTGTCCTAATGTGTTCGATTAGTTTCTCATTTAATTCAATATTTTCCTCTTCCCTTAGAGGATTCTCATTGACTAATAAGTATTCACTTAAAGGGTCTGCTTCAATTGGGATTAAGTTATTTAATTCCGTTTCGAACTCACTTTCTATTTCAATGTAATTGTTTCTGCTAGTGTAGATTCCTTCAGGGATTGAGATATTATTTATTTTAGTTTCTGGTATATAAACATTTCCATTAATTTTTACTGGAATGAAAAGTGTCTTGGAGAGTTTCTTTAGAGGCATATAGTTTACATTGTTTAATTCCTCGTAAAACGGGATTGTTTTTCCTTCAATTGTTAAGGTATTGGTTTGATAATTCAATATCGCGCCTAATTCTCTGAGATCATTAGTGGATATTAAGGCATCGTAATGTCTATTCCAGTCTAATACTAGGAATTTAATTGGTTTATGTATGTCATATTCGGCAAATAAAGGATACTTAAATGCTGTATCTCCGTAATAATTTTTGTTCACTGTTGTTAACGTGAAGTCATATGGGTAAAAATAGTTTTTAAATTTCTCATTGGCTAATTTAGAATTCATAATTGATGATGAGGCTCCTGAATCTATTAATATTTTTAATCCATCTATAACAACAAAAGGGAGCCTTGGGCCTACATGGCTATTTAGGTGTTCGGTATGTCTGAGGCTGGTATGTGAAAATTTTCCGCTTGTTGACTTTCCCTACTTTCTATTTCGTGGGGGTCTTCCGCGTTACTAATGTCCCGTTCGTATTCCGGTTGTTCGGATTGCTGACCTATATACTGAAATAAGCGTCCTTCGTCGTCTAGGAATATGTCTGTTGTTTCATTTTGATTAAATAGTTCTTCTACAATTATGTTCGGGTGTCTTGTGTTCTGTGGTCTATTTCGGTGCGTGTTTGCCGTCGTGATGGACATTGGTGTAGGCTTGTCAAGTGGTGGTTTGTTAAAGTGAGTAAATGTATGATTCCTTTGGGGTTGGCTTGAGTTGAATCGATTAAACGGTTGGTTATTATTGAATCGATTGAATGATTGGTTTGCGTTAGTAGGGTTAAAGGGTTGATTCCTAATAATTTGGTTCTCGAAACGTGGTTTCTGGTAGAAGGGTATTTGCGGTCTCCAGGGCGTGAATAGTGGGGTATTCGGCTGTTTCGGGTGTTTATTTTGACTAATTGCTGGTTTTTGGCTGTTTGGCTTAAAATTGTTTCTCATGAAGTTTACATATTGATCATGAGTTTTCATATCATCAAGTTCTATGCATTTTTGTAAGGCATCTTCGATATTATTAATTAGACTGTTCTCTACTTTTGATTTGTAAGGTTCTACGAGTCCTCGTTTGAAGGCTTTTATCGCGGTGGAGGTGTATAATTGTTTCTTGAGTGTGAGTAAGGGTTCTTCTGATGTTAACGATACAGTATCATTTAATTGTTGTGTCAATTCTTTTATCCTATGGTAATAATCTACGTATGTTTCATTTAGTTGTTGGTAACTTGAGGCTAGTTTGAACTGTAAATGTTCTTCCGAACGAATTTGACCAAAACAAAGAATTAGTTTGTGTTTGAGATCGGTCCAATTTATCATTGTATTATTTTTTACTACTGATTCGGCTTCGCCGATTATTTTAGATTGAATGAAGCTAAAAATGAAAAGGGTATGGTCCCTTTGCTCTGTAGTCAGTGATAATCTCGATAACATTATTTCTACTTGTTTGATGAATTTGGTAAGATCATCATTGGGTCCGGAGTAAGTGGGAATCAATTTTGAATATAACTCGAATTTTTCTTTGAATTCCATTTCGATAAATCCTGAATTGTTATACACTTTGAAAGTTGCTTAAAATGAATGAAATAGAAAACTTACAGTTTTTGGGGGTACCACAGTGAAGAATCTGCGATGTGTTGTGGAGAAGCTGCGGAGAGGCTGCGAGGAACTGCGGAGAAGCTGCGGCGAGTTGCGAAGTGATGCGAAGAGGTTGTGATGGGTCTGCGTTGTACTCCGATGAATTCGTGGGGTGCTGCGGCGGATCTGCGTTGTACTCCGATGGATTCGTGGCGTGCTGCGGCGAATCTGCGTTGTACTGCGATGATTGGGCGATGTACTATGATGATATTTCTTCTTTTCTTGCTAATTCTTCTTTTACGTTTTAATTCTTCTTATCTATTCTTCTTATCTATTCTTCTTATCTATTCTTCTTATATATTCTTCTTATATATTCTTCTTATATATTAACAGTGGCAGTGGTTTGTTTAGCCGTCGATGATCTTTTTAGTTGATTTCTCTGGCTTCCTTGAACCTGCCGTTGAATTTTGAGATGGACAGTGCTGCTCCAACTGGATTAAAATCCACCTGCGTCTTCCTGATTCGTGATGAATTTTCCAACACAGTGAGCAGCGTCCTACCGACTGCGCCAATTATGTTTCCAGTGACAGAAATCAAGTTTTTAAAAAGTATTTTATTACAATAAGTTGTACAGCAGTTGTATACTTGTTGAAATATGAATTTAACGTTGATTCTGACATCGAGGAGCGTGAGCAGCGTCTGAAGGAACAATGCTGGTGAGAGCTACTTGGCTCCCGTTTATATACAAATTTCCATTTTGTTTACTAGGTCACAAACAAGATTTCTCTTCGTATCGTTTCTAGTAAACATCCTGGTATGCATTGGTTGCCGTTAGCTAAGGGGATATAACTCGCGCGGCTCGACTTCAAAACAAATATCAAAGTACACAGAAGTAGTGCATCCGAAAACCTTCGGGTGATGATAGAAATTATATCATTTTACCCAACACTTCGTCGCTTAATTGGACTTCAAGAACGAAAATATTCCAGCGACGATATATTTTAATGCTTAAGTTAAAAATTCACACAATTTCGTTCACAATTCATTTTTTTTAAAGAGACACTTTATGATATACGTGATACGTATAAAATGAAAGCATTTTCCCCAGCTGAAATGAATGAAATATTGTATCGATTTTTTCCATCGTAATTCCACCAATATTAGGATATGTTTTAACGGACTGAATAAAGGGATCAATAAAAAGTCAGTTCCGCAGAAGAGTTTCATTATTTTATTTAAAAAGCAAATGAATCGTCCTCGCCATTTTCTTTACAGGACTATGTTTTCTACTTACTTTTGCAAAAATTGATTTGGCAACAGTGCACGAGATTGTTCCAGAAGATTGTTCCATTGCCCTTAAGAGCCCATTGTACCTTCACATCGTGAAAATGAGTATAGTTACAAACATTTAAACATCCTAACAATGAAAGGCGAGGAGGCAATTTATAATTTATTATGCGTAGTTTTATTGTAGGTAACAATTATCAACTTAATAATTTTGGTAGTCCTTGTCCTTGATATTTTTAGTACATCAGTCGCTGGCTCATATTCGACTATTAAATACCATTGTACTTCTTAAGTTTCATTGACCCATTTTTAAATTTAATCAACCCCCAAGGGGTTGATATTGACCCTCATTGGTAAGAGATAAAGATTTTTATCTATACCCCTTTCGGAAAAATATTTTTAAGAGAAGTAGAATTGGCCACACTTCTTATCGCAATTTGGAAGCGGTTGGAACGTTCCCCGAGGAGTGATTTGTCGCACTAAGGGCTGCGATTTGGCCAGACAGCAAAGTCCTTGGCAAACCAAGTGTTTTCTTTATAAGAAAAAGCTAATTTGGAAATGTGAAATTTGGGCTGATTTGGCTTAATTTAAAGTTACATTGTACTATAATCTCTGCATTCTATTTTTTTTTATTTCGCATTCCTGAAATTGAATCTAATAACTAAAAATTGCTAGTTTCGATTATGTTTCAAGAATAATTGGAAAAAGTATTATACAATTCCTCTAAAATACGCTAGGATGATCAAAGAACCAATTTTCTACAAAATCAGGCAAAAAAATTAAACATTTCCCTAAATCATGTTCTTAACCAAATGGTTAGTCTCATAATAAATGTTACAAACATCTATGACATAGAAAAGCTGATGTTAAGCGTTTGCTAATGAAATTTTAGTGAGAAATATCGCATTACACTAGGTTAAATTCGTACATATGTACGTAACTCAATTGTGATATCGTGCCCCTAACTGCTGATACTGATCTGATCTTTCGCAGGTAAGCAAACTTGCGTGGGACGATCCACACACAAGCAATGGAACAATTGTTTTAATCTTTTTGTCGATTTTTAATACGTCTCAACGTAGTTCTACGTTACCAGACATTAATCAATTTTCTTGGACATCCAATTGAGGCATTTCTGTTTACAAATCAGAAAAAAATGAAGATAAAATCTTGAAGATATGCGAGTCCCGTCCACCGAGCCATTCACATCGCAGAGCGCTCGTGAAAGTTGGAACGCTAGCGTCAGTACGGGCCCGCCCGATACCGACAAAGCATTTTATATTTCAAGTGCTTCTTGTAATAAGTGCAATAAGTGAAATATATGTTAATCCAGTGTATCGAATAACTTTCACAAATGTCATTCGATGTGAATAAATCAACAGGCAACGTAGTCAGCAATGCTTTTTTCGTGCTACACAACTCCAGCGATATTCCGCAAAGCAACTTCATCAACTTACCTACCACACACAGTGAAAGTGCCACGAACAAGGATTCAGCCATGGAGTCTTCTACATCAGAAACTTCATGTTATCAAGACCCATCGCAAGGTACAACGCTCGTAACCTTAGGCATCTGGCATGGTTAGAAGCCAGCGTCAACCAAAGAAAAAGGTCAGTAGGCGAGGACGTTTCCAACAGCGATAACAATAAACACAGTGCAAGTGCAAGAGACAGTGACTATGTTAAAGGTTTTACATCAGATTTAGCCAACGCACCATCCACTGACGGTTACGATGCCCGTAGCCCAAACATTCAACTACAGAAATGAGAATATAGACTTGCAATCTTCATACAATGTCCCAGTAGGCAACAGATTTTCGACATTTGCCTCCAAGGAAACCAATTCTCTTCCCCCAGATAACCGCTTCAACTATCTAAAGTATGATCAATCTTCAGTCTACTACAACCTACAACCAATAACCATTTATTACCGAGATAACTAACATCAACTAATTCGTTAATAAAATTAAAATTAACGTATCAAAAATCTTCGTAGCTGAATAAAAAAACAACAAAGTGAAAATAAATCCCGGCTCAGCTGAAGATTTCCGTAAAACCGTAAAATACTTAAGACAACCTTAAAAATACAAATAGACTCCACTCCTACAAAGATTCTGCTAACAAAAACTTTTGGGTAGTATTCAAAAATGTTCATCTCTCCATATCTGACAGTGAAATCATGCAAGATTTAAAACAAAGACAGCCATCCCTTTCCTGTAATAGCAGCCGAGTTCAACGACAATGAACCACTACAGACAATACTCAACATTAATCAAATCTGCAACATCAAAGTCACCACCAAAAAAAGAAAAAGACCGAAAGGTCTACTACAGTTTTATAGATGTTAGAACTTGGGACACTCTAGAAACAATTGCAATCACAAAAATAACTGTGCAATATGTTCTGATAATCACTATACTGTAACTTGTCCTGAAAGTATAGCAAACCCCACCAGTATTCTTTGCAAACGCAATCACCGTGCAGATGTAAAGAATTGAAAACTGTTTATACTATAAGGAAATTGTTGAAAAATAACCACCCCACCCAATAACACAAGAAATCCATACCAAAGAACACCACCATTATCCCTTAGCAACCAACAAGAACAATTTCTATCACTACCCCGTACTCAGCCAATCCGAAACTTCACTAGAAACAACCAACCTGTAAACCAATCAGGATTCGTTAACAATATGAGAACAATATGAGAAACCGTCGTTAACAAAACCAACAAGATAATAATAATTCCCTTTTAAATACAATAATTGATTCTTTATCATCCTGTATTATTAACTCCATAAACTATCTTATACTATCAATAATCAATACAATTCACAATACATGAACTGCATTTTTTAATAACAACAATATCAATACAAGCCCACAGAAATATATCATTAACAAACTGGAATGCAAATGGGATGACATCCAAAAATTTAGAACTTGCTCAATATTTACTCGATATATATATATATATATATATATATATATATATATATATATATATATATAGAGAGAGAGAGAGAGAGAGAGAGAGAGAGAGAGAGAGAGAGAGAGAGAGAGTACGTGCATAACAGAGACGCACCTAAACAATAGTAATACATTTTATATTCCAGAATGCAAAATTTATAGTTGTAATGACAGGACCGAACATAAAGGAGTTGGTGTTCTTAGAGCAGTCAGGAATAATATAATCCATATTAAATTAATATACCAAACATCACAGGAATTGAAACAGTTGCAATAACCTTAACACTGAACAATGAATAATGGAATATAATAACTGCCTATAAACCTCCATCAATAAAAATACAACCCCAAAACATTCTTAATCTATTCACCCCATACAAAAAAAACATTAATACTAGGTGCTCTAAACGCTAAACACACAAACTGGGGATGCCACACTTGTAACAAAGCAGGAAAAACACTATCACAAATTATAAACAATACCATTACCAATATACTATCGCCTCCTGAACCAACATACTAAATGTAACTAAGCAACCAGACATCCTTGACATCGGTCAATATCAATTTTTACTGAACTCCATATCACGAACTCGACTGACCATTTTCCGGTAAATATACTTACTCGACAAATCCCACCCCCGCGATCCCCATTCCCCAAAATAAACACACCAACATTAAACTGGATTAAATTCCAAAATATAACCAGGAATTTAATACGAAAAATTAAAATTTTAAATAATTCTATAGAAATAGACCAGAAATAGCACCAGGTCATGATAATATCAATAATTCAATACTAAAACACTTACAGCCCCCGCAATTGCGTACTTAACAAATATATGCAATTCATACTTCAGAACAAATCATTTTCCATCCACTTGGAACCATGCAATTATTTTTCCGGTTCCAAAACCAAATTAAAATTCAGGCACTACCGACAGCTATCGTCCGATAAGCCTTCTACCATCTCTGTCTAAAATTTTCGAAATAATAATACCTACTTAAAAAGCACCTACAAATAACAAAAGCAATCCCAAGAAAGCAGTTTGGATTCACTGATCATATGTCCACACAACATTAACTCCTCAGAATCACTGAACATCTCAACACAGCATTTCAGAAAAAACATCACACAATACTCATATCACTCGACATAACACAGGCATTTGATAGATTCTGGCACCAGACACTAATATATAAATTAAAGAAAATAGACACTCCACACTATATCACCTCAGTAATCCAAAACTATATATCCAACAGAACCATTACAGTAACAATCAACTATCAATGAAATCCCAGGTTAATCAAAGCAGGATTACCACAAGGATCCCCCCTATCACCCACACTGTTCAATCTCTATGTAGCAGACATGCCCATAGATGAAACAGTAAAAACAGCACAGTTTGCAGATGACACACTTTATCTTCTCTTCCAGCCACTCTCTAATCAATATTAAAAAACACATACAATTGTATCTAAACCAAATAGACAGTTGGTCATCCAAATTAAAAGTAAAATTAAACCCAAACAAAACTGCAGAAAAAATATTCTCTTTAAGACAATATACTTCACCAACCCCACTAACATTAAATAATGAGCCCATCGCGCATGGTACCCACCAAATAAACCCATAAAATATCTTGGACTGCACATGGACACCAAAATAATACAACCTAAAAACAAAAGCATCAATTAAAACTCTAATAAATAGATATAATTACCTCCCATACAAAACAGCAATAACTTAATTCAAAACAATAATCAGACTATATATAAAATATATATAAAATATATAAAATATATATAAAATATATATAAAATATATATAAAATATATAAAATAAATAAACCCTTGATATTACCAGTGAGGGAGTCATCCTCTAAGAGTTGGTTTCCCTGCCAAACACTAGTGCAGAAGAACTACTTACCAGTCAGGGAAGCTGCGTTAAATTTGAGTCATGCATACCTTCGTCATATGAAATTCCATTAGTAAAAGTGAACCTCGACTCCTCTATATGCCTTATATGTTTTAATATTCATTCAGAGGCCGCCCTTTTTGTTTTACTGAAAGTTTGGTCACAACATTGATTATATTCTTGGTTACAAGGATGGGTAGTATTACTACGTCCTTTGTTGTGCACACAACACACACTTCACGGAACTCGAGGCGGAACTTGCGTCATTAATATGAACAAAGTACACTTTCCTGACACACGCTTGAAGTAACGTGTTTGAGTGTAAAATTTCTTTTTAGAAATTTCGTAGAAATATTTCCTGTAGTTTGATTGTTGACTTATTAAGATCTCAGAAGTGATTATGGAAATGCGTCCGCTTGAAATGTCACCCATTTTCACTTTTAAGTTATTTGCGCATTCACTTTGCGAGTGCATCATTCTTTGTGGAAAACAAGACTGTAGCTTCGAGGCATTTTATTCGAGGGTCTCTGTATTTAATCGCAGTGGCATCTTTCGTGGAACCGGGCAGTAAAATGGCGGGGAGGGGCGGGGTGCGGTGAGGTGGTGTGGTGTGGGAGGGAGAGCAGAGGCGGAACACAACTGGCCTTGCCGCCACGAGAAGCGGGGTAGAGTAGGAATGAAATGAGTAAAGAAGTGGCAATGGGGAGCGGCAGCTGAGTGGATGGAATGAGGGTCGTGGCGTGAAGGGGGTAAATGGGGTATTGCGGGGAGGGGTGTGATGGAGGGAGCAGTGGGAAGTGAGGGAATGGGGTGTGGCAGGCTGGAGGATGGTGAAACGGGCAGAGCAGGGCGAGGCGGGGAGAGATGACGGGACTGGGCGTGGCGTGGCGGAAACCGGGGGGAGGAACGAGCGCGGCTGGACGGAGTGTGGGACGGGGCTGAGCGGGGGGAGTGGGAGGCGGGGCGGGTTGGATCACCTCCAGCGTCAGCGTCCCAACGAGGCCGGAGGCGCGCGCGCGCACGGCGCTGTTCTGGAAGAAAGGAGCCGGCGCTGCGCTGCGCGCGAAGGGGCGGGCGGCCCTCCCCGGTTTATAGCTGGGTTTACGGCAGCGACACGACGGCGCCGGGCGAAGCCACTGAGCTGCAACCTCCTCCCACCCCTCTCCCTCCCCTCCCTCGGCTTCGCTGCTCTCGGCCGACCCCACTCGCGATTCCGACTGCCCGCCGATCGTCTCTTAGGCTCCCGGGCTTCTCCATGCCTTCCTTAGCTCCTATCAGTTTTACCAAGATCCCTCCAACACATGTCCGTCAGTGTCTTATGAATACAATATTTTCCCTCTCTCTCAACTCACCTCTCCTGAGACTCTTTTACCATTTCTGTTCACTCCGCCCTCGGTCCCTTCACTCAACTTTTCTTGCTTCTTTCACCTTTCTCCGAACCGCATTCGCCCACCCCCTCATGCGCCAATTTCCAATATTTAGCATCCCCTCACATTTAGCTCTTTCTTCACCTCAATCTCCCCATGATCAGGCTTCCACATCCCACGTCCCCTCCCCGGTTTGTCAGGTGTTTCTCTCTCGCCTGGCAGAAGATGCATTACCGGAAGCTTTATTGACACTTGCTCTTTATCCCGACCTATCTCTTGTCTATTCTTTCCCTCTTTGATTTAGGCTAACCCCAAATGTCGGTCCCACATTTACTTGATCTCGCTTCGCTGCCTCTCCCCGTCTGTTTCACCCCTCGCTAAGCAGGTGTCTCCGCCCCCCCCTACCCTCTCAAACGCGTCCCCTTCCAATGGACCTCTCTTGCAGTGTGTAGCTGCGCTCTCCTTGCGCGCTCCTGTCGGGGCGCAGCCCCAATGCCCCCATCTCCTCGCCGGAACAAGTTAAGTGAGTTGTTAGCACTCGGAACTCGTACTCGCCGGAGCCCAGTTCGATTTCTCGGGTGATCGGATGTGCAGTTTTCCGTTTGCGGAAACTGCGGCGCCTCTGGGTGAATGCTGCTCTGCTACTTCCACAGGTGCCGTTGCAGATGTGTTACTGCTCTTTCATTCACTCTTTTGCAGTATACTATTACATAAAACCTTTCTTTCTTGTTTCGTCTCTCACATGACGCTTTTATTCACTACTAGACGTTTTTGCCTTCAGTATATAATGCAGAAAATAAACAAAACGTTTGTGAATGATTCTGGCTGAAACGAATAAAAATAAACTGGCCGTTTATAGTCCATGAATTCTACGTGAACGTTGGCGCGGATTTCCTTGGTGTTTATTACATTCTCAAAAAATAACTATCTTGTGTCAGTATTGCATTGTTCCTTTACCAATCTCCATTCTGTATTTATTTTTTACACGAAATATAACTTGATCGTATTGTTTGGTTTTTCAAATAAAAATAAATTAAAAATTATTCTATCAAAAACGACCTCTATTAATATTCTATATTTCGAAAATACTCATCGAGAACTCTTAAGATGGAAAAAGTACACGAGAATCCTTTGTTAAACGATATATTTTCACTATGTTTGCAGATTTCTTGACTATTATTTCATATTTACATATTGCTGCAATCTTAGTTTCGTTGCTTAACAACGTCGTCTAACATTAGCTTGGGACTTACGGAGATTGAATAGCTGGAAAATGGATTCACCACAAACTGACTTGACAAATGACTACACAAAAATTATTTGGATTATGTAATTCATTATTGAGGTAATCATTAAACTGGTCTTATACTGGAGAAATTCTTAAGCTCTAGCTTATGGACATGAACGCAATTTTAGGTAATATTAAATTAGTTTCTTTAATCAGAAAGCAATAATTAGCTTGTTCACTTCTGAAGCAGAAACAATTAGAGCTTCTCAGTTTTCAATCTCATGTTCCTCTCATGATTTTTAAATAAATAAAATCTGGAGATTCTACTAGTATATTGGTAGAATCCCAGGAATTACTGATACTATAGTCTAACGTGCGAAGATATAAATCGAATTTAGTTAACTATGGGCTGAATGATTTTGTGTACGTTTTGTATTGGTCTGTATTGGTGGGTGAGTGGATGAAACCAGGTACATGTATAACGTACCCATATACGTGGTAATGCAACCTGGGGGTTTCACTATCATAAGGGAGGGGAATTGCCGTCACACTTAAGGTGCGACGGTCACTTTCAGAGAGCAGGATGCACTAGCTGAATGTCTTTAAAGGGCGCCAAGCGCATGCCTTACCTGCTATCAAGTCACCCGCGTTGAGCATCTCAGGGGTGAGCGCTCTGGGTCGAAATATTGCATTTGGCTTACTGACTATAAATAATACACATTTCTTTGTGATACCACCCGACAAAACGGCGAGGACACGTTTATTATGGATAAATTATCTGACATACATTTATCTGTTGAGATTTCCTCTGGCTGATAATAATTATGGGCGTAAATTCACGTACGGGAGGGTGATGACTGATATCGCTGCTTCACCCCGAAAGGATTACACGTCCAATCGTCCGTTGGATGGCTGTTGTCGCCATTAAATCATTTACTATGGTCTCGAGAGCCGCCTGACCGCTGTGGAGATTATTTTTCTAAATCTCTTCTTTTAGCGCCCTCAGCTCACCCGATTGCCGTCCGTACACCTTTCGCGGGATGCGTGAGCTCTGTCACGTGCGCAGCGCGAAGCGTTTCATTGGCTTGTTCAAAAATTTTCCGAACATTCTATCACTCGAGCTCTGTGATTGGGTTCAGGGGACCGCACATCTTCGCAACCTTCACTTCCTAACATATAATTGGTTATTTATTGTTCTCCATATAGTGCCTACGTAACTCGACACACGTCTGCGACCCTTCTACGAAGCTTCAAGGTTTATTGCCTCTTAGGGATTAGCTAGTGGGCTGCCCCGGAGCCTCTTAATACGACTGTTCCGGGTGTCAATCTCCTATTGCCACACAAGAGATCGCAGGGGGTGTTTTTCGGAGGCGGGCGAACGTGCCTGTTCTTTCGTGAGACCTGCAATATCGTTGCAATGAAAGAAGCAGACATGTTTACTGTATTGCACAATACCCATGAGATTGTAAATGACCTAGAATTTTTTTCCTACGGACCGTTGACCATTCAAACAGGCTTAATGTACGACGTATGTGTAAATATTACAGTGTCTCTTGACAAATGAGGATTATGTCTTCCCCAGCAATAGCTCCTGATATTTTTCCATTGAAATATATCGTATAGATCTCATCTGAAAAACTTGTCTCATGCCAGAAACTGGAATTTTGGAATTAGAACATTTGGTTTCAGAGCATGAGTAACAGCCACAATTCTCGCTGAAGTGAATCCAAGTACTTATTGCGTAATATAAATTTTGAGTGACGAAATAAAATATTTGAATTCATGCAAGATTTTGACACGGTCCTCGAAGTTTTAAGCTGCTCCCATTGTTTGGTAGAGTTTCCATATTTCATGAAAAACGTTTTTCAGTTAACTCATTCTCTCCTTTGAAGTAAATAAAATCACTTAAATACAAAGAATTTCACCATCACATAACCTTTCCGCGGAATGCAGATTTTATTTTATTCTCATCTCTAATAACTGTCCGAAGAGTCCAAACAATAGCGTATCCATTTATTCCCGTTTGGAATCTGGCACCATTCCCTAAAATACAACTCCGCGACTCGTCCCTGACAGTTAATCACGTAACGTGCAGTTTATTCCTTTTAATTTTCGTAACCACCCGCAGCGGCGCTGCGTGGCGCGAGGCATAAACACGCTCCGTTATGCGCTAACTGGCCCTCCGCACTTGCTGGCACAGCACAGGAACATTGCTTCCCCAGCTTTCAAAGCTTTTCGCTTAACCCTCACGCTACCACGAATGGAAGTTTATGCGGTGCTATAGTCTGTAGTTTTGCGTGCATTCAAAGTTACTCAGTTTTATATTAGTTTTATCATGTTTGGATTAAAGCTTAACATTAATTTTCTATTAATTCAATATTATAAATTCGTTTGAAACAATTGAGGGACGCATTTACGAGTAAACTGTCGTTGGTCGAACAACGTAAATGTTTTCACTTAAGTTGTAGATGTTAAATTAAGAAATTTACCCAAAAGGTAAGACGTGGTTTTTTAGGAAATGGACATTTGTAAAGAATCGTCTTTGGAATTAAAAAATTAATTTAAATTGGGTAAACTGCTAATTGAATCTGTTCAAAACTTCATTTGCAGATAAAAATATTAAGTCGGGTAGTTGCTCAACTTTCTTGCAATTGATTTTTATTAACAATAATTTGTTGTTATGTCATTCGTTTATTATCACTCATTAACACTTATCTTCTGTTTCATTCAATTTTGCATTTGCTTTATATCTCTTATGCTGTTTTCCTTTTCATATGTGTCATTTTTCTTTCTATCACACTGTCTTGGCACTCGTCCCTCGTCCTGGAACCAATTGAATTCGATTTCTCGCCAGGCTTCTTAAAAGAGTAGTTTTAGGTTAAGTTTTACATTTATTCAGTCAAAGAAAACGTAAAATGTGTATGTTACGTGGGGGGGATATTATCTGCGCCCGTTTTCTTGAGTTCTAGAATCCCTTCCTATCATTTTAACTATAAATAGTTGAAAGGTGAGTAAAAGTTTAACATAAATAAAATAAATAAATAAATAAATTTTAAAAGTCGCATGATTAGCCATATTTGGAAAATAGTCATATTTGTTTCTGAGTTACAGAAAATTTATTTGCATTGGGACACGAATTGCAAGTATGATTTTTCTTTATTGCTAACAAAATAGCAACTCGCCCCTTACCTCTTATCATTACAAGCAAAAGGAGAGTTCAACAAAACGGGCGCGTAGTGAAGCTACATTTACGTCCAGAAGCAAAACAAGGGGCCATATCTGCATTTGCTCAATGGATCAGGGAAAGTGGACAAAAACCTGATCGAGATGGTAATTGACCCGGAAGCTGAAGTACATTATTTGTTACAAACATATTAAGTCTTTAAAAAATATGCAATACAAATAAAAACTAATTCATTATATATCACTGTTTTGTTAAAATAAACAGTATTTTACTGAACTTCGAATTCAAACTACTGAATTCACTCGAATTCGAACCATTGACATTTCACATCGATCGTTCACATTTTTGTTTCAGTATTTAATGTCTTCATCCTACTACCATTTGTTACTACCCAACTTTCCTCGTTCTCGACGATTGACTCTCTGGCAAAGCTCTCCCTGAGCGTTGCCACCGCCGCTGGGCTTGGCTCCATTGTGGGAGGCTCGATTGACCTTTGCCGTCTGTTGAATTCGCCGCTTAGTGCGGTTTGTTGCGGGCCGCCGAGTGCAGCTGTTGCAGCAGGCGAAGCGAGCTACGACCAATGCGATGGGCAACAGGGCAACTCTACACTCCGTTATAGAGTCATATAAACCTTTGATGTCGGAGAATGATGCGATGGCAACAAGGCTACTGCAGGTCTGCACGTGTAAATCCGAAGAACATACGCAGAATACGTGTGACCAATATGCTCACTACTTATCGACATGTTCTTGTCAGTTCCGTTGACTAATTAGTGCTAAAGAATACTAACATAATTTTAGCTTGAAGGTTGGATGTGGCTAGGCCAAAAGCCATTGGGGAATTACAAAAACCTACATCCTACAAAATTCTATCATTTCGAATTCTGGTATTCATTTCCGATGATCCCTCCATCATATGAAGCCAAAGAAAGTAGACCGTATGGTGTGACAGAGAAAACTCTTGAAAGGGTGAAAAAAAAACTCCCGTCGAAAGACGAGTACTAATGTACAAAACTCTTTCTCAACTAATCATGATTGCACTACCATTCAAAATGTAAAAAAAAATTGCTGGATAGTTTCTTTAAAAATCAAAAATTTATCTACAATTGCATTTGCCGAATGCCCAAGAAGAAAACAAAGCACATGTTATAAAAAAACTAATTATAACCTGATGCTCATGTGACGTCCACACTTCTGCCCTTCTTTATCCACTTCCACACCTTTGTCAACACGTGAACTGAAACAGTGTCACAATATAGTTCGCAACCTCGCCTCTGCACTCCGTACTTTTCTCAGACACATTACTATTTACCCCACATTCATCCCATGGTGTACTTGTTTACTTATTTGTTTATTTATTTATTTGTCGGCGTATTTGTTTGTCGGTGTATGTGTTTGTCAGTGTATTTATTTGCCGTTTTACTTATTTGTTGGTTTCCTTATTTGTTAATATTCGTGCATTAGGGGTTTTGTGCGGATTGTTTGGTAATTTTTTTAGAATACCTCGATAATGTCAAAAAAATTCTACCGTACGCCCTATGCCACTCTTACACATGAAAAAGTCGGCCCTTTTATTCTCCCATGTGCAGGCACTGACGACAACCAGCGCAAGTGTAGCCCTACACCGCGTGCCACATTAGCGTCCAGCGAAAACTGGCTCCGGCGCATCTGCTCCCAGCGTCCGCCGTCCCGGCACGCTGCACTGCAAATCAAATTCCTCCCCTGTTGTTCGGTCGTCGCTGAGAGACTGAACGTGTTTGCGCTAATCTGCCGTCCGGACAGCGCCTGTCTCGCCCACTATGCAACAATCGCTTAATACAATTCTCGCTACTGATTCTGTAATTACAAGTACATATTTATAAGCTTTAAAATATATCCGGTGGATTTCACCAACGCTGATCAGTGGCTTTGCCTCACGTCAAACCATTGACGGGGCGTCAAACGCCTTATTTATGTTTCACCAAGGCCGTTTTGCTTGACGATCGTCAAACTATTCGTCAAATTGTGATGGACTGGTACCCCATCAACGTCTTTGACGACTCGTTAATGTGTCTCTGTGAGGTTAGGGTGACTCAATTTCGTGAGTTGTATTTCTTTGCATTAATAAGTATATCGTCTCTTGCGCAATTTCTTCTCTACGCCCACAGTATGTGGATTATAATGGTGTAACGAATCTTAACTAATATGCGAGAATTTGTTTCAAATAACGAACTTTCCTGGTGATACAGAGATGATAAACTGCACCGTGCACACATGTGCATATTTTGTCTCCGCAGGAAATGAATTAGAACGATTCTGAAATTTAAAAAGGAATTTCTTTGTAAATGGGCAAATAAGTGATGTTCATGTGGAATATAATAGGTAATACATCGTTAGTACACGTTAATACGTCACACCTTCAACAACCAATGCGGAACCGCGCTGTAACCTAACAATGTAGTTATTGGTTCATGGACCGCCAAATTAATTCCCACAAACAAACAATTTTCTGTCTAAAGAAATGTCTCTAAAGAAAGAAAATTGCACAGAGATGTGATGAATTACACTTTGCCTGTAAAAATATGAAGGATTTGTTGAAGGAAATGCTTCTAAATATTCACGTCAAATACCTCCCGCGGCATTCGGCCCCTTTGTCAAATTCTATATAGTTAACTTCTAAACGTAGCATTCTAGGAGCTTAAAAGCTGTAATTTTGACATCGACGGCCTCTAAGAAACATTTTCCAAACCATAATATACAGAATGAGAAGTTATTAGACATTGTATTGGATTTTGTCTGTTTTTTCCGGAGCTTATCAGTACTGTCCAATACACGGAGACCTTTTTTTGTTTGTGACGTATCGCTTAGAAGCGCGCAGTTTTCGCCTCCTGACAAGCTTTATTGACTTTTGAGATGCTTTTTTGAGGTGAACATGTGAGAGTTCTTGCATGGGTACGCTAGTATAATATTCTATTTTATGTATTTAACTATTACGTTTAAATCGTAGTTGTTGCAATACAAAAAATAAGTTCAGATTGAAGTATGTTAAAAGTACTATTTTAATACCAATATTGTTCTTTAGATTCGCAAAGTAGTCTGCGAAAGATATGATTCACAACAAGATATTCCAGTAGACCAATATTAGCGTGTGTTTGTTTACTCACAAAATCTGGCTATTTACTTCAATAATTTAGACATAATAGTTCAGCAGGAAATACGAGAGAACCCTGATAACACATGCCGCGGATCTGCTTTATTCCCTCCGATGTCAACGTAGAAGTTCGTCCGGATTTAAAAGCGTACTCAGGAATGGCAAGCTAGCGCCACTGGTGTTTCCGTGCATCTTACGCATTTTATTTCTCTTATGATCCTCACTCCCAGCCTTTTGCGGCCTTAACTGAGATGAGTAGTTTTGGTGTATGGGTAAAGCATTTTGAATTATATATAGGAGAACGCCGAGAAAACCTTACGCTGACCCTGAAACCTGATGTTTGTCTGCTACAAATGAGTCTTATATTGCGCGGAATTCAGACCTTGCTGCTTGTGTGTGTGTGTGGGGGGGGGGGGCGTTGGTAGGGCCTTGCTCCTATAGCTACGAACCGCCCCCTCTGTGGGCTGGGTGGTAGGAGGTCCTGGAGGGCGGCTGTGAGGAGCCGAGCACAGGCAGCCGCACGTGAGTGCCCCACGCAGTGGACGCTCCATTTCTGTGCTGCAATTATGGCGCTCTAATAAAATTGAAGTGCGTTACAGTCGCGAAGGCTGGCACCGTGGTGTGGCTGTGGAGCGGTTGGAATAATGAGACGGGATTCAACTGAAAGAGCGATATGTGATGTGCAAATTATTTGACCTATGAAAAAGAGGACAAAATCAACTTTGAGATGAAGGTATACCAGAGTATGTGAAGTTAGAATAATATTAATAAAAATATTGTTGTAGAAACACATTGTAAATAAAATATATGGAAAAATAATGTTACCAACAAACATTTATCTACAAACAAATACTTTGACATATTTCATCATAAAAACGAAAGAAAAGGTGCTAAACGTATTATTTATTTATACCAATAATATCTCTAAAATGTAATTCCATTTGAACTGTATGCTCTGTGAGCTATTTTGAGTACCCGATAGCACGAACCACTTGTCGATAGGATTATGAGATTCTTTTGTAAGATACTGTATTTATTTCGTGATATTGATGGGGTAGACAAACGTGGTGTAGTAGTAATGTGGTGCTGAAAGGGGTAGAGGAAGAAACTAGAAAAGAAAATAAGAGAAGAATATTAAAAAGATAGGGGATTATGAAGAAGAAAACGATAAAGAATGGGTACGATGAAAAAGATGCTGAAGAGGAACAAGTAGAAAGAAAGGTATAATGAAGGAAACGCGGTAAAGGAGACGCGATAGGAAGAGGATCAGAGATTCTGTGAGAGAAGCAGATAATAAGATGCAGATGGAGGAGGAGCGGTGAAAAAGAAAGGAAAGGAGGAGATATAGATATGTGGGAGGAGGACGGAGGAAACGCAGAAGATGCAGTGGGAGGAGCAAAGGAAGAGTTGAGGAGCGCAGAGGCGCTGTAGGCGTCCGTAAGACCCACTGTGCTGTAGGGCGCGGGGGCGGCGGCGGCGGCGGCGGCGGCGGCGGCGGCGGCGGCGGCGGCGGCGGCGGCGAGTGGCCGGAGAGCGCTCCGCCGCGCTGCGCTGCTGCGGTGATCGCGTTATTGTAAAGGATCCGCCTGCGCATTTCCAGAAATGTATCCTTTCGAGTACAAAAAGAGCAGCGCGCCGTCGTTGCCGCGGATTATCTGACCGTTACGACTCGCGGAAGGCAGTTGGGGGCGGAGTTTCCGCTGCTCCCTCTGCGCCGCGAGGCCTTAGTGCGTAGCACACGCCGGGCACACGTATGCTCCTTGCCTTTTCCTCTGCGTGGCGATATCGCTCGGCCCGTTACCATAATGGCGGGCCGCTTTTGCCCCCTCTGGTTAACTAGCCGTTCCCGTGCAAATATTCTGCTAGAGATGGTAGGTGACTCAAACAGCTGTTTAACCTAACTGAAATAACAAGGCAATGACTAGCATTTTAATGTTTGAGATAATAAAAAGTGCATTTATGTTAAAAGTTTTTTTAAACAATTCCAAACATTCATTTTATGTGATCAATTATTTTTTATAAAGACATTTCATGTTCGGTACTATGACCAGCCGTCGGGGAGGGTTAACTTCACTCTTCAATAAGTGAGCTCAGGCGGTTGGGACATATGTTTAAGAACTATATATAAAATCTTTGTGGAGATCGCAGGGTTGTGGTTTCTCTGAACCCATTGGACTCTCTCAATCATTCAAACTAAACCAGTTTTCTTTCAAACAAAATATACTATAATCTCTTTCAACTCCTTCTCTCACATTTACAAACAAAGAATATACACACAACATTTAAATTAGATCTTTCCTGAAAAATAGTAATTAGATATCTTACAATACTCATGTCGTAAATAATTATTTGACAAGCATTAATTTTAGTATATGTGTATAGCAGAAACAACATGGAACTATTTAGACCTATGATACTATTAAACAGGATCTAAAACATGATTTTGATAATATGAGCTGTGAAGCCCTAAGTAGTTCATTTCGTAGAAAGAGATTTAGGTGTGCTGTCTTGGATTCAGGATCTGCCGAGAGGAGGACGTATGCAGAGACAAGTTCTTCTTCTGACAAAGCTTAATGTGCTGAGTCTTCATGTAAAGTACCCTCAATAATCAATTTAACCGTTTGAAACTCCCAAAGCCTCGAGTTCGTTTAGATGGAATTAGGAACATCTATTTTAGAGAAAATTGGCTGTACGGTTTACGCGCTAGCGTTAAACACGTTAGGTCTGACAGACGTTGTGCCGTTTATTGATTTTTCGGTAACAAGGTGCCACAAAACATGGCTTCTGGATACAATTCGTGATTAGCGGAAGTAATTTACTATATATAGGATAAGGATGTACCTATTTTTTTCGTTACTAGGGTCGACAATAAGAACTTGTCTCAGAAATTTCTCGTTTTCCGGCACACGATTACAACATCTTTTCTCCTTACATACGTATAGGTGAGCAAAAAAAAAAGTGAAGGAAAGGAAAAGATTTTCAAATCTGCCCTGCAGAACAAGTAACGATCTTTATATATCTTGGATGTATTAAACCAACTTTAAACAGAATAATATGCAAAAGAAACTAGAAATATTTTTAAATTTATTAATAATTAATTATTTGATTTTGATTCAATTTTTGATTTGGAAATTGAAGCCGCATCAACAAGAAATTTATTAAAATATTAATTAAGTGTATACTTAACATTTGCAGGTTAGATAGCGTACTTTTACTTTTCCCTTAATTAAATGATTTTCTTTTTAATTAAGCAAAGTGAGCACATTACTTTTAATCATTCAACTTAATCACTTACACGTAGTTTCTTTAATTTTAATAACTCTAATGTTTTTCAAATCTCAAACCTCTCGTAGGACAGAAATTAATCGCATCTTGTGTATGTTCGTGCGTTTATGAAAGGCGTTCTAGAATGAGAAACGATTCATGATTTGGGCGGTATTCATTCAACAGTAATACTTTATGCGGCAAGCTATTACTTTCATCGACAAGTCTTTTTCATATTTATCAGTAAATGAACCTTCGTTTAATTTTCCTGGCGTCATGGAGAAGTTCCAGAATAGTGAACCTTTACATAGCTAACCTTGCTCTGAAGATAATTATCATTGGCACTTTTGCTTCTTAAGCCAGCCTTTCGACATAATGAACTTTGCAATATATTTTTTAAACAGTTTCTTTGCTAGCCGATACATACATACAGCAATGTAAATCGCACTATAGTATAGAGAAGAAAAAAAATATAATATGGCTTCTGTTCAAATTCTTCATAAAACTGCTTCTCTCTGCGTTATTAAATTTACAAGATAATCTACCCATCTTTACCTACATTACCTTTGTTTCAGTTGTTCTTAACGGGCGGCGGCCGTTAAAATTCTTAATGAAGTCTGTTCAGAGCCTCTTTTCGTCCCTCTTTTCGATTGCGTTAATTCAATACAACAGTACGGTATTACGAAAACGCCGTTCCCATACCTAAGCGAATATTCGCCTTCCCGTTATCGCCGCTTGTTAAGCGGTCCCGAGTCAGTGATCGCGTAGCGGGCGTGGCGTGCGAGGCGTTCATTGGCCGGCGGCGCGGGGCGCATGCAGCGCGCGCCGCCTAATTGGCGGAATGGAGTTATCCGCGGAGGGCGCTTCATTAGGCCTATTTCCTCCGCGAACTCCTTCCGCGCGGCGCCAACGCAACCAGCCTTCCCACCTGCCGAAAGTTTTGCTGCGGGGAAGACGAGGTTTCCAGGACATCGCTGCCGGCCGGGCGTTTAAAATGCTTGCGCGAGGTAGCACTCGTGGCGCAATGAAAAGTTGCAAAGAAATTGGAGCTCAGTACATTAAGGGCGTGTCCCACGTTTTTTGTGTAATTGAGCGTTAAATAAACCGTAAAATACAGTTCTTTAACTGTAATGTGCTATTTAAATCCAGAACAGACTTTACGTAAGTCCTGTGTTTACGAAGTTGTGAATGTGAATTCAAAGTATACTCAGTTACATTATGAACGTTCTAGTAAAACCTTCTATATCTCAGAGTCAGGACTAGATTCATGTCGTAGCAGTACCCGATCAAAGGGGTCAAGGACCGTTTGCGATATTTCCTCACCCCCGTACACACACACACACACACACACACACACACACACATTTACATGCACTAAACTACTACACATGCCGGGAGACAGGTTGGGAGCTTAGAGCTTGTCCTGGCTGGGTAATAAACTTTCTTGAATTCGTCCAACTGTGGTCCACATTTTCCAGATCTGCATATCAATAAATGCAGGTGTAGATGTATTTCTGATTGTTATTGTATTCTAATCCCTAATTTCCAGTGCTTAACGTGTTTAATGTCCAGCTAAAAACTCATTCAAAATTAGAGTAAATATCAAGAAGCCTTAGAATGTCCTATTCCAAAATTTGATTTTTGTAAACTAATTTTCACTAATAAAATCCAAAACTTCCGTTGAAATAAAAAGATAAACATATTACTTACAATATATTACTTTCTCATCGATATTTTTCAGTTTCGTTATCTTTAAATTTTTTAAATTGTTTGAATTTTGGGTGCCTCAATTTCATATCAAGAGAGGAAGATAAGAGTATATTTATGAAGAGTGAACAAGGTAAAACTTTAGCAATATACTTAATCATAATTGATTTTATGGGGATCAGTTTCTGACCTCTCTGTTCTCTTATAATTGGCGTGATCGTCAAGTCATTGGTACTTCTATATTCCTACTTGTAAAATGCGAGACCTCGCATGTAGAGAATTTCATCAGATGTCCTTTTCATAATTGAAAGTTTAATGAAACGGAAACATTTTACATTCAATTCAATTTATATTTTATTTTCTGTGTATTAATGCTAATATGACAAAATGATAATTTAGATACGATCTACGCGAAATAATATTGATATAATAGTAAAAAGTAGGCAAAAAAATTGGAATTTTATACACCAATTGAGGAATTGTCATACCGTTCTGCGGTAATAGGTATTTAATAATAATAATAATAATAATAATAATAATAATAATAATAATAATAATAATGCCTTTATTAATGCACTTCCGTATAACCACTGAATCTACATGAATATATTTGTTATATTTAAGAAGGGGGGCAAGCTGAACATTTACGTCTGCGAGTGCAAAACTAGGAACCATCCCCGCATACGTCTTAAGCGATTGAGTAAATCCAGAACACTTCAATCAGAATGGCGGCTTAGGGCCCAACATTATCAAATCACGGATAAAAGTGAAAGAGAAGGGAAAATGAGAGAAAAACAAATAAAAATGAAGAAGAGAATCCGACAGAGAACGAAGAAGGAGAAACTGAGCGGGTGACCAAGCTGTACATTTGTCTGGGATACCGGCGTACTGCTTAAGCGATTGAGGGCCGGTTTCACCACGTCCGCTTAAGAGTGTTAAGCAAGACTTTAGCAAAAATAAGCGAGCTTAGGTCAAAATAGCGTTTCACAGTAGTTCGTAAGTGACGCTTAGCATTAAGCTACACTTTGTACATAAGCGCTCGCCGGACGATCGCTTAAGGGAGTAATGTGCAATTGCATTCGGTGACGACGACCTCGAGTTTGAAGATTGAATTTCTCCCCCTAAGCAAACTAGACGGATCAGAGAGAGGGCAAATGTCTTTGAAGACTCCATGAAATTGATTTTCGGACTCGCTTTCGCCTTTCGAAGAGATCGACATTATTGGTGTTGAAGCAGATTGAAAAAATTAGAATTTACATCTAATAGATATGTAGTGTAGTCTAGTTGTAACTACATGACGGAGAACTGAAAGTTTACATCGTTAATAAACAGTATTACTCGCGGTATATCTTGCAATAGTAAAAAGATAACAGTTGTAAGTCATGTTAAGGTTATGATAGGCTTGTATCAGTATAATATTTCAAATTTAAATACAGTACGAATTTGAATACAACGAAATTCTTGTCATTCAGTTAATTTGATGTTCAATAGTTACTTACATCCAAAATTATTGTGTGTATATGTATTATATATTATATAAAATTGTGTATATGTATATATATATATATATATATATATATATATATATATATATATATGCGATTTATGAACTTTGTGAGGCTATTTTATTTCATTTGCCAATGAATCAATTCATTATCCAACTTGCAGGGCTGTAATAGTACAATTAGCTATTTTGTAATGTAATTTGATTCTTCTTCTTATAAACAATAAATCTATGATATTCCTTTCAACAAGACAGAGTTATTGTTTGTATCGTGTAATATAAAATTAGTAACGATCGTAATTTGGTAGAATTGTCAAACAATGAACAAAAATTTTAAAAAAACATACATACTATCAGCAATCCATAAGGACTGAACCAAATGATTGTGGTCCACGAAATAGTAGAGGCAACTGTGTCAAAGAACGCGCAGAACGTTGATGTGTTTACTTTCTGGCGTTGCCAACATTAGCGGAAGAACGAAACCCGCTCAGCTAAGCCGCGTCGCTAGATCGCCTCGAGGGGACTGGTGAAACGCTCGCTTAAATGTAGAACTTAAATTTAAGCCAGGTTAACAAAGCAACGCTTAACAAAATATTGATGAAACCGGCCCTGAGTAAACCCAGAAAAACCTCAATCAGGATGGTGGTTTAGGTCCGAATATTAATAGAATATGTTATACATATTAGCGAAAAAGAAGTTTAGTAAAAGAGAAGAGAAAAGGCGTTCAGGGAAAGGGTCATAAAGTAAAAATGGGGACATTTGTGCAAGAGGGAAGAGAGAAAAAGCGAAGAAAAGGAGGCAGAAGAAGCAGGCAAAAAAAGGGAAATGATACGAGGAAAGTTATAGAAAGGTACGGAGACCCGATCGGTCTCAACATTTTTGATTAAATAGACCATTCAAACTTTGCGCAAGAAACGAAGGGACTGATGGCCGACCGGATCTTTGGCGCGTCAACGGTTTTTGAACAGGTGACACGGTCTTCGGAGGGGTAATGAAGACTTGGCTAGTAAGGAAGGGTGGAGATGTTGCGTGAAAGTGGATACGACATGAAAGTAGTAATCTAGTGGAATCGAGTTAGATAGGGGTATTATCAGAATTGTAAAGTGATAAACATAATGATACTATGATGGACAAGTCGTGAAAGGGATAATCTAAGGTGAAGAAAAGCAGAAAACTGGGGAGAATGGGTGGCGGTGGCGGTGGCGGTGGCGAGTGTCCGCCACGTGGGGAATTAGACTGCGACTGGTTGCGGCTGGGACAGTGACATTGCACGGTGTGATGCCGAGACATTGTAGTGTGAGCTCATCTAGATGTAAGACATGTTATTAGTGTTGCTGAATGTTAGTTGAGGCATTCGGGAGGCAACGTGGAGTTCTGTTAATGTATTGCGAGTGAGCGTCGACGGGTTGGCGTGTGGGGCGCCTCCAACCCGGACGGCGCTGAACGCCTCGAACGTCCGGGACAAACAACCGGAATTCATAAGTATAACTGGATAACATTGTATAGTGGGATATAATTCTGCTATTAGTGGAAAGATAATGATAACTTTATGGTTCACTTGCCCAAAGCTGGTAATAATGTATATGTGAAGGGCAATGTTAAAGAAAAACCAGGGGCTCGTGTTAAAAATTAGGTGATATTTGTAACTGGAATTATGACAAAAAATATATTTTCTTAATCATATTTAGTGTAAAATTGTAATATTAGGATTAGTTGGCATTGTGATTGCAATAATGTTGAAGGTGCAATAGTAAAAATAAAAGAAATTGTAAAGGGAAATTATTATTGGTTCAAAGACAATTTTGTAGAAAAGGAACCAAGATGATCACCGATTTGAGTGAAAGTATCTTAAGGCCATAAAATAAGGAAAGAAGAGAAAGGTTGAATTTAGGATTTTATTAGAGGGACATACATGCCTAAAATAATGAGTTTATGATAATATCAGGAGCCATTAAAATAAATATATAAAAAAATATAAAAATATATAAAAAATAAATATTGTTTTTTTGTTCTCAGAGATTGTTCTTATTATAGATTCAATACATAGGATCAATAAGTTTGATAGCCCAAGAAGATTCCTTGTCCTTATTATTTATTCATTATTTTATCAACTGATAAAATTAATGTGTGGTTGTCAACTTACTTGTGCATTTACTGTCCCCCTTAAAATAGGATTTAATGGTATGTACGGTCACAGTTTGTTTGGTTGACATTAGAACTTTACACAAATATAAAATCATTTTAACACTAGAGAAGCACAATACACTATAAGCTGATAACAACGGTAATTTAAATTATAATATTGACTGTATTAAGTAACAGAATAAAGAACATCAATGGGATGTTAACATCAATTTAGTTTATGCCAGTATATTGTAATAAAGATTATGATGACGGTACAAAGATATCTACAAGTATATTTTATCTGGAACGTGACTGATAAATTTTTATATATTTCATTAAACAATTTCATTTTGATACACAGAAATATAATAATGTTAATAATTTAAGTGGTGTGAGGGGGAATGTTAAATGAGGATAGCAATGAGGTATGCAATGAATTTTTGAAAGTAGAGTAGGGAAAGTACGGTGTTTTAACGGAGACGGTGACCGGGCGCTTAGAAGTGAGAAAAGTCTGGAGATTGAAGTAGACGTTAACGCCATTCTATATATTGTTATTCCTTAACCATGTGGTTAATTCATTTTTGAATTTACGGAAAGTATTTGAATGTTTTAGACTCGCGGTTAATTTATTCCAGGCTCGGAGAGCTGTAATGGGGATTCAAGTTGTGTGCGAAGTGGTACCCAAAGCAGAGCTAAATCACGAGCTCGATTTAGTTTCACAGGATTGAAGTTACTTATGAGGCGGGTTACATGAAAACCGTTTAAACTTTTATAAATATATAGATAGTGGAGTAACCATCTTTTGTCTAGAGTAAGAATATGAATTCTGTCAAAAAAATCCGATACATGGTCGTATTTCCTTAGATCAAAAATAAAACGTACGCATGCGTTCTGGGCCACTTGAAGTTTACGTTGTAATTTGAATGTCATGTTGGTCAGAAGAAAGTTGCCATAATCAAAATGTGGCGTGATAAGTGCTTTGATGAGTGTCTCACGTGTGCTACTTGGTGAAAGTGTTCGCAGGCGTTACAGTGAATGCATTGAAGCATATACTGTACGGCAGGCTGAAACTACTTGCGAGTTCCAGCTGAGAGTGTTGTCGCTAAATACACCTAGGTTCTTAACTTCGGAACATCAAGTTTAAACGGTGTCATTTGTATAAATATTAGGCAGAGCAGAAGATAAGATTTTATTCATAGTGCTTTTCGAACTTATAATCAAGCACTGTGATTTATTTGGTTTTAATTGTTAGCCTAAAGACGCTGCCCAGTTATTTACCGTCATCAAATAGTTGTTATTTTTTGTACTAGTGAAAAGAGGTGATACGGGTGACCATTCAGGTATATCTGGAGATCATCCGCATACATTTTATGACTGCAATGTTTAAGTGCATTTCATATGCCAATTACATAGGTTAAGAAGGTCAGTGTCCCTAACACAGTGCCTTGAGCAACTCCGCGGTGACGTTTCAACTCACTTGAGCTGCAGGTACCGGGCACCACTCTTTGGGTTCTGGAATTTAAGTAATTACGAAACTATATACACGTGGGCTGTGCAAATCCCATTATTTTTAGTTTAGCGAGCAAAATGTCATGATCTACTGAATCGAATGCTTTGCTGAAAACCAGAACCCAGATAGTTATATTACTGTAATCTATTGCTGTTCTCGCGTTTTTAATAACGTTTAGTAGCGCGGTTCCTGTACTTCTGCCGAAACGGAAACATATTTGCTGATCGTTTAAAAGTGATTTTTTCAAAGATACTGTTCACATCTCTTTCGGACGACTTTTACGAATACTTTGGAGATTGTCGGGAGGATGCTAATTGGGCGGTATTCAAAAGGGTTTTTGGTTGGTGCTGTTTTGGGAATAAGATGCTCGAGCACAGTCTTCCAGGATAAGGGACATTGTCCGCTCATTTGTGAGAAATATATTATTTCGGTGATGATTGTGTAGGTCACATCTAGACTATGTTTTAGCTGTTTTACATTTATACCATCGGTACCAGAAGCATTTGATTCGAAACTTTGAACGATTTTAATGACATCACGATGATGATGTTTAACGACCGAAAAGAAAAATTTCGTCGTTGGATATTATTGCTTAGTTTTGGAGAAACGCAAGATATTGCCTTTTCAAGTCACTGTCAAATGGAGGAACGTCATTTATGAAACTATGATTCAGTGATTCTAAGGGGATATTTATTACAACTTGGGGAGGACCTTTGCCTATTTCTAGATTTTCAGATGTTTCCAAATCGTTCTCGAATCGCGGTTTTTGCGGAAGGTGGTGTTGTAATATTTTATTTTAGCGTTGCGGCATTTCTTCGTAACTATATTTCGGAGCATTTTGAACTGTTTGTATTTACGATTCGACTAGTAAAAGAGACATGTTATTGTGCGAGTAGAAAAGATTGCTACACGAGGTCGATAGGCGGGGTGGCGCAATCGTACAAGCACTACAGCAAATTAAAATCACTTTAACCACTTGTGTTATACACTATTTTTTGACAGCCTTATTAACTTCCATTTTTATTGAATTATTCAAATCGCTTAGTAATAAATTTGATAAATGACGTCAGTAGCAGCTGATATGGTGTGACAAAGTAATTTTCTTTATTATATTCTCATACTTATCTGATCACCTGAGCATCGTCTCACTTTTAGCACTGTTGTTAAAATTGAACTCTATATACGTCCTAAAACAGTTTGCACTAGTTGCTGTATAAAAATGTAATTTTATTAGTAAGTTACTCACATTTAACACACATGAATTTTACATTTAGAAAATGTTTTTCCGATGAAAATATTTAAAGGAACAAAATAAAATTGTAACACATTTACTTAATTTTCTCTACAGCCGTTCTCAAATGCGAAATATCTTCAGTGTTTCGTCCTGAGAAAAGGAGTCTCAATTACTAGATTCATTTGAAATTTATCAACAGCGAAAGTCTCTTTGAATTACCAAGAATCTTTAATTCGAAATCAAACTTCCAACTATGTCTTAACTGAGACCGCTAGCCCTCTTCTCTTCGTAGCAGGGAATGCTTTCATCTCTATCTGGTTTCCGATTTCTTCCTTTATAACTCTTTGCGTCTCATGTCCTCCATTCAGATCCTTTGTGAATGCTATCTTCGCCGATGCTTTTAAAAGTATTACTAGGTTTTCAGTTTAAAAATAACACGAATAATGAATATCTTTGATCTCTGTGTCCTGAAAATTTGTGTTATATCCAGGAAATGGAATATTGGGATGTTGAACCTTGTGAAGATTTTTATATTGGTATAATATGCAGAATATTTGCTCATAGGATGTGCTTGATACCGTGATGTAGCATATTGTTTGATCAGGTTGTGACAAAATAATTCACATTAACAAGTGATCCATGTTAAAGTGCCTCGTTTTCTCGTGATACACGTGCTCGTCTCGTTCTACTTCATAATGCACGTAAGAATAATCTAAAGATATTTTATTACTCAAAAGTTGTCGTTTATCCGAACCACGTGGTTTGTATTTTAGAATAAATGGAAGTGTCTTTAATAACGAATATATTCACAGCAGTTACTACTCAACACAAACAGAGAGATAATTATTACTTCTCCAAGTGGGCGTTTTATAATTTATTTACAATAAAGTACATTAATATAATTTAAAATTGCTTTCAAAGAATAATAATAATAATAATAATAATAATAATAATAATAATTCTACACGTTTAAGTTTACTCCGAACGATAATTTAAAATAATCTGAAGATATTATCACTTTGATAACAATAATGCAATTTAAAAATGGGATTAAATGATTATGTAAACCGTACAACTTATTCTGACGAATTAAACACGTGATTTTCTAATTACTCTACTCTACCCTACACTTCACTTCGGCACTTTATAGCTCTTCACTTCTTCTTCATTCCTCGTTTCATTTCACCACAAGACACAACACTTCAATACAATTACATTAATAATATTAGATTATCAATTTAACAATTACCGAAGTAAATCACAAGTAACAGTAAAAACTGTCTACACAATGAATTAATAAAATGTGTTATAATTACGTAATTTATTTTGGAACCTTTGATGACCTAGAGGAAAGGGTACAAAGACCGTCTTAAGCAACTCATTTCAGTCAGTAACAGTTCTGTTAGTAAAATAAAATTTCCCAACATCTGTTCTCTGAGCCCTCAATTGTATTTTTGGCGTGCGATTCCGTGCACTAAAGTACGTGGGTATACGGAGTCACCTGATAACTTTCCACGCTGGATAACCAGCATGTTTTATTTAAGACACGAAGTCTTACTTTATGCCTCCTGGTGATTTCTAATGATCCCCATTCTAATTCCTTTCTATTTCCTCGGAAAGTAAATGAACATGCCCTTCTCTGTATAATTTTAATATTTCCGTTGTAATTTTCTATAAGGGTTTCAAGAAACCATCCCGTATTCTATTTATCGGCCAACAAGAGATAAGTAGGCTAATTCTTGCTTTCACAGTGCTCTTTTTAAGAATCCGCCGAGTAAAGTGCAAGTATATTCAGGCCAGTAAGATCGAATTTTTAAACCTCTTTACGTTGTACTATGAGTGGATGTGAACTCTTAATTTTCTGTAACCGCACTCGCTTGACAAAATAAATTACTTAACATTTCTTGCATTATTTAACGCTCAATATTAATGTTTTATTCGTTCTTTGAAGTGCGGTATGACACGCCTTGTCCAGTAAATTGTGAACTTAAAATAAGAGATGTCCTTCCACTTCACTATCAAAGGTTTTTTAAATACCATGTAGAACCATTCCCATATTTTAGCCATATTTTCTTCAGTGGACTTGGGGATAAATTATTTTAAAGAACATTGCAAGTTTATCATATAAGAACTCCTTTCATAACGTGTTAGATACTTATTATTCTTAGTTATTCAAGGTTTATTCGCTATAGCAAAATGAAGGGTTCGGATGTAAAACATGGTAACCTGTGTGGAAACGTTCACGAGATATGAGCCAGTGAACATTTTTTCTGGATGAGGGTCAAATACGGTACATAAAGATGATAACAGCCGGTCAACAACTATGGACCATCATTTCTACTATTCGAGAATTCTTGTAAAGTCATACCTTGCGTAAAATAAAATGTAAAATAAAAACAAAAACTTCTGTCTGCCCAGCTGCCCTCTAGAAGCAGCGCGTGCGGAAGGTTCCGCTTAGTGATGCGACATCGATAACAAAACATCGATGTTGCCAAATAGCTATATTGAAAGTGAAAACATGTTAAAATACATCGGCGAAAAATCGAAACAAAAACCCAAACTAAAGCTAGTTTAGTAACCTCAAATATTAAATTCGTACGCGAAACAAAAAAAATTGATATTGGTCGTGTACGAGTATATTAATTTATAATTAAAATGTAATTGAAAAGGTTACTCAACGCCTCTTCATGTACAAAAAAAGACAAAAGACATATATCGGACGAGGGATATTCTGTTGGATGAAGGCAGTACACACAGCATTTGATACTTGCGAATACATGGACAGATAGTGGGACCATCAGTTATTATTCATATTTTAACTTTTACAAAATTGTGAGTAAGTGAATTTTTCATCCCCAAACAAAACTTCGAAAACGTAAGTACATCGGTGTTATGTGTTTCATGTTTCGGCTTCAGCTGTTTCAATACAACGAAGAAAACACTAGTACCACGAACACATCGGTTTCAATATATCGATTTTTAAAACACCGATATTTTTGTAGAAACATTGATTATTGGAAAATATCGTCATCGATGTCACATCGGCGAGTTTTCCCACAGGCTTTTCCTCGCCCAGCAGCCAAAGAACCGTACCCACTCGCCCAGAGCGGCCGCACTCTTCTACAGAGAGGCCAGTCGCGTACGTACGTGCTCATTGTGTAGGGGCAGCGCGCGCGGCGGATGAATGGCGAACTAAGGCGGCCGGAGCGCACGCGTGCGGTGCTCATTTTATGGAGCCGCGCTCGTAAACTAGCTGCGAAACGGCGCATAAAACCGCTCCGCCCGCCACTCTCGGTGCCGCGCCCCGCGCACTGTTAATATTTGAGACCGCGAAGACTCCGCCGCCGCCGCCGCCGCCGCCGCCGCCGCCGCCGCCGCCGCCGCCGCCGCCGCCGCCGCCGCCGCCGCCGCCGCCGCCGCCGCCGCCGCCGCCGCCGCCGCCGCCGCCGCCGCCGCCGCCGCCGCCGCCGCCGCCGCCGCCGCCGCCGCCGCCGCCGCCGCCGCCGCCGCCGCCGCCGCCGCCGCCGCCGCCGCCGCCGCCGCCGCCGCCGCCGCCGCCGCCGCCGCCGCCGCCGCCGCCGCCGCCGCCGCCGCCGCCGCCGCCGCCGCCGCCGCCGCCGCCGCCGCCGCCGCCGCCGCCGCCGCCGCCGCCGCCGCCGCCGCCGCCGCCGCCGCCGCCGCCGCCGCCGCCGCCGCCGCCGCCGCCGCCGCCGCCGCCGCCGCCGCCGCCGCCGCCGCCGCCGCCGCCGCCGCCGCCGCCGCCGCCGCCGCCGCCGCCGCCGCCGCCGCCGCCGCCGCCGCCGCCGCCGCCGCCGCCGCCGCCGCCGCCGCCGCCGCCGCCGCCGCCGCCGCCGCCGCCGCCGCCGCCGCCGCCGCCGCCGCCGCCGCCGCCGCCGCCGCCGCCGCCGCCGCCGCCGCCGCCGCCGCCGCCGCCGCCGCCGCCGCCGCCGCCGCCGCCGCCGCCGCCGCCGCCGCCGCCGCCGCCGCCGCCGCCGCCGCCGCCGCCGCCGCCGCCGCCGCCGCCGCCGCCGCCGCCGCCGCCGCCGCCGCCGCCGCCGCCGCCGCCGCCGCCGCCGCCGCCGCCGCCGCCGCCGCCGCCGCCGCCGCCGCCGCCGCCGCCGCCGCCGCCGCCGCCGCCGCCGCCGCCGCCGCCGCCGCCGCCGCCGCCGCCGCCGCCGCCGCCGCCGCCGCCGCCGCCGCCGCCGCCGCCGCACATCCCCAAGGCAGGGCCGGCCGACGGCTGGCTCTTTGCGCTGGCTGCTACCTCGCTTCGTTTGCTGGCGTTTACGCTTCTCCGGGTTACTGATGGTGTTCCTGATAGCTCGGCTGCGCCTCGGAGTGTTTTTCCTTCCGGATACAATGGTTTGTTGGTCTGCTACCTTTTGGTTGAGTTTATACTGTTCGCGGGCGTTTCTCTGTTGCCGTTTTACCAAGAGATGTAACATTTTACAACGAGTATATCGTAGTAAAGCACTGAAGTACTAGAGCTCAGACATGCATCTTTCATACTTCTCAATAATTTTTTCTATCTATCAGAAGGTTCTTGCAATTTAAGTTAAGAAATAAAAATATCGAAGAACCAGAAATCCACGCCAGAGCGTTCCTACATAAACGCGTTTTGAGCTCTCCAAATGGTTCCTTCGCGATATACCTGTATCCAGAAAGACCCTCTCCACATGTTTGTAATTCCGGTCACCTCTAGCGGCCACCCATGCGGGTGTGGCAATTGGGGACATTATTGGGTTACGGTGTCTGCACGAGACATGTTTTCCCGCCCTGTGATTTCACCCAACCATATGTTTCCCAGGCGCCTCACACTTCTCTTATGCTGTTTTTCCCCACTTTTTTCTTTCCAGATACTCGTCTAATTCTTTTCTTCGTGAAGTACTTCCTTTCATGTATGTTGTATTATTTTAAACTGTAGTTTGCTATATTATAATCTCCTTACAAATAGCTTCGTATATTTTTTGCCAGATTTATTTAACCATGCCTATTTTTGAGCCCTTTTTTACGTTGTATTATCAGATTAAAGCGCGTTTATCCGCACTCTAACGAGACATTTTCCCCATGCTTCCAAAATTGTAGCTATTAGTTTTACGGTTAAATGTTTATTTTCCATTTCCATTCCATTTCCGCAGTCACTTAGCATCTTCATTTGTGCAGTCTATTATGCACTTCTCACTTTTAGCTTGCTGAACGTAATTCTTGCTTCCACCTGCTGCCCTTTTCTCGAGCCTCTCCTCTTCGTCCGTCAGCCGCCTGCCTTCCTTCGCTTCCGCCGCGGAGAGCGCGGCTGCCCCGGAGGAGGGAACGTGGGGGCGGCAGCAGGCTATGTCCCCTCCCCTCCCGAGTTGTCGCGCGCCTTGTTGCCGATACAAATCACATTGCGAGATTCAATCTCGAGCGCTTCCGCCGCTACTTTGCTCTGCCCCCCAGGCCCCTGCGACGTGACGCCATCCGCGCCTCACCCCCAAGCTCTCCATGCTCCCCACGCTCCCCAAGCAACCCACAGCACACCCCCTTCATGCCCCGCGCCGCTGTCCGCGCCACTCGTTTCCAATAATGCACCTCACGGTACGCCCCATGCCACGCTCAATTCGATGCCACGCTCCGCGCCTCACCCCGTGTCACGCCCCTGTCACGCTCAACCACTGCTCCAGACTCATTATGGTCTCCTTCATACGCTCTCCACTACGCCCACACAACAACATACCACACCACACGCCGCGCTCTGGGTTTACCGCCCCTCATTCCCCCGCCCCGTCTGCCACGCCCCGCGCTAACTACGTTCAAGCCCCAACATTACATATAACACAAATCTATGCCGCACAGCCCACTCCTCGAGTCGCGCTATGAAAATGCGCTCCTCTTCGTCTCTCCAGGCTCCAACGCACACGCACGCGCAACATGTCAGATGCCTCGCGCATTCCCAGACTCATCCGTGCCAGTACCTTCCACCCCGTGCCCCACCTCATAAGCCACGCGGTCCGATCCAACGCGCCCCGTCACACATCACACTTCACATGTCTCACTTCAGAAGCCCCTCCGCTCTCACCCTCTCCGCCACCACCATATGTACCAATTATTCTCCCCCTCTTAATCCTTCTCTAATTTAGTTTTCTTCTGTTTTATATTACCTTTTCCCGCCTTCTGCATATCTTTTCCTTTTTATTCTCCCTTTGCTTAAGCTTTCTTTTCAGTCTTTCTATACTTATTATCTTCATTTTCTTTCTTCCCTGAGTTTTTCAGAATACTTCCAATTTCCCTAGTTTCACGGAAGATCCAGTTTCCCGACTTTAAATCACCCTTCATCTTCCCCTACTTTTATGTCTTATATCTAGCTAGCATCTCGATAATTGGCCTACTCTTCATTGTGTCTTCCAGTTCTGCCTTCGTAAGATTGATTAAACTTATTGAAACGAATATTGCATCTTCTGCCGAGATTCTCTGTGCGTATTGCGTCATCTACCGGCGCCCCCCGAACCTGATGGTTCCGGATTAGTCGTGACTCGTGAGTCGCGTAGAAGAATGACGCAAATTCCGGACAGGTCCAGATGGGCGCCAGTCAGGTATAAATTCGCCGCAGCCGGCGGCTGCGAGTGGCATGCAGTCAGTCAGTCTGTCTGAAGTGGGAGCTGAGCTGTGAAGTGAGCGGTGAACAGCGGTGCAGTAGGAGAACAGCGGCGCAGAGGACTGTGGACAGTGCATCGGACAGTGGTAGGTGCATCGGACTGCGATAGTGTAGAAGAAGTAAACTGTGTAAATAAAGAATCAGAAGAAATAAACAGATAAATTACTAAAGATATTGTCTGGTATCCATGCCATCTGGTATCAAGATACCAGACAATATCTTTAGTAATTTATCATAAAAAAGGTATCTACATCACCAACAATCCAATTAAGAAGTAAACAGAATCAAGAGAAGTGCGTCGTGTGTAAGGAAATAACCGAGTGAAGAACACAAGGACTGTGCCACGTATCTGTAAATAAATCAAGGATTTTAGTGTATCATTAAGAAACAAAATAAACGTCTTTGTGTAAATATGGTGTCTTTCGCTCACGGTACCTTGGAGTGACCCACCTCCTCTCTTATAAGTCCCCAGTGTCTGGTATGGCCCTCTTTGTTCATATGGCTATTTTTAGTTACCCTCGCGTCTCTACCTTGCAAGCTCTCTCTCAGCACAGGAAAATAAGCCTATGACGCTACACATGATATGGTGATCATAGGGAATGAAAGGACGAACGCAAATATAACCATGCCTGAGGCGGGACTCTAACCCGCGATCTTTCGGTCCTAGGTCGCTACGGCACTACTGCTGTAACTATCTAGGCATCCTATTCGGATAATTATATGTTGTTTTCGTGTTTTATACATATAAGGTATTTTATGTTTCTATCTATTCTTTTATTACCTCACTCACCTACTCATTTGTAATTTGCCGCCGATGTAATTTGCTTTGCGTTACGAACATTTGGCATATAACTTCATTTACTCCATGACGGTGTAATTATAATACTATTATGTTGGTTCTAAATCTGTAATAGAATTACTAAGCACGTGAAATAATGATAATGCATTCATTATCTTTCAAAATTGGTCCACGAAATTAATTTTTAATTGTATATTTGTAGTTTGTCATTAAGCTTCACTAATAAATGCTTCAAATGTTGAAGAGTTGTGCATTTTATCTTGTGCATCATTTGTTTACTTTTAATGTAACTTACCAAATTTATAGGCAGTTTATTCTCAACTGTTTCTAGCATAATACTATAACTCTTATTCAAAGGTTACAATGGTGACTGTGAAATTCATTTTAAAAGTAACGAATGTTTTGAGAATTTAAGGTGTGCGGTATAGAAAATGCATCTAAAGTTGAATGGCTTTAATAGTTAAGAACCAAGCATAATACATATTTGTCCTGTTTGATTTTTAATTAAATGTCATTCGCTCTCCTCAATATTATAGATTCAGTATAGTCAATGTTTCAATTTTTATTCGGTAGTTTAACACAAAATATATAATTAAAATTCATAATTTTAACGTTAACGTACGCACAATTGTTTTTGTGAATTGTGACTTAAAATCCGAAATTTCTCTAGCTTTATAAGAATGATATAAAATGAAGGATACTTGAATAAAAGTCTTAGTACTGCATGGTCTTCACTTTTCAGATCATTGTTGATCCGATTTTCTTTGACTTACCTTCCTTCTCAAATTCTTTATCTCAATTTCCCTCTCTCATGGAATGTTACATGTATTGATGGTTATTCTTTAATTATAAACGGGGAGAAGTAGATCATCTCTGGGGGCTAGTTTTGAATCCGGACAGTGGGAGAATTTTCGACACTGCCTAAATAGCTTGGTCAAGTTCGGTCTTTGTCAGGAGGAGAATTATCGCGGTTGACTAGTCTGATCATCAGTTTTCAATGGTTTCTGCGATCAAAATCAGGCGAATGCTGGAGCAGTTTTCTAACAAATAGGCGACAGACCGCGCGATCTTTTCTTCCTCTTCCTTGTCTTATCCTCACCCTTATTTACACACGCAAACTTATAAATACTACACTACCAAACATGCCAGAAGGCCGGTCGAAAGCTTAGAGCGTGTCTAGTCGGGGCTGTACCCCGCTGGTGGGAGATACGTGGTTAGGAAAACCGCCCTAGCTGCCAGGAAGGTCGGCGCCGGATCACATCGTCCACCAGGAAAAGATCACCACCTACTCCCGAAGCATTTCACACGAACTACAGTTACGGGACAAGTGACGTTAGCAGTTGACGCGCCCGGAATTAATCTTTCATTTTAAATATCTAAAACGTGTGATTTTCAATGCCTCATATGTTAAAATTGTCACAGAATTAAATGGAAAGGTTAAGTGAGAAGGTTTCAAGAATTAATTCTCAATGGGCTGAGACTTTAAGCGAAGAGCTACTGGACGCAAGACCCCAATTATTACGTTAAGTCAGAAAATGAGATAAATGACGGCATTATGATGAAACAATTTTTGGAATTATTCACTGTTCTGCAAAGCTGAAAGGACGTCAAAATGACTATTGCACTCGTGAAATTAAAACCAATAGTGATTAACTATACATACAGAATGCCCTAATCAGGATGGTGTATCTAAAAAAGTTCATCACCTTTACTTTCCGATTTTTCTTGCCGCTTCTACCTACTGGCCAATCATAAACTGTGACTCATCTATCTTGGGAGGCGCTATGCTACATGATCGCTATGGCGATGTTCAATAAACAGCATATGTACTATAACATAACTTCTGATTTTAACATACGCTTTTATTTATTTTCAATATTTGGTGCATTTTGGAACACTGTTAAACATAATTTCAGTCGTGGAATAGTCACATTAAGGCTAAATGTCCCGACACTAGTACAATTTGTAGCCACCACGTGGCAGCACCAAAATAAGTAAAATTTACTTTACCGATAACGTCTGAACATATGGTCCGATTTTCGATCTGTAAACGGCATTTGACGCCTTTTTAAAATAGAATTTACGCTACGATGACCTTTTTTCAAAAATCTAGCAAAAACGCGAATTTGAAATTAGTTCTCAAACTTCCAAGAACAAATTAAAAAATGTGGGCGTATAGCGCGATGGCGACATGCTTCCTGAATCGAACGCCGTGACAATCATGCAAATCGGACGAATAGGAGCGTCGTAAAGTGAAATTTACGAAAACATCTCACCCCCCTTCCCCTTTTGCGCCTTTGCGTCACCCACCCGGCCGTTGTGGGCCCTCTGTCAGCGCGGCGGCACGGCCAGGCCCGGCGGCGTGCGACCAGACCCGACGGAGCAGGCGGGACTTGCGGGACACGCAAACCACACAGTCGGTTTATGCGTTCGTCACTTTGCATCTCAATCTATTTTCCACGGATATCAAACTAGAGATGCTATACTACTATTACAGACCGAGATAAACTGTCTGGAATAGTAGTACATAACTATCTTTTTCACATATTTCCGTCTTCCTTCGAATACCGTCTTGAAATTGTTTGAGGCATTACTCAAAATATAGTATCATCTGGTGAATCTCTAAATAATATAAAATATAATAACAAATACATTTATTATTTACATAAATATAGGTATACAAAAGTATACACCTCCCGAAAAATGATCGGCTGGATCCGCTCCTGCTGTGACACCTCACCTAACTCCGTAAGCGGAAGACGATAACACAGAGACCCTCGTATGTCATCGGAAGCGACCGCAGGTCCTGCGCAAATTTGGCGTCTCCCACGGTACCACTTCAGGGACAGAGGCGAAGCGATGAGGAGGAGACTGGAATTTTCATGACGCGATATACAATTACTGGTAACATTGGGGAAAGTTTTATCTCGTAAACTAAAAGTAAATTATAATTTTGAATTTCTTGGTTCTTTTTATGCATGTAGCCGCAGTTATCTACAGTGTAATTTTTCTTTATTATTATTATTATTATTATTATTATTATTATTATTATTATTATTATTATTATTATTATTATTATTATTATTATTATTATTATTATTATTATTATTATTATTATTTCTATTCACATTGATTCAAAAGTACCGAAATCAAGGGTAGACCTGTGAGACGGGAGTCGCTATGACAGACATGCAATTTCTGTTGTACAGACTAACAGGCAGATAAAAAGAGAAAAAACAAAGCTTTTGTGACTCACCAACGTAATTCTGAAAGTTTGTACATAATGTTCGTGACATTAAAAAAGTAAATTATGAAAAATGAATGGTTGTCTCTGCGACTTCTTGCACTGAAGAGTGGTGCAGTTTTATTGAAAGAAATGTTTATAAACACTCAATTCATTGACCATTTTGTACTTAAATTACAGTGCAGTATACTCCTCTATAAATCGAAGATTTTAGTACCTAAGATAGTACAATCTAAAAGCCACTTTCACACTTTGCAGAGCACTAAGCATACGCAGAGCACTAAGACAAAAGACCAGACAAGACACCCAACTAAAATTTTACAAAACTATGGCAGTCCCAATGCTAACTTATGGATGCGAAAACTGGACAGTCAATAGGTCAGACAGAAGAAAGATCGAAGCGGCAGAAATGAGATTCCTGAGACCATTAGCAGGATATACATTACTAGATCATAAGAGAAATGAAGACATCAGAGGTGAACTACAGATCTCCAGCATACTGGAGAAGATCGACTCAACGAGGAAGAATTGGCTCGAACACCTAACCAGAATGCCACAAGAACGGCTTCCCAAGACTATCCTCGAATACAAACCAAAGGGGAAACGATCCAGAGGCAGACCCCACACAAGATGGAAAGAGACTCTTGAGAGCGGAACGGGCCACTAGGCCCAAACCTTGTTGCTGATGATGATGATGATGATGATGAAATCGAAGTTTTTAGTACCTAATATAGTACAATCTAAAAGCCACTTTCACACTTTGCGGTCTTAACAAATTACTTTTGACGTTGAAAACCTGAAAAGTGTTCACACCAATGTAACGATTTTTGACGCCTCATCTTTCGCTAGGCGGCAATTTGACAATAATCTCTCTTGAATAGTGAGGAAAAGTCAATTACATTGCATAAATAAATATACTTCCAAAACTTTAATAAACCACATATTTAAATATTACTGTCATCTGTCGTACATACGAGGTTTAAACTAAAGAATTCGCCGAAGTATGCAGTGTAAGTATTCGGCATATTGACGTGTTTTGCAATTTGCCGCCTACGCGAGCAGTCGAGGAAATAGTATATCTGTTTGACAACATTGTATGAGATTCAATATCACTTCATCTAATATAGAATGTTTCTTGTTCTGAGAAGACATGAACTCAATGAGTGAGTGACATGTTGTTTGCTTCTTGTTCGTAGCACAAGTGTATAGCGTGTTCATTTTAATTTGGTTTGTGACTTTTGGTGGAACGGTATGGCTTCTGTTCGTAGTAAAGGCCAAACAATACACAGTTAAGCTAGGGAAAATATACGTCTCGTTATTAAGAAATGTGACAAACAAAAGAATTCGGGCGTTCTTCAACACACGCTGAATAACAGCAATTTTCGGGTAGTAAACTGTACTGTGACATCAATTACAAAAGAAGGATTTGAAGCCGGCGGGGCAGCCTTGAGTACTCCTGGTAAGAATAGGCCATATTGTGAAGATAAAAAATTCCACATTGTTGACATCCACTTATTGCTTATTTGTTTTCCTTATTCTCGTATGATGGTTTAATTCTTGCCTATGGATACTTGGCGTAATATATTTGGGACAGCTAGTAGTTGCAGATTAGGCGGGGGGAAGGGGGGAGGGCAGCTTCCAAGAACATTGAGCGCATTTCTCAGCCTCGCAATCGAGTCAGTTCCCAACTATAAGAATGAGGTGGCTCGGGGATGAACAGACGCAGTAGACACTTGGACTTGGAGCAGGAAGTGTAAAGCGGAGAAAAACACCGAGTAAGCGAGCCGATCAGTGAACTTGGTGTGAGCATTCTCCACGTTGTCTATTTGCAAACCACTGTCCCAGGGCCATATCGGACTTGGAAATCTTCCCCCACGGCCACTTTACGCGATTCCAGGCTCGTTAGTGCCCTAGTCCCTGCCCTAGTCCTTTGTGACAGGTGGCGAAGAAAGACCAACCGCCCGATGCATTCGGAGCAACAACCTGCTCAATAGTTTTGACATCGACGGACTGACTCAGACCTCCAGAGAAAATTCAAGATTTTCTCCGTGAAATATAAAGAAGTTTCACAAAGTTTTGGAAGCACAGACATCGAAGTGAAGATTCGATGGATTATAGTACGATATAAGAAATACTATAGCGTATATACTTTGGTTTTTACTCCAAACGCGTGCCTTTTATTATTATTATTATTATTATTATTATTATTATTATTATTATTATTATTATTATTATTATGTATAACGGAGTCCTTATATTTCTTCTTTTCAAACATTATATTTCTCTGCAAAGAAAGCAAATGACCAGACGAAAGTCAGAAAATTCTACGGGGATTCCAGCCCAGACCAAGACAAGATAAAGAAAAGTTTATTCAAGAAAAAAGCGAAGAAATGGAGAAACATAATAACAAATGAAGATCTTAAGAAATTTTCCAGGTCATCCGCAATATGACCACGGAGTGTAAACCAACAATGCCGAATGTTAAGAACGAGAACGACAAAATAAATACAACAAAAGAAGAGATCACAAAAAGATGGGAAAAATACACGAAGAAGTTATATAAGGACTTACAAATAGAGTAGTGGATAAATATAGATGATTACGAATAAGAACCTGAGATCGAAGAAATGAATTGGGCGACAAAACAACTGAAAAATGGGAAGTTCCCGGCTGTAGATAATATTCCAATCGAACTATTCAAATATACAGGGGAAGAAATCTTGGCGAAACTGACACAGTTATGCAATGTGAAATGCATAATTATATGCCATTATCAAAGAAGGGGGACAGCTGAGATTATACAAATAACACAATTACATGAATATGAGTAATGCCTCAAGCAATTTTAAGATGGTATTCGAAGGAAGACGGAAGTATGTGAGACAGATAGTTATGTACTACTACTACAGACCGTTTACCTCGGTCTGCAATAGTAGTATAGCACCTCTAGTTTGATATCCGTGGAAAATAGATGGAGATGCAAAGTGACGAACGCATAAACCGACTGTGTGGCTTGCGTGTCCCGCATGTCCCGCCTACTCCGTCGGGGCTGGTCGCACGCCGCCGGGCCTGGCCGTGCCGCCGCGCTGACAGAGGGCCCACAACGGCCGGGTGGGTGACGCAAAGGCGCAGATGGGAAAGGGGAGTGGCAAGGTGTTTTCGTAAATTTCACTTTACGACGCTCCTATTCGTCCGATTTGCATGATTGTCACGGCGTTCGATTCAGGAAGCATGTCGCCATCGCGCTATAAGCCCACATTTTTTAATTTGTTCTTGGAAGTTTGAGAACTAATTTCAAATTCGCGTTTTTGCTGAATTTTTGGAAAAAGGTCATCGTAGCGCAAATTCTATTTTAAAAAGGCGTCAAATGCCGTTTAGAGATCGAAAATCGGACCATATGTTCAGACGTTATCAGTAAAGTAAATTCCCTTGTGATTGTGCTGCGATCTATTGAATTTTCCTACAAGTATTTTTCGATGCATTTAGCCTTAAATATCACTCTGCTTTGAAAATTCTCAGATAAGTCCCTTCCTCGCTTCGCGAATCGGGTATTGATCGACAATTTCCAAAACACTTGTGGTATATATGGGTGTTGCCACATGGGTGTTGCCACATGGGTGTTGCCACATGGGTGCTGACACATGGGTTCTGACACATGGGTGCTGACACATGGGTGCTGACACATGGGGCTGACACATGGGTGCTGACACATGGGTGCTGACACATGGGTGCTGACACATGGGTGCTGACACATGGGTGCTGACACATGGGTGCTGACACATGGGTGCTGACACATGGGTGCTGACACATGGGTGCTGACACATGGGTGCTGACACATGGGTGCTGACACATGGGTGCTGACACATGGGTGCTGACATATGGGTGCTGACACATGGGTGCTGACACATGGGTGCTGACACATGGGTGCTGACACATGGGCGCTGACACATGGGCGCTGACACATGGGCGCTGACATATGGGCGCTGACACATGGGCGCTGACACATGGGCGCTGACACATGGGCGCTGACACATGGGCGCTGACACATGGGCGCTGACACATGGGCGCTGACACATGGGCGCTGACACATGGGCGCTGACACATGGGCGCTGACACATGGGCGCTGACACATGGGCGCTGACACATGGGCGCTGACACATGGGCGCTGACACATGGGCGCTGACACATGGGCGCTGACACATGGGCGCTGACACATGGGCGCTGACACATGGGCGCTGACACATGGGCGCTGACACATGGGCGCTGACACATGGGCGCTGACACATGGGCGCCGACACATGGGCGCCGACACATGGTCCAAGCGAATTATGCTTAACATTGGTCCAAGGCAAAGTAACCGGAGGGTACCGTCTAGAGCGGTGAACTCCATTCTACTCTATGCAGCCTGCCTACGATGCCGGGATTGGTATCCGGTCGTACGCCCGCGGTTCAAAGTCTGTGACCGCCTTGAGGGCGGCCCCGGCCGTTTCGCACGGTATCGTGGGACGCTGTGTACGTGTGATAGCTGAGTTGCTCCATACAACCTGTCACCAGAAAGGGCCAGACTCTACAGGCTTTATCGAAAGGGAGCTACAATTAAATCGTCATCATGAAGGAAGAGAGGAACGTGACAATGACTAAGTGGCAACGGTGATGAGGTCTATCAGTCGATGGACATTTCTTGGTCTATCAGTCGATCAGTCGTGAGGTCTATCAGTCAATCTGCCAGACGATTGACATTTCTTCCCATTTCAGACGTAATGATGTGGAAACATGGAGATGTAGATCATAATTTAACATTTGTGTGGTGGGTGCTACGTGAATTCCAACACCGTTTCCGGTTGGATGATGACTCACAACCAGTGACCCATTGGTTGAAGACGTGGAGCACGTATTCTTTCGCTGTCCACTCTTTGTTGAGAGGGAACACCTCCACCAACTCCTCATACAGCTAGTGACTCCTGGAACCATCATGACTAGCTCGTGCGGACACATAGAGTTGTGCGGACGCACAGAGTCGTCCGGACACACAGAGTCGTGCGGATGCGTACAGAGTCGTGCGGATGCGTACAGAGTCGTGCGGATGCGTACAGAGTCGTGCGGATGCGTACAGAGTCGTGCGGATGCGTACAGAGTCGTGCGGATGCGTACAGAGTCGTGCGGATGCGTACAGAGTCGTGCGGATGCGTACAGAGTCGTGCGGATGCGTACAGAGTCGTGCGGATGCGTACAGAGTCGTGCGGATGCGTACAGAGTCGTGCGGATGCGTACAGAGTCGTGCGGATGCGTACAGAGTCGTGCGGATGCGTACAGAGTCGTGCGGATGCGTACAGAGTCGTGCGGATGCGTACAGAGTCGTGCGGATGCGTACAGAGTCGTGCGGATGCGTACAGAGTCGTGCGGATGCGTACAGAGTCGTGCGGATGCGTACAGAGTCGTGCGGATGCGTACAGAGTCGTGCGGATGCGTACAGAGTCGTGCGGATGCGTACAGAGTCGTGCGGATGCGTACAGAGTCGTGCGGATGCGTACAGAGTCGTGCGGATGCGTACAGAGTCGTGCGGATGCGTACAGAGTCGTGCGGATGCGTACAGAGTCGTGCGGATGCGTACAGAGTCGTGCGGATGCGTACAGAGTCGTGCGGATGCGTACAGAGTCGTGCGGATGCGTACAGAATCGTGCGGATGCGTACAGAATCGTGCGGATGCGTACAGAGTCGTGCGGATGCGTACAGAGTCGTACAGAGTCGTTTAATTTTATTAAGAGCGAATTTGTGTATTTAATGTGTTGAATTATATATTGATAAGACCATTTAAAGCAATGAAATAAAATGCGCATGCGTCATGTTGTAGATTGATATTATAATGATAACTTTTACTAATTTTTAATGAAGAAATGCCGCATTTCCAAAAACCAGTATGTGGAGCGGGTGCGTGCCGCCAGGACAGGGTGCTCTCGATTTGCCCGCCCACACTTCTTTGCGCGAAGTCTGGCAGGTGTGGCTAGATTGTGAGGGCCGAGACGCCGCGACGAACCCTGTCGCCCTATCTCACCCCCCTCCGAGGCGAGCAACGAGCGCATCGTCTGGCACATGGGAAGTGCATCACTCAGCTGCGACGCGGCCAGGGCTGTCCACAAAGCGCGGACCGCTTCCACCATGCCTTATCTCTCTCATTTCTTTCTCTTCACTTCTTTTTTCTCACTTCCACCTCACAAACCTATCCGTCCTTCTCTCCCATCCCTCATCTGTTCTCCCCTTTCTTTCCTCGTCACTTCTTTCCTTTCTCGTCTCTTCCTCAATTTCTCATCTACCCTCTCGCCTACTCTCTCGCCATTTCATCTTTTTGGCAACTCGTGCAATTTCACCAGTTAATAAACGCATTTGTTTTTCAGTCATTTTTAAATAAACCTCCATGTCTTTGGAGCCAACATTTACTGTATAATAACATTTGCAGTGAAATTATAGATTTCATTGTTAATTTCAGGGACAACTTACGAGCAAAGTACTTAATGAACCTTACGAACAAAGTAACGAACTGCGAATTTTATATTTCCCTCATAACCTTCAAAATGGTGTGATGACATTTTATGGCTTCGTATAATGAATACGTTGGGTACAATCAAATGTAGATAATTCTTACCAATAAAGACATTACAGAAAATAGTGACACGAAGGTCCAGAATACAATTTTGTACGTCATATAGTAGTTTCTTGCAGATGATACTTTCTATTCGTACACAGCAACAGTACCGTATAACTATATTAACTTGATATTTTTTTTTTACTTTCTCACCCTTTCTTCGCAAGAAGAGAAAGTATGTAATCGTTTGCTGAAAACGGCGAATTTTCGAGAGACAAACTGCCATGACCTGGCAACAGTAACGAGCAAAATTCAGTCTTCGGGTGAAAACCGCTTCAGCTACACACGTGCTGCAGACACACATGGACCCTCTTCTTGGATGCATTCCTAGCCCATTGGCAGAATTAATTTCGAAAATCCTGGATTGAGAAAGGACTAGTCCTTACGGAGTAAGTGGCGTCAGCAATTGTGGTGGACAGGTAATTCTGCCAGTTGATAATGTAGTCGAATCCTGGAATAAAAAATTGCGAAACTTCGAGACACGTTTCTTCGGTGCATGTTGTGCAGACCTGGAGCTTCTGGAGAGTGGCAGCGCTCTCTCGACCCTTGAGAAGAGGCCCTTGTGCGCTGGGTGTCGAGGCAACTATTTTTACTAGCTTGCTTCTGAATCTGATTTCATACGAACATGTGTTCTTTACTTTACTGTAGGTTTTGAACGTCCCAATAAGAGTTTCTAGTTTTCCTAGTGATTAGGAAATTGCAATTTTATTCTGCAACATATAACTTTATTAAAATACTGTTCAAAAACTTTTTTCGAAGGTGAAATAACTAAATATAATTTTTGTTCTGGAAATAATGATTGGACATTCAATGAATATTCTAAAGAAAATCATTAAAGAAATCGTACTTTTCCTAAAAAACGAGCTTTCTTTTCTCTTACGAGTAGTTGCAAGAAACTAGCGACCACTCTCTGGCTTTTATAAAAGTTATAATTTCAGAATGATGGTTTGACGGTTCATTAAAATATGGAGAAGAATAAGTAAAGAAAAACAACAATCTCTGTAAAATTAATTCAACTAAGTGACTTTAAAAAAAATTTAAACTCTTCAAAGGTCTAAGTCTTCCTGTTCGTTAGTTAACGCTTTCCATGATAAAATGTTTACCCACGCACAGTTCTTGGCCTTAATAATGTAATGCACTATTCAGAACCTAGACATTTGATGTTGGCTCCAGTTTAAAATAAGACAAAAGCTTCATTATATTATCTTTTAAAGCAATAAGGTATTAAATATTTGAATTTATTACAAAAGACACTCTCTTTCTCTACCTTTCTTACACCTTTTATCTTTCTCTTTCTATCTCCCTCCCTCTTTTTTATCTCCCCCCCTCTCTCTCTCTCTCTCTCTCTTATTTATGACAATACTATACCGCTTCACTCAGAAAACTGGTATTTAGCAGTTTTAAATCACTCCTTGGGTTAAACACTGGAGAAACGTTGCATAGTGCAGTATGTTCGCACGGATTCAAATAGTCCACTAAATACAAATGTACTAATGCAGATAGAGCACTAAATTCTACATTTTAAATTATAACTGTTTTCTAAGTGTTCTAAGTGCTGGTTCCGAAATTAGAATGTCTGGACAGCTGTTCTGAGGCGTGAATGATCGTCGACTGTGTGTGTCGGACGCGACTCCAGTCGCCTGGAAGCCTCAAAGTGGAAGCGCAGTTTTCTCCCGGAGCGGCTGCCTCGTATCCAGGCGCGCGCGCTGAGCCGCGCTGTTCACCCCCCGTCTGCACCCTCTCAGCGCCCTCTGCCGCAGGCGGCGCCTCCCGGCGCGCCGCCACCGCAAACACCCCCGCGCTATGTTTGGGAGCTTCCTATTTATACCTCACGCGATGCATCACGGCCCCTTTCCCCCTCGACAGACAGCCTTGCTTCTGGGGGTGGCTTGGTACCCTATATTTACACACGCAAATATTCCTGCAGTCGCCAAGAGTCGTGCAACATATGACTTTTCATTATTTGTTTAGCAGATATACGGTTTTGTTGTTTGGTGAATGCATTCGTAATTAAGATGTTAGAAAATAACATTCTGGAATTTTGATTTGAAAATAAAGTTTAATAAGCACATTTTTTTGCTTTCGCTTCTACCTTCATGATAAATAATACATCTATTAAATGTTTATACTACTGGTAGCAGAGTCCATTTCACGGTTATAATTCTCAAATTCAATATTTAATTTAAATTATATCGAAGCATTGTCAATTTAAGAGAAGCAAGTCCACCTGGCTGTAACGGAGAAATCTCTATTGAGCAATGATCGTGTTTAATGTTATACTATGTGATCAAAAGTATTCGGACACATGACTTACAAGTTCGAGGCGCCCTCCAACGGTAATACTGGAATTCAATAGTATATTGGTCCACCCTCAGCACGACAGATTCCACCCTCGCAGGCTTTCAACCAGGTGTTAGTAGGTTTCTTGGGGAATGGCAATCCATTCTTTACGAAGTACTGCACTGAGGAGAGGTATCGATGTAGGCTGGTGAGGCTTGGCACGAAGTCGACGTACTAAAACATCACAAAGGTGTTCGATGGAATTCAAGTCAGGACTCTATAAGTCTAGACTTCTGTAGGCCAGACTGTTACAGGGATGTTATTGTCGTGTAACCATTCCGCCTTAGGCCGCCCAATATGTTCGATCATGTTGAAAGGTGCAATCGCCATCCCCGAATTGCTCTTCAACAGTGGGAAGCAAGAAGGTGTTTAAAGCATCAACGTAGGAATGTACCGTGATAGGGCCACACAAAACAAGGGGTGCAGGTCCTCTCCGTGAAAAAAACGACGACACCGTAAAACCATTTTGGACGTCTTCGGATACTTTTGATCATAGTACATTCTGATTGAATTTCTATAATTTAGTTCAATTTATTAATAGATTTGTTTGTTAAAGTGCTGTTGCAGTATATATTAAATTCTTCTAGGTATTAAACTTTTATTTTCCATGAAAATTCCACAATATAAGTATTGAAGGTGTTTTGATACAATTTTTCTCCTTTTAAAGCTTCTGTAATGCACCTAATTTGAGCGTATTACTTCCTTCTTTCAATTATTAAAGTTCTTAAAGAATTCTTCTCATATTCAAATTCTCCACTTAGTAAATGACCATTATCTGGCTCAAACGCTTCCCGTGTGGTGTTAGCATCCAAAGACTACACTTTACTGGGCAAGGGGGGATCCATAGGAGATTTCGCCGGAAAACTCCCGTGGAGCGCGCAGCCCCATTCGCAGGGCTGGGAGGCCGTAAAGGAAAACCGCCGGCCTCACGCGCTATCACAGCTTAAAGCCCCGGGCCGGTGGCCGGTGGAAGGCCTGCTCTCCTCCGAAAAGCTTTCACAACTGCCAACCCCTCCAGACGCACACTTCACGTCCCCGTGGACCTCTGTACGAGTACCAGTCTCCGAATCCTCTTATGCAATCGTCACTACGTCCATCTCCTTCTCTTCCTGTATTGTCATTTGCGCCTATCTCACTTTGGCTTTGCCATCAACGTTATATTAAAATTGCCATCACATTTATTTCATTTTCATATCAGACTCCTACTCTTCCTTTTCTCTTCTTTCTTTCATTACTTTCTTTCATTTTTGTTTCTTTTTTCTCTTATTTTCTTTAATTTATTTTTTCATTCTTCTCTTCTTTCTTTCATTATTCAGTGTTGAAACTCGCTTATTATTATATCCTTTTCATTTATGTCATCGCCAGTGTCATCTTTGGCCACGTTATTTATCTTCGTTTCAGCCTTTGCACCCATATCACATCATCAGCCTCCGAAAAGCTCTTTCATCTCTTGTTTTACCTCTTTCGACACCGTATCCTTCCCCTCCGCCGCTGCCTACACATCGTACCACATCAAATATCAACCTCTGTGTTATCGTTCTCTCCGCCATTACCATTCTCATCCCCAGCACCTGCTTCATCCACCTCCTTTCGCACTCGTGTGCTCTTATTCCCTCTTCGCCCCACCCCCGTCGCGCGCCTGTGGCGCCGCTGGAGCGCGTAGGCTGCGTCGTAAAGTCCCATTTGCGGGGATCGAACCCGTAATCTGGGCCTTCGCCGTTCGGGCGATCCCATGGGCGGCGCCCTGAGCAGCGGAGCGGAGGTCCCAGCGCACGGCGGGAGGTGGGGTGGGGCGTGGCGGGACGGAGCGGGGCGGGGCGGGGCGGGGCGGGGCGGGGCGGGGCGGAGCGGGGCGGGGGGACGATGAGAAGTCGCACAAGCGGCAGCCCCTCACCTGGTCACTGCGCGCGGCCGGAACCTCCAAGGCAGAGGTGCAAGCGCACGAATGAGCGTTATGAGATTACGAATGTGCGGTGCCAGAGCACTAGTTTAGTTGCGAGAGTATGAATGCGCGTGGCGCGAGAGAGAAGGCGCTTGGCCAATGCAGCACAATCTCAAGTTGTTTTTAATTTGTTGTATTAAGTAACACATCTTGCGAATATTTTTTTGATTGGACAGCTAATTTGTGATCATATATCAATGTTGGGGATGCGATAACTCCGGACTATTTGCTGTTGTAAGGAAGGGAAATCTTAGTATTAAACGATTTTTCTGGAAGTATATTTTTGTCCGAAGAATATATCGTAAACATTAGTCTTATCCGTAAATATAAAGAAGGGACTTGGAAAGCCCTATATTTACAATATTAAAGTCAAGGATCATATTATTTCACTATTTACACTAGATGTTTGTTTTTACTGTAGTTTATTGGCTATATTTTAAATGTTTTATTAAAAGATAGTTAAAAATTGTTGAAGATATTAATTTTTAAGTGTAGAATATTTACAACAACCTTTTTATTATTATAATGTACATCAATTATTTAAATAACAAGATATAATAAAAAGATTAGATGAAAGTTGTAGTTTGAGTTTGTTAAAAATGCCTAAAGTTTGAATTCTGTAGTTCTAAGATTTCAGAAAATAATGTTCCCTTTATACCAAAAAAAAACAATCAACTTCCTGAGATCAGGCTTGAAAGATTGCCATGTATTTCCAGTACATTCCAAGTCCATGTGATGTATTTTCAGAATCATCCGATATTTATTCTTTTAGTGTCTTTTTAACTGTTGCCATAATGTGCCTGGCTTTTTCTCCGTTTCACTCTCCAAGTTTCCTCGTCTAATTTCGTTTCTTCTCTCATTGCAAAGTAGAAAAAATATAATTGTACACAAACAACCAAGCTGAGCTAGGTCGTCGGGCAGCGTATTATTTAATTTAAAAATACGCTTAAAATCAACGTAGAGATAAAATGAATACGCCATTGAAGAGGGGAAATGTTAGAGATTTATAATTCACCAAAAGTGAAAACCGATATATTTTTTAATTTTTCGCCTTGGGGATCACCTTAACAAATTCGGATTTATCCCATTAGTATCACGGAATGAGCGGTGAAAAGAGATACCTGAAGAGAACGCAAGATTCCTGCAAGGAAGAGATAAAATTGGGACATTGGAAAGTATGTTACTTTCTAAAGGAAATGTCAGTCTGACGTTATGGAGTATCCATTAGAAATAATTAACTTGCGAGTAGGAATCAATGATTAGAAAGCATCGTTTGAAAACGTCAAGTTAAGTGATAAGTGGATGTCTAGACGCACGGACGTGCATATCCCGACAGGGTGAAGAATGTATAACTTCGAAGTTCAAAACATTGAAAGGTATATTTGAACTGAAAAACACCTTCTGAACAAGTCAACTTGGGCCAATAACTTGTAAGCTGTTAGGAAAGAGACAATGTGTATGATGATTCCAAGAGAAATGCACGAGAGTGGTGTGTGCTGGAGGAAACAAATATACGAGTAATTACAAGTGTGATAGAGACAGTAGGAGTAACGAGAGTGTAGGCTTATTGCTCAGTTCCGTGAGAACAACAGGGGAGCAGATGCGACTGATCACAGCGTCAAATACTGCGGATGGGAGTTACCGCGGGTCGCGGCGGCGCATGCAGCGGCGTGTGGGGAGGGTTCCCACAGTGGCCCGCGGCCAGCGAGCGGTCGCCCCGGGCGGGGCTTAATGTGCCAGATAAGAAGCTAAGGCGCTCGGGGCTGCAGGCGCCGCTGGCCGCCGCCAGCATCTCTTGTGCTGCCATTCCCGTCCCCTTTCCCGTCCCCTTTCCCATCCCATTTCCCGTCCCCTTTCCCATCCCCTTTCCCCATCCCCTTTCCCCATCCCCTTTCCCCATCCCCTTTTCCCATCCCATTTTCCCATCCCCTTTTCCCATCCCCTTTTCCCGTCCCCTTTCCCGTCCCCTTTCCCGTCCCCTTTCCCGTCCCCTTTCCCGTCCCCTTTCCCGTCCCCTTTCCCGTCCCCTTTCCCGTCCCCTTTCCCGTCCCCTTTCCCGTCCCCTTTCCCGTCCCCTTTCCCGTCCCCTTTCCCGTCCTCTTTCCCGTCCCCTTTCCCGTCCCCTTTTCCGTCCCCTTTTCCGTCCCCTTTTCCGTCCCCTTTTCCGTCCCGCCCCTTCTCCCTCACGATCCCTCTCCCTGGCCCGTCCCTTCTCTACTCCTTCCCAACCCTTTCCCTCCCCGGCCCCTCCTCTCCGACCCACCCCTTCCCTCTCTCCATCTCCCTCTTCACTCTCCCATTCCTCTTCCCTTCCCCTCTCCCCGTCCCGCCCCTTCCCCTTCACGGCCACGGCTCTCTGCCCGCACCTGGTTCTCGCCTCCCTCACCCTGCCTCTTATCTTTCCGGCTCTCCCCTTTCCCGCCCGTGCCCACTTCTACCCTCATCGGCCCGACCCTCTCCTTCCCACCTCTTCCAGTTCCCGCCATCCAGCCCCTGCCCACGCCCCGCCCGCACTCTCCCCGTCCCTCCCCCCTTTTCAATTTTTCAATATTTCAATATTTTAAAAATATTTTTCAATTTCACTCATTTTAATTCAGCAATTAAAATATATAGTAATTTTGTTAGGGATTATAGTTTGGAGTGTCGAATAAATAAAAATAATGTGACGATTCGTTTGGTCGTTATATCTTGGACTGTTGCACGGACACTTAAATTAAAGCAGATCGAAATTGTGCGTCACGATTCATTTTTGAAGACCTTCTCAAATTAAGCATATATGAATGGTTATTTAGTTATTCCTCTATTTCTCTAGCACCTCTGTTGATAAACATAATTGACATTGTCTTTCTTTCCGGAAATAGCTACACAATACCTAAGGTCACGTCTTTACCCGTTCATCATTATCTACTCTACCGCAACATCGTCGTTCCGGGAACTCCACAATTCCACGACATCTTGGGTCAAAACGAATCTATTGAAAAACAAACCAAGTAATCACAGTACTCCCTTTAAGTACAAAATGTAACACTACTAGACAGCATCTGAACTGTTTGAATATCAATCATGAGATCAAGTAGTCTTGCTAATTCCTTATGTACATATAATTTTATTTTCCTGTAAATCGTAGATAATGAAGGGAATATTACTTGTTTGAGAAGATTATACGCTTTTTCTTCTAATTTGTTTCATATCTGCTCGATACTAAGCGTTATTCATGTGCTGAGAAGCGTCATTCTGATTAAATATCATTTATTTCTTGTCTATTAAATTACTACAAAAAAACCATTAATTTACTGGAAATTTAAACTTCTGCAGAAGAGTTATTATCAATTAGCGTGGGTTCATTAAAGGAATAAACCTCGCAAGACTAAATATTAGAATCACATATGATGGCAATGTAATTATGGGCTTCCTATTGCATTTTACCTACTCCCATGAATGAATGTTCTCCCAGTGAAGAAAAACGCAAGATCACTTCCATTTATTTTTTTCAGAACTGCATTCACTCCTTTCGTCGATTTCATTAATCTGCTGTGTAATCCTGAACGGGAGAAAGTAATTAGTTCTCAAACGGAGTAATTCGAATATATGGCATTCTCGTATTTATTTCCGCGGATGGCAACGCAACGGGCCTTTCCTCGCAGTTGGCCGTTCTCTTTTCTTTCCGCCCGGCGCATCTGAAAGTGAAATCCCATTAAAATTTACATAAAGGGCTTACGGGTTTAAGGACAGGGCTTAAACGTGGTTGTTCGGGACGCAACGAGTCCCTGAGCTCTCATCACCGATTCTACGATACGGGATTCGAATCTCAGCTTTGCCGCCGCCGGGCGCGCGAAGGGAGAGCAAGAGAAGGGCGCGCGACGCGCAGAGGGGCGTCGGTGCGTGCGCGAAATGGCGCTTCTTTCTTTCTCTCGCGAGCGGCGGCGGTGGCGGAGGAAGGCAACTGGGCTTCCACGCGCTACATTTTCTCGGTTACGGTGCCTCTGTTTGCTTGGGTAACCCGGTTACCTACAAATGGCTCCATAAATCCCGCGAATCGCCGAGGGAATGTCTTATCGTTTCAAACGACAAATTCGTTAAAGGACAATTTTTGATGGAACTATCTACGGACTAAGTTTTCCGGAGGAAGAGATTGGGATAACGAAAGTTCGGTACGTTGGAAGTTACCCCATAGAGAAGAACGCTAGAGAAAATGGTTTGCGAATTTAAGCTGCGATCTTTACAGTTACGACGCAAAGTTATATCGTGTTTTACGTATATTTTTAATATTAGATGTTAATTTGTGTACCTTGTAGAATTCCATTGCGCGTCTAGATAAGGAAAGACAACCAGCATATGACGATACTAGCTGACTGTGGCTTTAAAATGTGTTAAAACTATTTTTATATGTTGAAAATTTGTATTACGTTCGTACGAAATAAAAAAAAAAATTAAGCACGTAGGAGTGTGTTTTCTTTTGTCTTAGGGCGTAGTATGTGAAAAATTATCCATTAACAATGAAAATAACATAAAATACAAAAATGTGTATTCTTACAGCCCTTCTTGTCGGATGATCTTTTCAGCTACGGCCACTACACACTTCAGAAAATGGTGTTCACGATCCTAATCCGAACCTTTCAAAAGAGTTGTTCTCAATAGAACATTCATTCAGTGTATTTACAAGCAATTTATTAAAGACAAATTAGTACATTTATAAGCTGCGATTCTGGAACATACCATTCCATTATTATAAATTTATATTTAGATATAATTTAAAATTATATTTTTTTGTTAAAATTATCCGTAAATAATTGAAATTATCATTCAAAAAGGGACTGTTTCTTTAACGTTATCTTGTTACACGTGAAACAATTTTCGTACAAAATTGATTATTCTTTGGAGTGGCAACACTGACGATGAAACGTTTGCCTTCGAGCTTTCCGCGCCCTGCACCGCGCAGTGTCCGGGCGATAGCGTCTCTAGCGACCTCTTACTCATCGTTCCGGGACCTAATTTTTTTATTAATCAGGCACTGCTTATATTTATTTTTAAAAAGTAGGAAAGAGACACGGGGATATGTTAACGAAGGCAGACACTGACGTTTGTGTTTTGAAGACCACTTGTAGAATAATGAAGATCGAAATAGGAACTAGATTTTATATGAAAACAACTTTCCTCTTTATGCAAGATAAAGTAATATTTTAAACAATAGTATATTATTCAATGCGTGTAGAAAGCTATTATTCACGAATTGTTTATGCCACAAGCGAGTGTCGTAATGGAGAGAGTGTCGTAATTTCTACGAGTGTATAATAACTATTCTAAGCGAGTAAAGGGTAAACTTTTCTACGACTTTGAAACCGATGTTTTAAAAATACTTAATAAAACATCTAAAAAGTTTTTATTTTTTCAAATAACTTTATTTTTATTTTACTATTTACTTTATTAATTAAATATTTTATAACATGAACTACAAACAAGTAAGCAAAACAATAATTACAAACAAAAATAGTTTGAATAGAGCCGAATTCATATAAAAAAGAATGACTTGTAAAATAAGTGTATGACAATTTTGAAGGACAACTGTATTGTTCTACCGATTGCAGTAGACATTTGATTGACACATAACCAGCATTCACATAAGCTACTCATTCAATAGCGACTCATTCAACATTTGCGACCTGCCGCGTCTGAGCGCGCAGAGCTGTACCCTCTGACTGAAAGAACCCTCTGCCGTGAATAATGAAGTACGTCGATTGTGATTGGTCGACAGCCGTCCGAGAATAATATTCTCGCAAGGCTTGTGGAACCGTCATCATTGCTGTATCCGTTAACGTACAGAAATACATATATTATGGAGCAGTCGTAGAGAAAGTAACATAAATCATGCCAGACAAAACACACTACTTTTCGGTGAAAACCTCGTCGAAATCAATTTAAGTGTTCCAGAGTTTATCGCGGACAAATAGAGAGACCAAGCCCGTAAAAATAATTGATTTGGTTTTTATGTCATCTAAATAAGCATATGAGACTAAACCAAACAGTTATTTAGAAAACACTGATACTACAATTTTATTTATATAGACAAGAGCTGAAAAACATTTTTTATTCAGTTTCATATGTCAATATTTTAAGAAAATATGTTTCCATTTTATATATTTTTGGTTTATCGTCCGCATTTAAGTTTTAATCATTTAATACATCGGCGCCGGAAAATCAGTTACGAATGAAAAACTATTCACATGTGTTGTGAAAAATCGTATTTCATAACTCTTGTGTAAAATTTAGCCTAATTGAAAACCTTTTAAACATAAATTCGGCTGTAACGAAAACTTTTATTACAATTACAATTACAATCACTACGCGTGGGCGCCTGTAGTGATTTCCTAAACAAACACAACTTCGCCTCCAAAGCGTCTTTCGTTTGTGATGAGTGCTTCGAAACACCGTAATTCGAAATTGTTACATCGTTTCTCAAGTAATAGAAACCGATGTTTTGAGAGAGAAATTTCCTTCCATTGAAGGCCAAATATTCTGAAGCATAATGGACTGCTAATTATGGTAATTTTGTAGGGAAGCTATTTGCATTATTGTTAATTCAAAAAATGACAATGAGAATGGATTGGATAAGTACTTCTAGATAAGAACGTTTTAGACAATCATCAGAATAGACCTTATTGGTCTTCTAGCCCTTGATGTAGCCTCTCTTACTGTCATATTGTGACTAAATGTCTTTTCATTCTAATTTCAATGAAATAATTCGTGGGCATCACACACTTTTCTTTACTTTTAATCTAAATATTCTAGTTACTCTCTTTCTTCTCTTCACCGAAAACTCTTTGACTCTCTTTCACATTGAATTGCATCGGAAGTTATGTGCCTTATAATTGTGAAGAGCGAGTTTTATTTAAATAATGTCTAAGTTTCATCGTTACAAATTTTTAATGGTTAAGTTTCGGTACACGTAAATGATTTTGTTTCGTACCTTTTGTCACGGTATTAAAGCAAATAATCAGACTTTAAATGGAATTATTTTGACAAATTAAGTTTCTTATACTTTTGACATTCACTTGCCCTTTTATTACCTCCTTCATTATATAATTACCTCATACATTATTTTTTACCTCTTTTCACATTATACGAGTGAACCAGAATTACGAAATTCTCAAGAGTTCTTCTCATCGAAAGTAATTGAATGAATTGCATTTTACCTGAAGGTCTGCTTCGCAATGCAATGGCAGGGCACTAAATTGTCGAATTAATTGTCTAGTAAGCAGCCATTCTAGGTCGTCTAAGAGTATGTAAAGAAATGAATATATTTATTTAGAAAACAATTAACCGAGAAATAAAAAGGCAGTCGAATTGTGTAAATTGGGTGCTTTTTTATTTCTGTGTATTTTTTTTCTGCACAAGATATCCATTTCTTTTGTAAATAATAAACAATTTACATGTTTCTGCAGTGTTTCTATATTTCTGCAAAGCAAACTTTTACCTAAAGCGTTTTTTTTCAAATGAACTTTTGATTCCTTATTGCAGCTCAACCGTTAGGAATAACCCAGTAGTTTATTAGACAAGATGTAGTTAAAATGCCTTAAGAGCTCTTTTTGCTAAGTTTCGACGTTTCCTCCCCGGACACAAATATCCGCGCTACTACGGCGACATCAAGCCGTGTCACAGCAACACAGGCGCGCCACTGGTAGGGTGCGAAACAGTGCGACTTGGTATGCGGTTCATGGCAAGCGCAGAGGGATCAGTCGTGACGTCGTCATGCCACCCCTCCAGAAGAGGCCGGGAACTGGCCACTCAGCTGTTCTAGCAAAAGACGTCGAAGTGAAGGGTCGTGTGCGGAGAGCGATGCCGGTGAAGGTCGGAGAGAGAGTAGCTATTTTGTTAAGAAAATGCGAGTAAGAATAGATTGTTATTTAGAGCGGCGAGAAGTCAAGACGTTGAATTGTATTTATTTTGACCCAATAGAACATTACTTGGAAACTGCGGAAACTAGTGGAAAGATTAGGACGAGAAAGAATAGTATCCGCGAGAAGGGCCGTGAACTACTACAAGGCGTTTATACAAAAACAACACAAACCCAAAGTGTTGAAGGGAACGCCGAAATACGCAGATAGCAATTACGCGTAAAGACTGTACCACGCGTCGGCGTGCTGCTAGTCAAGTGTAGCGAAGAAGGAAGACTGGACGTGGATTCTGGTGAATAAACGAGAGAAGAAAGAAGAGTGGACGTGGGTCTGGAGGCAACAGCACGAAGACAGAGGTCTTCAGCGAAATCGCAGACGCCTGGGCTGCGAAGGAGTGACCGTGCGGCCAGGATTTGGGTCAACGTCAGGCGCAAAGCGACGACGGGAGAACAGAGATCGGCACAACTAGCTGCTGAGAGCGCGCCGGCACAACTAAACAGAATTTGTAACGGGAACGAGCACGCCAACGCGGCAGAAGAAAGACTGAACTACAGAAATTTTACATAATCCGGTAGATTTCGTTGCGGTCAATCTTACGAGTGAAAACCGCAAAAAGTGGCTTTGTAATCCGTGTAGTACGTTTCATTAATGTATAATGCTTAAATGAAATTCATTGTATATAGTTATGTGATATAATCAGTAATTGTGTTAACTTGTTGCAAGCATTCTGATCTAAGACGATTTAATAAAGTATAAGAAATTATTTAATTTGCTTTGTGGTGATTCAGTTCCAGTGTTTCGGGCTACAAATTTCCCACCGCTCTTGATTCCCACTGCCCCTGTTTCCCACAAGCCCCATGCTTTCCATTTTGATCGTTTCCCAACCGCCTCATGTTTTCCCTCCACTGCATGTTGCTCCCCGCCCTGAGCCCATGTGCCGGCCGTTGTGCGCCGCAACGGAAATAGCCCGCGCGTGACGGTGCGTGAAATGTGGAAGTCCCGCGAGCGGCGGCACGGCCGCCCTCACGCGCGCGCCCACGCGTTCCTTCACGCGCCGACGCGCCCTCGACGCGTAAATCAAAGCAGCAGCAGCATCGGCGCAAGGCAAAGGGAGGAGGAAGAGTGGCGGCGGCGAGAACAAAAGCCAGAGGACGACGATAGTGGCAGTTGCTGGGATGACGAAGAATAAGAATGCTGTAAATTGGTGTCAACATGGGCGTTCTCGGCAATCTTGTACAGCATATCGAACTAGCATAAGACCTCCCGTGGTAGAGATAAGGCAAATGACAACTATATCGTAATGTTTCCCGACAAGGAATGTACAGAGTCCATTACGTCGAAAGCGCTCTATGCTGTGCATTCTTCAATGACATCAATAAGAGAGCAGACTTTGTAACCCCGTTTGCGGACGAGTAAGATCGAGTTGGATCAAGAAAGGCAACGGACAATGGCTAATCTACAGATGAAATAATATCCAAAGGTTTAACATGTAAAACAGCGGTCGAGAATGAGAGATAAACTAAGAGAAGATAAATTTGCGGTTGAGGTCGTTAGTGATTGTTACACTTCATGAATTGAATGGAAAAGTATAATTACTCAAAAGCAATAGGAGAAAGCGAAAGTGTTCCTTTCTTCTTGAATTGGTCTGTAAGCACTGTATGAGAATAAGCAGAACAACATAATCAATTATTTTCATATTTCAGTTAAAATCGGAATTTTTATTTTTTATTTTTCCCGATTTTCTAGGTGTCTAAACTAAAACTATAACCACTCAGTTCTTTTTCATAATTTTCAGTTGATTTTCAAGGCATTAGCGATGGCAACTTCCTTAATTATTGTCTCTGGTAAATACATTTCACAACGAACGATAAACACCACGGCCAACCACGGTCGCCCTTATTACAGTCGGCCTTGGCCTACATTATCTACGTAAAATACCATGCTACTTCCAGGTTTAGTAACCATTTTACCCTTACAACAATTTTATAATAATGTTATACAAAAGATAGCGTATGCAATTTGTGTATAATATTAATTTTTCACTCATAAGAATAGCCGCATTCATTCCTTCGTAGTTCATGCGTCTATTCTTATTCGTGCAAAAAACATTATAAACTAATGTCATAATGTACTATTATTCAGATCTTTCCAATAATCGAAATAAGATTTTAAAGCTGAATTATAGTCGACATGATACAATTCTACTTCCATGTCATCACATTATGTGGAGGTCAAAGGGTCAGGCATTAGTATCGGAGTCTTCTACATCCTATGTGGTAATTTATTGGGGCCACAGAGGACGCCTTTTCCTCTACTCTAATTGAACGGTAAGCCCTGTCTTGCTCTGAAGTGCATTGCGTACTACGTAGCGTCTGTACGTTGGGATATACCACTTGCATGTGACAGCGCCTGCTTCTCGCCGCGCTCCCGGCGCCTTGCAGAGCGTAAGCGGGCTCAGAGTACGCACGTGCCCTGTTTGACGGCCCTGAAGTAAGCGATGGAACAAGACTGCGAACTAGACCTGCACGAGGCAATTTTGCTTGAGCGTCACGGCAGTTCACACAAAATTCGCCAGGTGACGTCTTGACGACGCCACGTGGCGAAAACACTCGGCCAACAAAACCTACTCGGTACTTGTGACTCCTCCACATGAATCAACATTACAATATAAAAAGCAATATGTTATATGTCACGAAGTTGTGATTTTGACAAGAAGAATAAATTATCGAAAAGAGCAATGGACCTTATTCGAGTAGAATAAGCGAGATATTATTATGTCTGCAGCAAATTCTGAAAGTGAAAGGAATTTCAAGGCAGCTGGTATTTTTTATGTTAGACAAACGCACCAATATGGTTTCGTTGTATATACCTCCTTATTGTCCTTAGTTTAGAAAACAAATCTTAATATCATTTATTAATTCATTACATTACTGTAAGTTAACGGAACATGTAACGTTCCGTTCACTTACTGTAAATGTAATTATGAGAAATAGAGCGAGGAAATGTCGTTGAACTTTGCAGCGTTCAAAGATTGGACGATGGAGCGAGTACGAGCACAGAATGAAACATCTTGCAGCATGAGCACCGTATAAGATTCATACGGACAGTAGCGCAATTTAGCCCATTTTTTGGCTACTTAGGGATTTATTCACATACAGCTAGCGGCCAACTACGCATAGCTGTTTCTACTCGGATTTGTTTGTGAAATTACACTTTTTGAAAGCTAGTCAAAAATAATTTATGTTCTTTTTTGACCTGATAGTTTCATATTCCTAGGATTTCTAGGGCAAGACATAACAAGTAAAAGCACGTTACTAGATGCGTTCAAACATTTTAACAATTTATTTGTCATGAATCGGAACACATTTAATACATATGAACTGAATTTATATACTTTTTAGCTTACACATGAATAAAAATGCATGTGTAGAAAGATGCGCAATGCAAATTTAAATGCAACAATGATAAAAGAAACAACACTGAGTTACGCTCGTTTGTTTTTACTTCTTCAAAAGATCTAAAAAGGAAAGATGGGAAGTTGTTCAAGAGCACAACAAATATTATTACCTTTTTTACCCTTATTTACTTATATAAATATTATTACCTAGATACCCTTATTTACTACTTGTTTGTAGATTACTTATCTCTCTCGATGTTTTCATGAAACGTTAAGAAATAGTAGTTCTTCATCATGATTCCATCCTTCCTTTTCAACGGATATTCATTAGAATTCAATCAACTATTTCCTTAAAAATTGCTCAAAACGTCTACTTCACATGTTTTTGTCATATCTAATAGTAAATTAAAATATATACACATTTCCTTTGCGATCAAATTTCTCAGATCGATTCAATAATACGAAAACTAAGAGGGCATAGTGTTCGTTTGTAAACGTAAGCAACATGACAGGCGTCGCCCGGGCAGCCAAGAAGACGCGTAGTGGTCGTTTCTCGCTGCACGAATCTCTTCTGCGCGAGACGTTTCCAACACGTCGTCATGGGACTTTTAAGACGGAGCTGCGCTACTGTATAAATACGTCTCCCATGACTAGTGTGAACGGTGAGATAGCTATACAGCCCCAGGGAAACATTGGAGAGTATAAAGAGCTACCGAGGAAATAGCTGGGTTCTAAATGCCGCGCTAGAAAAAAGGGTATGAAATATTTGAGGACAAAGTTTTGAGCATAAATTGTGTTTAGAGCCGCTAACGTGGGTGGCCGGCACGGCACGCGGCCAAACGAGGGAATAAAGATGGAGGAGGCTCTGGCGACACGGCCCTCTGCAGAAGTCGAAGTGAGTTTTAAAACGCAGAGGACCTAGTCATATATTTTCAGGGGGCTGTGAGGAGAACGAATCGGTGTAGACGTGCCTGGAGAATGAATCACGAACTGGGTGGAAGCTTCGGTTAGTAATCATTTGTAAAAGAAAACAGGAATTAAAAAACGAAGTAAGAATTAGTTGTAGGAAGAATACAGTATTACATTCTTATTTTTGTTATTGTTATCTTTAATACTATTATTATCTTTGTTGTTGCTCCTTTTGGCCATTCTGTGAAAAATCGGTTGCGTGAGAATTGACATACATCGTTAATTCGTCAAGAAATTACATTCTTTGCATCGCATTAATTTAGAGTAGCCAAATTTCCTGTAAAATGTAAAAAAAAAACAATGTCCAATGAGAAAAATATTGAAATTTAAAATACTCTAATTCTCAAGTGGCAGTTATGTGGCGTTACGTAACGGACGCAATTCTATGACTTATAGTAATACATCGTGTGGTGTCAGTACCTGCGCTCGAATTTTTCTGTTATAATATTAACAATAAAAAATCTCTTTTGAATATTTACTCACATGTTTTTCTTCAACTACGTCACTTTTTCGAAAAAATACGTAGTTGTATCAGTCCATCTGAGAATTCTCGTAAATTGTACAATCATGTTCCTCTGGCAGGAGGCAACGGAGATTAAAATGATCAAAGAAGTGGATAGTGCGAGATATATTACCATCTTTGCCTGTTGCATATTAAAAATTAGCTGACATTATTTTACATTCAGGATGTAAATAAATTACTGATTGTTCTGATGAAAGTATTTGTCTAATAGGTTCTGTCCTATTTGATATCCTTTTGTATGCTACCAGTAAATTAATTCAATTTGCCATCATTGCTTATTACTAACTTTTGCATCTAAGAAGGCCAATTACAATATGCAGACTTGTGTCCCAGAACATGGCATTCATGGATAACTACTGATAATTCATAAAATAAGAATTGAGAGTGTGATTTGTGACCGTTATTTGAAAATTTTGAAATACTTATTAGCAACAGAATGTGTATAACATCTAGAGTGCTTTTTTCGTATTCCGTCAATTAAGTGTGCCATTCCTGCATTTCCATCGACAGCGAACACTTCAATTATTTTTTCAATAATTGACTTCAATAATTCAGCCGAGACCTTAACAGTTAACAATTCTGAAGGGGGAATCATTCTATACTAAAATCAGCACCCCCCTGCCCCCAGCGGGTGGGGCGGTGGGCAACATTGAAATCTTAAATAGGAACCCCAATTTTTTATTTCAGATTCGGATTCTACGGACAAAAATACATAAGTTTTGTCTGAAACTTTTTTCTGATTTGTGATAGGTGGAGCTGTAATCGCAAAAAATTAATTTCCGAAGATTTCCGACTGTAATTGGACTGGTTTTGAGTGTGGCCTCAGGGCACACCCGTCAATTTGTCGGTAGCGTCTCTCCATGGTCCGTGCCTACAGTACTTCAGAGGCGATCCGATATTTATTAAACATTGACCTTTCTGAATTAACATTCCTCCTTGTTGCCTCATGGATTATGTAAATGTGCAAGAAAAAATTGAAATGATTTTCATTTACGACGAAGTTGGGAGAAATTTCTACTATTAATTTGTATTCTTAACGCTTTCCTGACAGAGTACGATCGCGTTCTTCTTTCGTTAGAATTGTTCAACAATTCTCTACTGACGGAAGTGTACAACCGAAGAAATGAACACGTGGAGTTTTTGCTACTGGAGAAAATAATCAAATATCAGTACTGGCTGCAGTAGCTCATAATACACATGCGAGTGTTCGAGAACTATCTCAACAATCAGGGATTCCTTGTATGAGTGTTTGGAGGATACTGAAGATACATACATTTCATCCGTATCATGTATCCTTGCATCAGGAATTAACTGACAATGACTTTCAAAACCCACTACAGTTTTGTCAATGGGAAGTTCAGAGAATACAAACGAATCCGAACTTTTTACTCTGATGAATTTACTTATCTCTGATGAATCGCCGTTTACAAGCCAAGGTGAATTTATACGCCATAACATGCATTTGTGTAGAAAGCCCACACTGGATCCGTCAAGTAAATGATCAGCGATCTTGGTCGGGTAACGTTTGGTGTGGAATAATTGTCGATAAACTTATCGGACTATACTTTATTGACGGTAATATAAATGGCGACAAGTACCGAAACCTTCTTGATAAAGAACTACCGAGAATGCTCGAAGACGTGAGTGCGACAAAACATGTGGTTTCAAGATGATGGTTGCCCAGCACATTACTCATTAGTAGCACGCGAGGTATTGGATGGGGATTACAATAATCGTTGGATCGGTAGAGAAGGACCAGTACACTGGCCAGCCAGACCAGACCTTACCTCACCTGATTTCTTTGTGTGGGGTTATCTAAAAGATGTCGTTTATGAAGAAACACCTACTACTCGTGAAAACATGATGCAACGAATAAGGGACGCTTGTGCCGCGATTACACCAGATATGCTTTTGCGATGTGTTCTTTCATTTGTAGGACGAATCAATAAATGCATTGAGGTTCAGAGCCATCATTTTGAGCACTTATTTTAAATAAATGCTGAGATATTTGTAGAATCATCTCAATCCAGCACTCCGATAGTGAGAGGCAAGGGGACTCACTGAAAACAAGCACCCCAATAGTGAGAGGCAAGGGGACTCACTGAAAACAAGCACACCGAAGGGAACAGAAAACTACTACGTCCACGTCGTTGTTCCTGAGTTACACTAAAAGTAGTTTATTGACTTCCGTAGAAAATACTGATTTTTATTAACCACTTAGAAATAATCGACCACGTTCAAAATCACTCGAATTGCAGTCAGAAATCTTCGGAAATAATTTGTTTTCGATTAGGGCGCCTCTTATCACAAATAAGAAAAAAAGTTTCAGACAAAACTTATGTATTTTTGTCCGTTGAACCCGAATCTGAAATTTAAAAAAATGGGGGTTCATATTTAAGATTTCAATGTTGCCCACCGCCCCATCCGCTGGGGGCAAGGAAGGGTGCTGATTTTAGCATAGAATGATTCTCCCAAAAAAAACTGCTAAGATTTGGTCTCGGCTCAATTTTTCGTACATTGCGTATGTTTTTATTTATTTCAAGTCGTCAAGTTAAATGGGACACCTGTAGAACACACGTTTTATCCTTTTGCTGTATTTGTTGATCTTCTATTCTTCCAATGATCGCATTCTTTAACTAGTGGTTCTAAACCAGCACGTACTTTCTCCCCAGTATTTTGTCACAAAATGACGCGAAAAGTACCTAGCGTTATTTCAAAATCTGACTTGGCGGAACAGATTTCATTAAGGGAAGAAATTAATATTTTTAATATTTTAGTTGTAGGCAGACTCCCAAGAAATTTTAACTGTTTGAAATTTTTAAAAAATCAGGGATTTTAGCGAACATGAGAGGCAAGGGGACTCACTGAAAACAAGCACACCGAAGGGAACAGAAAACTACTACGTCCACGTCGTTGTTCCTGAGTTACACTAAAAGTAGTTTATTGACTTCCGTAGAAAATACTGATTTTTATTAACCACTTAGAAATAATCGACCACGCTCAAAATCACTCGAATTGCAGCCAGAAATCTTCGTTTCATAATACGTTTCAACGTCCTTTACACTATCCAACAACAAAATTTAGTCAAAAACAATGGAGCCATTTTTTTATTTTGAAAACGTCCCTAGGGTTTCATGTGAAGTATCTCTCAAAATCAAAATATCGCTTTCAAATTTAAGGTGACACGACATCAGCCTAATAGATTGAGCAATATAATTTTGGAGAACATCGGCTGAACGGTTTAGCCGCTAGCGTTGTTCACAGACGGGCGGTGGGGCGGTCGGACGTTTTGCCTTCACTCGATTTTTCGGCATTAAGAACCCAGAAAACATGGATACGCCACGTAATAGAGTTTTTTTTATAAATTTAGCAACAGGATTTATCCACTTTTTCGTTACGAGACCGGTGTAATAAAAGTTTTTCTGCCGACGATTCGCCTTATTTCGCGCATCTTTATTATCTTAAAAATCAGTGCAGGATGATGTTTTTGGTAAGTAAAACATGAGGTATATTACATCCAACGGGAATTTTGTATCAATGTAATTCTATATGCAATCGATATTGTATTTTTGAAAGAATGTGTGCAACTTCAAGATTTGGGATCATTCAGAAATATGTTCATTCTCACAATTTTTAATTGTGACATATATTTCCTGAAATCTTTTCGCATCCAAGGGATGTATAAAACCTGTGCTCAGTAAACACGGTAAGCAGTAATATACTGGGTGTAAACATTTATTTATTGCATTAACGCACGGAAGGTCGAGCCTACTCTCGTCACTCATTTCATGGTTGGCGGCACTCATTTGAAAATTAAACTCCTTAAAAGCCTGATAAATTAAGAAATAACTGTATCATTTTTAACATTTCTGTATTGCTTATTTTTATGTTAAAATAATGTTGTGCAGATATATCTAAAGTACTTATATACAAAAGTGTTGTGGTGGAACATCATACATGGTTAGAGAGTTGAACTTCGCTTCCTCACTGACGCAAAGTGTCTGCGCCCGCGTTGCAGTCGAGCCGTGCGCCACGCAGCTGTGCCACTTGACGCCCTGCACTGGCTAGCACGGCGCGTCGGCCCTCGTAATCTGACGTGCCCAGTGGAGCATTCATGCACAGCCCTGCGTAGGCCTCGTAGAGACACGCTTCGCAGTGGGTGTGGCAATGCCGCCGCTGCCGCGGGCCTTCGCCGAATGATAGATCGCGCTCGACACTTGGTGGGGGGTCCTAGAACACGCGCGGCGCGGCGCAGGCGCTTTAGTTCTGTCGCCTTCTTGGAGGCTCTGACATCGCCAAGCTGCACATCGGTCTTGCTCAGCGCGTGAGCCTCAGGAACAGCCGTTGGGTGCAAAGAGATTCTGTGCAGCAAGGATATTTGGAGGGGAAGAGAGATTACTATACGAAGGGACTGCTTTGACCACTGCTGGCAATATAACTACAGGTTATGCCAATGAACTAATTTTGTCAATGCGCTCGTTCAGTTAACTCATTTGTAAATGACTTCATTACTATCTGTTGCAACGTCATCGCCCTGCACGACGTTCATTTGTTTCCTGACCTGCCAAATTGGTCGCTTCTTATTGTTAGAGTAACTTATCTACAAACGGTTCATTTCTTGTACTTCTTGCTTCTAAGGTGCATTCAACACGAGGAAATTCACACTTTCAGATAAGGTGTTTTCTCGACTGCTTCACTAATTTTCTCTCTTCAGTATATAGCAATAAGTCACATATTCTTAAATCAAAGTCACAACTCTTTAATCAATCAAAATCAAAGTGTGAGTTCTTTAACATAGTGCATACTCCTTCGAGATAGTGTTATCGCGTGGCAAAGCGCTAGCTCACACTAGGGAGTAGATGATGTTGTCTGCATACGGCAATTAAAAAAAAGGTTCAGAAAAACAAGCAGGTGACATATAATATTGTTCTTGATGTATTTAGTGCTTTAAACAAGATTCTAACGCGTGTAAGTGCTAGCAAATTAATTGTTATACATCACGAAACAATTGTCTCGCTGCAGATGTTACATTGCTTCAACACGTGGCTGTAAACATTTCTTCTTATTGCTATCCCAAAACTGCTAGAGACTATTTCGCAGCCTTAACAGCAATAAACATAAACGACAAATTTTGGACAATTCTTGATCTACGCGAACACTGGTTACGGCTGTACATCGTACCGTTGAGGAAAATATAAAAAATATCATTCGGTAAAATCAATAATTTATTTTAGGCTGTTATTTCTTTTTTCAGAGACTCGGCTGTTAATGGATGGTTGATTGATTGTAAGATTCCGGACGCATCAACTACTAAGGTCATTAGCCCCGTAAGTGTAGTACATTTTCCCTCTGGATGGCGAGATCCTACGCCGACTTACCGTCGGCTAGCGGGATTTCCCCCCATTAGATATCTCCCACCAACGGGCTACCTCCTCAGCAGGGACAAGTACTGAGCTCCCGACCAGACTCCCTCCATGTGTGGTAGTGTAGTTCAAGTTAGGGTAAGTGTATGTAAGTAAGGGGTGAGAATAAGACTAGAAACGGGAAGGAAAGATCGCTGTGGCTGTGGGAAAGAGGTCTGTGGCCCGTTTGTTACGGTGTTGATGGGAGAAACCACGAAAAACTACTGATCAGAGCAACTGGACGTTAGAATTTTGCTCCTGACAGCGACTGAAATCGAGTAGCTGACAAGCTAGGCTAGTGTCGAAAATTCTGCCAATGTCGGGGCTCAAACCTAGAACCTTTCAATCAGAGGCACTTCAGTGACGTCTGTTAATGCCGCGAAGCGCCTTCACCGGTCTGATAAAGGAAATATTCCTTAGAAGCGTAATAAGATTTTTAGTTTAAATTGATTTGTACAAATTTAGTAACATTACAAAACAAAATCTTGGTCCCCGGGGAAAGCATGGCTTCCGGGCTCCTTAAACCTGCTGCGCTTGTATGATATCAGTTTTAAGGATCTAGAACATTTGTCCACGAGCTACCACTGAAATAAAGTGAGGCAGCCTTAAATCCTCAAGTACTCGGAGATGATTGGGGAAATCCGGCAGATTAATAGCCCTCGGGGTTGAATTATGTTTCAATTAGCGTTGATATCTAGAATCCCGTTTAGAGCATTCGTCTTAATGAATGGCGTTAAATACAAGAGAGATTTCCCTTAGGGATTAATATCGACCATCGATCGTAATTTTATAACTAATTCGCTTACCACGCGTGTAAGACAAATCCAAAATTGAATCAAGGTGTTATACGTGTATTCATGAATAAATGTACAAACCTGCTGCAGTGAAAATGCTTCTAAACAAACCACACAATGGTTTTCCAGAAAGTATCACTGCTTACTAACAAATAAAATATTATAGTAAATTTCATTCATTGCACATATTCATGTGTCACATAACTCTAATGCTACCACTACATTTAAACACATGGATTCATTTTCAAAGGGTGGTTTTAATGTTCCTTTATGAACGAGGTGAAGCCTCGGACTAAAATTAATCCTTAGAACTACCTTATATGAAATTTTATCATATATGGCCGTACGGGCCAGAGTTCATCATCGGCTGCCGGGCGGTGTCCTCCCGGCGGTCATGGCGTGCCCCGGCGTTTGGCGTGGTGCGGTCGGCGGCGGGCTACGTCTCGCTCACCCCTTTGTCCATTAGCAAGGCGGTCGGGGCGACAGGCAGCATGGTGCGGTCGGCGGCGTGGTGGCGTCAACGGGCACCAGGAGCGCTGGTCCGGGCATCGGCGGCACAGTTCGCGGCTGCATTCTTCGCGCCTCGGCCCAACGTCACTCTGGGCTCGCGGTCGAGCACTTAGTCATGGCCCACTGCGTTCGTACAGAGGCATCGTCCCCAGAGGCGGCCTGCGATGTGGCGATGCGGCAATGCATCCGCCGGCGACCCCCCTGGAGTCAAAGCAACTCGCACTCGCCCCACCCCGTCGAGGCCCCACCTACTTCTTGTTGTCTCCCTGATGGGAATTGGAATTGTAAAGGAAATGCTAGAGTCTTGCAGTTGCTTCTTCGGCTTGCCGGGTCACGTGCTCCTCCCCCGCTTCATTTTCCGCGATTGGCCGTGTCACGCGGTTTCTTCCGCCCAAGCGTGGCGTTGTTGACGGACTCCCGGGTCTCTCCAAATTCTGTGAAACAAACGTTATCCAAGTTCCAAAAGGGTGCAGTGGCGATGTGGCGCTCGGAGACAGTAGCGTCCGTATTTTCCCATGAGTCACCGGATGCGGCCAGGCATGGGTTGTGCCGAGACAATAGGGCTGCATGCCTCAGCGTCCACGACGCCCCGAAAACGCTTGCAGGTAGAGAAAAACTGCACATTTCTTGGCATTTTTCACAGCAACATTATATTCAATAAAATTATAAAAAATACGCGTCGCCACCTGACGAGTGAGACCGTCCTATTACAATATTGATATTGCAATAAACGAAATTGAACAAAAATCCGAAGTTGAACAAAAATCCGAATCCGAAGCCGATTTGCGCCACCACTATCCAGTTATGTTAATTGCAAAAAAGCACAACGAAATTTACCTCTAACAATTTACAATTTTACGGTGGTTTTTCGCGATAAAAAACTGTAGGGTGGTGTCGCTATGATGGCTTCAAATTCTAGGCGTCGACATACTAGAAGAACATACGTCAAGTCTTCGGGTCTGAGAACTTTTTTCATTTTGCGAGCCTTCGTAAAGAGATCGTACTGATTGCAACGTCCACATAGTTACGGCATTTGACGCCGTCAGCGCTAGCGTATCGGCTTGGTTCAGGCGATCGACAAATGGATCGTCACGTTTTGAGACCGCTCGGAATTCTTAGTATGGCTGGCGACCCGTAAGCAAGGAAACATAACGTAATATTGGTGAGAGAAGAATCGAGGAAGGGGTTCGTCAGAACAGAATTATAAAAGATCATAGAGGTAAGCCGAGAAACGAGAATATAATATGCATAATATTAAAATTACAGCACGTGCTTAAATAGAAAGTACGTGGTAGGTTGCAGACAAATGCAATATTCTGTTACACCATGTAATGGCGCCGCGTGCTGAATAGGTGAAAATAGTACCTATATTTGTGAAATAATATGCTTTATGCATTTAATTTGTAGCCTTTTACCTCAGCCTTATATTACTTTGAGAACACTAAGAATCATCCGACCGACGTGATTGTCGGTAGAAGTCTGAATCCAGTCGCCTGGGCGAGAGGACGATGCCGACGAAGACCTGCCTGGCGGATCCCGACCGGTGGCAAGGTCACACCTCGACGGCGGAGGGAATCTTCAACCAGAATTACATGAAATACGCGATTAGCTTCTCAGTTTTACTGAAGAACAATTTAGAATTGCTAGGGAGCAAGATAACCCATGCATCAGGTGAATCATTTGTGGTCGGCTCTAAACGAGAGAGAGCTCGTAAAACTATTGATTCATGAATAGTTATTTAATCGTCCATGGTTGTTAGAAAAGAAAGTCTAAACAATATATTACCTTATGTTCATTGTAACATTACTCTGCGCGGTAGAGATAGCTTGTATGACCAGGATTAATTAGATATAACAGGATATATTACCAGGTTTAATTAGTTTTGCCTATCAATAAGGTTGGTAAAAAAATAATTGCATTTTATAATGGATATGGGAAATACTAACTAAAGAATGTCCTTCGTTAAAAACTAGTGTGACAATATTTAAAGTTATTTTTCTGAACCAAATTGACCCGCGCCGCCCCGTGCCGGCAAAGGGGAATGGAGCTCAGATGTAATTTCTCCGTCAGTTGGCAAACGCTGATGTCCACCCTGACCTCTCCTCTGTTTTATTTCAGGTGTGAACGAGGTCAACGGTATAGAGAATAATTATCTAGTTTAGAAAGAGTTTTTTCATATTAGCATGTATTCGTCTTCTGAAGACAGGTTGTTCTGCAGATGGTTCCTTTTTATGCGGTAGGGAGACCATCTAAGGTAAATAGGAGAATTCGAAAGGATACAAGGCTTCAAGATATTCGTAATGGCTTAATGGGTTTCTCCCTAGCCAGTTAGTATCAAGTTATGTAGTTTATTTGAGCAAAAAGTACCTAACATAAACAAAAATTACACGAGTTCTCTTATTCGGAAATAAAATACACATACGTCCTTTATATAGACGGAAGCAGTCATGTTTTAGAAAAATATTATAATTAAAAAATTGTTTTATAATTTTTTCATTGCAGCGTAATAAATGGCAGGAAAAGTAAGGTAATTCCAGGTATTGGGCACAGTAGTGTATAGGGACGCAATGCACGAAAGCCCGTATTATGTGGAAAAATTATATTCGAAATTGATGTGAATAATTAAGCCCATTGAATCTGAAAGGGTTTATGCTTTTGCGCACAGTTTCCGTTCATTAACACGCATTCATGCCTGATAATATTACAATCAACGAACACACTCTGAACCAATCCTAGGATGAACTTCCTGCGAGAATGTGGTTGGAGTAAGTAAGGCACATTACAGGATGGGTTCGGCTGTGATGTGGTGTCCTACTCCGCCGTTACACACACACAATTTACAGAAGCTCCTTTTCAAGACTCGCCAGTAATTAAATACATGAAAGCACCCCTTGCCACTTTGAGATCTGCCATTCATTCATCCAGGAGAGCAACAGACACGTTACATGATTCGGGCCAGCGTCACGCGCCACTCACCATGTTTCATTATTCAACTCATGTCGATATCTTGACACAATACGAATGGCGATATCGTTGAACCTCTTGTTGGTAATGAATTTATCAAGACTGCACATGCGCGTTTCCGGGTAAGGCAGCAACAATGCGACGACAGAACGATGGCGACGTCCCGACGCGCATTTGTCTCGGAGTGCGTCCATCGCGCGGCTCATCCGGTCGTGAGCGCCATTCATTCTGCAACAATCATATTTGTGAACCGGCGCCGTCAACGCCGCCATGAAAACAATTTCCGGAACGATAGAGCTGTTTTGTGCAGGTTGGCGTTTTTTTTTTGTTTTGTTTTGTTTTTTTTCATTCACGGCTCCGGATTGTGGGCGAGCGAGCTGTTCCTCCTCTCCCTTCGTTCCTGGAGCTCAAAATTCAAAACTCGCACCTTCCTACGGCCCTTCCCCACACCCTCTGCGCACACCCGGCCTCTCTCCATGACACTGTTGCTCCCGTGGTGCCGCCACTTTGCAGTTTTATAGCAGCGACGAGCCCCGTTATGACAGTTATGGTTGGGGTGGCATTAAATAAATACAACAAAGCGGAAAACATTGTATCCGCTGTACTGTCGGACCAAACCCGCTTCGCGTGGGGCGGGGTGGAGCGGGGAAGGGTCGATCGGGGTGGAGAGGTGGGAGGGGGGAAACGAGGCGGGCCCCGGGAGGCGGCGCGGAGCTGTGCAATGGAGTGCGGAAAATGAGGGAATATGGGACCTTGTTGGAGATACAGTTAATAGAAGAGACAAAAGTGTAGAGTGGGCATTGATGCTATCAGCAAGGATTGACCTGTAAAGAATATGGATTAGGGGCAAATGAATACAGATAAAGGAATGGGATCATAAGATAACGTCGAAAGAGCGCGGTAAACAATACAGAAAGATATCTTAGACCCACAGCGGGGCCGCCCTAGCTGCAGAAGCTCCGGAAGGACATCCCTACAAGTGTGTGTGTGCGGGCATGTATGTTTGCGTGTGCGTGTGCGAGAGAGACAGACAGAGAGAGAGAGAGAGAGAGGTGGGGAAAGACGATGAGAGGTGGAGAGTGAGAGCGAGAGACAGTGAGAGCGAGAGACAGTGAGAGCGAGAGAGTGAGAGCGAGAGAGTGAGAGCGAGAGAGTGAGAGCGAGAGAGTGAGAGCGAGAGAGTGAGAGCGAGAGAGTGAGAGCGAAAGCGAGAGAGCGAGAGCGAGAGAGTGAGAGCGAGAGAGTGAGAGCGAGAGAGTGAGAGCGAGAGAGTGAGAGCGAGAGAGTGAGAGCGAGAGAGTGAGAGCGAGAGAGTGAGAGCGAGAGAGTGAGAGCGAGAGAGTGAGAGCGAGAGAGTGAGAGCGAGAGAGTGAGAGCGAGAGAGTGAGAGCGAGAGAGTGAGAGCGAGAGAGTGAGAGCGAGAGAGTGAGAGCGAGAGAGTGAGAGCGAGAGAGTGAGAGCGAGAGAGTGAGAGCGAGAGAGTGAGAGCGAGAGAGTGAGAGCGAGAGAGTGAGAGCGAGAGAGTGAGAGCGAGAGAGTGAGAGCGAGAGAGTGAGAGCGAGAGAGTGAGAGCGAAAGCGAGAGAGCGAGAGAGTGAGAGCGAGAGAGTGAGAGCGAGAGAGTGAGAGCGAGAGAGTGAGAGCGAGTGAGAGAGAAAGCGAGTGAGTGAGAGCGAGTGAGAGTGAAAGCGAGAGAGTGAGAGCGAGTGAGAGTGAAAGCGAGAGAGTGAGAGCAAGTGAGAGTGAAAGCGAGAGAGTGAGAGCGAGTGAGAGTGAAAGCGAGAGAGTGAGAGCGAGTGAGAGTGAAAGCGAGAGAGTGAGAGCGAGTGAGAGTGAAAGCGAGAGTGAGAGCGAGTGAGAGTGAAAGCGAGTGAGAGTGAGAGTGAAAGCGAGAGAGCGAGTGAGAGTGAGAGTGAAAGCGAGAGAGCGAGTGAGAGTGAAAGCGAGAAAGCGAGTGAGAGTGAAAGCGAGAGAACGAGTGAGAGTGAGAGCGAGAGAGCTAGAGAGAGCGCGCGAGAGAGAGCGCGAGAGAGAGAGAGCGAGAGAGAGAGAACGAGAGAGCGAGAGAGCGAGCGAGAGCGAGAGAGAGCGAGAGCGAGCGAGAGCGAGAGAGAGCGAGAGAGAGCGAGAGCGAGAGAGAGCGAGCGAGCGAGAGAGAGCGAGAGAGAACGAGAGAGCGAGAGAGAGAGAACGAGAGAGAGAACGAGAGAGAGAACGAGAGAGAGAGAACGAGAGAGAGAGAACGAGAGAGAGAGAACGAGAGATAGAGCGAGCGAGAGATAGAGCGAGCGAGAGATAGAGCGAGCGGGAGATAGAGCGAGCGAGAGATAGAGCGAGCGAGAGATAGAGCGAGCGAGAGACAGAGCGAGCGAGAGATAGAGCGAGCGAGAGATAGAGCGTGCGAGAGATAGAGCGAGCGAGAGATAGAGCGAGCGAGAGATAGAGCGAGCGAGAGATAGAGCGAGCGAGAGATAGAGCGAGCGAGAGATAGAGCGAGCGAGAGATAGAGCGAGCGAGAGATAGAGCGAGCGAGAGATAGAGCGAGCGAGAGATAGAGCGAGCGAGAGATAGAGCGAGCGAGAGATAGAGCGAGCGAGAGATAGAGCGAGCGAGAGAGAGAGCGAGCGAGAGAGAGAGCGAGCGAGAGATAGAGCGAGCGAGAGATAGAGCGAGCGAGAGAGAGAGCGAGCGAGAGATAGAGCGAGCGAGAGATAGAGCGAGCGAGAGATAGAGCGAGCGAGAGAGAAAAGTATAAAGGAGAAAATATCGCACGCTCTTAGTCGCATATTTGTTGAAATTCTTTCGCCCAGTATTGATCGGAGAAATCGCGGAAAACTACCGATCACAACAATTCCTGCAAGAACAGAGGGAAATAAGTCGGGAGTGTCATTGTATGTTCGGCGGAGTGGGCGAGATCTGCCACGTCTGCGGGTATTAGTGGGGCCGCCCTGCTACAGTAGCAGCGACAGGGGCGACTGAGATAGCGGCGAGCGCATCGCGGAGGGCGGCGCTTACAAAAACGCGGGTGGTCGCGACGACCAGAGGACGGCAGTGACCGCGCGCAAACGAAAAACGCAGCTGGAGCAATAAATATCGAAAGCGTTAAGGTTGGACAGAAAGCCAATGACATGACGCCCCATAAAACATTTAGCGGCGGCGCGTGATGGCCTCGAGGTAAGCGCTTCATCGGCGCGACACTCCCTGCGGTCGCACGTCTTCCCTTTGCAGGCGCTGCGACCAAGACGTCAGGGTGAATCCGAAGTTCTGGTCTTCGCTGTGACGTACAGCGCTAATAAATGGGAAGGTAATTTGTTCCTGCGTTTTGTCCTGCAATTTCAAAGTTACATGAATAATCGTATTTGTTCCCTATTATTTATTATTTCCTCTAAGTATATCCCTGTTCTTTAATTATTTGTAATTTAATGTGCTAATTTGTATTTGGTCGTGAATAATTTGGTTTAGATCTGTGGATACGGATGAATTTCGAGCTTAGAGCGCTTGTCTTGTGTAGAGAAAGAGTCCCTAAACCTTCACTGTCAGAAATAACATTAAATTTAATGTGGATTAATGTACGGCTGTACATTAATTTTAATGTACTCTGTACGATAAAATGTATTAATGTATTTGTACATTAAATTGAATACCTAAATTAAAATCTATGTAAATGTAATGTGCGACTCTACATGAAACGTAATGTACCATGTGCATTAAAACGAGATTAATGTATTTGTACATTAAATTTAATGTTTAAATTAAAATTCACGCAGATTTATTTATAATTTTGGAACATAGTGTTTAAAAAATTAGAAATATGTTATTCTACTATTTTAAATTAATTTTAATAAATTTAAAATGCAATGTTTATTATAGCTTTATATTTTATTCTGTACAATAATTCATCCTTTTTTCCATAAAAATTTTTAGTTTAATATTAAATTTTAACATTCACTATTCTAGTTGTGCTGCATTTTTCAAAAGTTTGCATGTCGTGGGGTCTCGTCTGTCTTTATTTTGAGAGCAGCTTAGGAAATTCCGAACGCTTCCGGTTCCTTGCAGACAAGACAAAGGGTGACAGGTTTCCTTGCCTGCCTATTTCAGGTACCCAAGTGCTGGGAATTCATTCGTATTCTGAAACTCTTGTAGTCGTGTGATTACGTGTTAAGAGTAATAGAACACATTTTTAAAACTTGTGCAAAATCAAAGAAACGTCACAACATTCTGATATGAAAGCGTGCGCCCGCCGTCCCGCCCGCCGTCCCGCCCGCTGCCGTGCCTAGGGGTGTGACGGTGGACTTCTTCTCTCTCGCGGCGCGCGTTTTTGGTAGTGGTAGCCTTTTCCTCTAGTTTGACTGCTACTACAGTTATTTTCCACTTCCTATTCTCATCACAGCAGTTATCTAGAACGATTGGCGGTTAACATCGAGATAAGCTGAAGCGATCAGGCATATATGCCTATAGGATATCCTATAGGATGTGTCAGGCATATATGATGTGTAAACACTGATTCATATTAATTATTATTATCTAATTAATATAATTTTCATTAATAACATTATTTAATATTATTTTCATGAAATATGAAATTTGTTAATGTTTATGTATTGATGGATATGTGCTGCAGATTGCAAGTGACTGTCTAAATATAAGAATGGACCAAACAAATTAAGACAATGAATTGGAGTTTAGGAAATGAGTGTCACATAGTAAGTTCAAAGTAAATAACTGTAATTCTGGAGCAAAAAGTTCTACTATTTTATAAAGACGTTATTGAAGGTGTGATAATTGCTAGCTATTACGTTTTTGGATATATCTAATCTGTAAAATTAGAAACCAACCTCGAATTTATACGAAGGTAAGTTGGAGTTGTATTACTATTACTTTCTTTCTTGGCCATTCTAGAAATTACTAAATCAGAAAAAGTATTTGGGCAATTCTCTATGTGATGCATGGGACATCCATACATATTTATGCCAATGTAATTATATTACATTTGATGATAGCTGCTTCCCATAATTTTTTAATGCTTTACTATTCAAGTGTTAATCAAAATATGACCAAATGAAATATTTAACCACATATTTTGTTTACAAAAATAACCAGAAATGTCTTGTGACGCTAGGGACTCAGAGAAATCTATATTTTTCACACTGGTTAAAATTATGTATTTTTTCTGTGAATTATAAAATATTCTTCAAATTTTTGGAATAAAAATATTAAGTATATTTATATTCTATGCCAATGCACTAAACAACTGTCATTATATTTTAGAATTAAATTGGTTATTATTTGTTTTGTTTGTGATGCACGGGACATTTGAAAAGTGACGCACGGAACATTTTTTTCTGTGAAGTTACTCGCACATCAAAATCATGTGACTAACAAAAGAAACCTGCATATCCCAGTTGTTTCTGTTTAGATTTGTTATATTTTCAAATTGTGTACTATCGGTTTAAATTTTTATAGCAATTTTGAGCAATAACTAAGTTTGAAAAGATAAGAATATTAATTTAATTTTTATTATTCTTAAAAAGAACTATAAAATAGGACCTATTATTTATCAGTAAGGACTATCATTGCAAAAGCGAACAAGGAGAGTGATAGGGAAAGAGCTAAAGAATTCAGGACAAAGCATGCAGATAAGGTAAAGGAGAAAAATAAGCGGATAATGGAAGAAAGAAGAAAAACGTAAGAAAGAAACGGAGATCCAGTCCAACTCGAAATGCACAGGAGAGATTAAGAAAAGTAGAATATAGAAAGAATAAGCTAATCAATAACATTAGTGGAAATGATCAAGTGCCTTCTACACCAATAAGAACTTATCGCTCCCCTAAGGTATTTGGCAAAACTTTTAAAATGTTCATTAATTTTCTCCTAAATCTCCTTCCAAAAAAGCAGTAGTGGCTTAACTTGTAAAAGAAGTTAGTTTGAAGTTGACAAAGCATTAAATATTGACTCTTAGTTCTAGACCTGAGGCACAAGATGAAATTATGCAATTTTATTATAAACCTGACCTTGAATGTACTGCCATGGAATGAAGGATGCGATTGTTGTAAGGAGGGATGGAAAGAAAACAAGAAAAAGAAACTACTATTTGACAGTCTCTCTAAAGGAATTAGAGCTATTTTGTGATCAATTTCACAAACTCGAAGTTGAATTTTCTACATTTTGCAAGCTTTTTTTTTCCTTAGGTTCTTAGGAGGCCTTGAATGTAAACATTACGTTTTCATTGATAACTTAAGTTTTACATTTTATGGTGTTGGAAATATTCTTATTCTGATAATCGTCACATAGAAAGTTACATTATCAAGTTGTAATAGTGACTGATTGATAGGACGAGTTCTCGTGAACGGTGGAGTTGGCAAAGCGTGTCCGCTACTACGCGGTGTCTCGTGACTTCCAAGTTGTGCGTTTAATTATAGTTATTGTTGTGCATCCACATATTGTGTTTTGGGTCGCGCCTTGTGATAAAGTGTTCGCTGTGATAAAGTGTTCGCTGTGATAACACCTAGGTTATTTAACAATATTTAACAATTAGTGAAACACAAAATGAAACTGCTGGCCTCGGCCAGAGCATCCGTGAAGCAATACTAACTTACAAAGGAACAACATCCGTTGCAATGCAGTCAACCGATCCACCGCAGCTTACGCCAGAACAACAGCTTCAATGGCAACCCCATCAACAAATGCAGCCACACCCCTGGCCTCAACCATCGCAGAATGGCTGCACGGCATCATTAACACCCGACAACATCTTAGTAGTAAGTACGCCAGGGCAGCAGCCTTCATGGCACCCTTCACAAGCACAGCACCAGTCCTGGCAACAAGGAAAAGATAAAGGTGACCTTGAAATGTCTACAACTTATAACCACGGAGAAGAAAGTAATGAAGAATGGCAACTAAACATACGTAAACGTAGACGACGAAGTGATGGTAATCAATTAAATACTAACCTACCGACATTAAAAGAACAAGTGATTCCTCTACAAAATAAGTTCACCCCTCTAATGAACGAAAATCAATTTCAAAATGAAGCGGCGGGGAAAGAATCACATTTTTCTATCCCACCCATATTTATACCTGGCATTACAAATGTACCAAAATTGATTGAAATCCTAAAGCAAAAAGTAAAACAAGAAGACTTTACATACAAAATGTACAATAACGAAATAAAACTAATGCCACGCACAGTGGACGCGTTCCGATTGCTAATAAAGCTCCTCGACGAAAAGAAAGCCGCATATCATACTTATCAACTCAAACAAGACAGAGCTTTTAGAGTTGTACTCCGATACCTACATCCCACTATTGATTAAGACGAAGTTGTAAGAGAATTAAAAACCCTCGGACATACAGTTCGTAACTTACATAACGTGCGGCATAGACTAACTAAATGCCCACTCTCACTTTTCTTCGTAGATCTTGAACCAAGCCCAAATAATAAAGACATCTACAAAATAGAGAAACTCGTCAATGCCATCATAAAATTTGAACCTCCCTACAAAAAGAAAACAGCCGTACAGTGTCACAGATGTCAAGAGTACGGACACACAAGGTCTTACTGCAGAGAAACCCCTAAATGCGTAAAATGTGGTGAAGATCACTTCACTGAAGACTGCAAGAAGGATAGAAATGCACCAGCCATATGCGCTTTATGTTCTGATAATCACCCTGCCAACTACAAAGGATGCCCAGAATACCAGAAATATATGAAAAGCAGAATTCAATATAGAAAATCCACATTCCAAAATCCTATTTTAAATCCTAAAGAGAAGCAAACAGTACCAAACGCCTCAGATTTCCCTCCATTACCCATTCACTCCCTCCAAAATAGCACTTCCAATCCCAACCCACAATCCGTAAGGAAACATGATAATTCAACCTATTATCCAAATCCTAAACCAGTATGGAATATAAGAAATTACTCTAATCATGGAACTACAAACGACCAAGAAGACCTCAGTCAAATCCTTGATAAAGCCTTTCAGAAATTCGAAAACATTTTGAAACAGCAATCCGCGCAAATTAATACCCTTCTTAATTTAATCACTACACTGATATCCAAAATGCGTTAAATGGCGGGAAAAATAAAACTCCTTCTCTGGAACGCTAATGGTATACTCCAGCATCGCCGAGAGGTAATAGCAATTCTCACCGAACAAGCCATAGATATCATGCTTATATCTGAAACACACTTCACAGATAAAAGCTATCTTCAAATTCCGGGATATGAAATCTACACTACTGAACATCCGGACGGAACTGCGCACGGCGGAACGGCCGTTATCATTCGTAAAACGATCAAGCATCATGAGCTTACCGAATACAAAACAGAAGAAATTCAGGCCACCTCCGTAATGATTACAGAAAACGGAAGACCACTAACCCTAACAGCAGTTTATTGTCCTCCGAAACACAAAATAACGGAAGATCAATTTACTACGTTTCTAAAAACGCTTGGACGGAGATTCATAGCCGGCGGAGACTACAACGCCAAACATCAACAATGGGGCTCACGTCTCAATACCCTAAGGGGGAAGAATCTACTTAAGGCAATAAACAAACTGAATGTTATGACACTATCAACAGGAGAACCTTCATACTGGCCCACTGATATGAACAAAACGCCTGATCTTCTAGACCTTTTCTTAGCAAAAGGAATAATACCTGCAACAATCAAGATTAAAACTAACTATGACCTTAGCTCCGATCATACGCCAGTAGAGATGACCATCTGTTCATCCGTTATTGAGCGCAGATCACCACCTAAACTTTGTAGTAAGTTTACGAACTGGGAGAAATTTAGAATATACGTTAACAACTCGTTAAGCATAAATATGTCTCTAAAATCAAGTAATGATATAGATACTGCAGTTTTACATCTAACAGAGGTTATACGAAACGCTGCCTGGAGAGCAACACCAAAATCTGAAATAATCAAGAACTTACCGTATCCCAAAGAAATTAGACAAAAAATAACTGAAAAACGCCGACTTCGTAGAATCTATATGTACACCAGACAGCCTGAAGACAAAAAGAAATTTAACGCATCAGCTCAACAACTAAAAAGAGAACTAAAGGAGTACCAAAACATCAAATTTTCCAATTATGTAAACTCCTTGACACCAACAGCTATAACCAATTACTCACTATGGAAAGCAACAAAAAAAACCAATCAGCCACAACAACACATCTCGCCTATTAGAAGACAAGATGGCACTTGGGCACGAAGTCCTGAAGAAAAGGCCGAATGTCTTGCAATACACTTTTCCACAGTATTCAAACCAATAGCAAAACGAAGTATTACGGAAAATGAGGTAATAGAAAGTTTACAGGCTCCTCTCCAACAGTCGGCACCCATCAAGGCGTTCAATTTATGCGAAATAGAAGAAACCATTAAAAAGCACATAAATCCTACTAAAAGCCCAGGACATGATCTCATAACTGGTACAATATTACAAGAATTACCCAAGGAAGCGCTATCATTTGTCACATCCATCTTTAATGCCATTATAAGCGAGAGCCACTATCCGACTCTCTGGAAGTATGCACAAGTGATAGCCATAGCGAAACCTGGTAAACCTGCTACAGACGTTGCATCATACAGACCAATAAGTCTTCTCCCAGTTTTATCCAAGGTATTTGAAAAACTACTTTTACAACGACTAAAACCAATAACCAATAATATAATACCAGACTTTCAATATGGGTTTCGTGAAGGTCACTCAACTATAGATCAGACACACCGAATAGTAAACAAGATATCTCAAAGCCTAGAAGAAAAGAAATATTGCTCAGCTGCTTTCTTGGACGTACAGCAAGCATTTGATAGGGTCTGGCATGCAGGCCTGCTATTCAAAATCAAACAATTACTCCCGCACTCATTCTATTCATTTTTTAAAACGTATCTATCCAGCCGCTTTTTTCAAATTAAATACCAAGACGTTTTCTCTGGACTTAAACCACAGACAGCAGGTGTCCCTCAAGGAAGTATCCTAGGACCAATTCTGTATGTAATCTATACTTCTGACTTACCAACAACAGAACACACAATGATGGCTACATTTGCTGATGACACAGCTATTTTAGCTGTTGATGAGGACTCAACTAGAGCATCGCAACACCTGCAAGAGCATCTGGACAAGATAGAAGAATGGACGAATCAATGGAGAGTAAATATAAACACAGCAAAATCACAACAGATTACCTTCTCACTTCGAAAAGAAGAGTGTCCCAAAGTGAAATTAAACTCATCAGAACTCTCAGTAACAACTGTTGTGAGGTATCTTGGCTTACATCTAGACAGTCACCTAACCTGGAAACCTCATCTTGAAAAAGAGGAAAGAATCACAACTGAAATTAAGCAAATTATCATGGCTACTTAACCGAAGGTCTAAGCTCTCTTTATACAACAAAATTTTAGTGTACAAGACAATAATCAAGCCAATATGGACTTATGGAATCGAACTCTGGGGAACTGCCAGCAAGTCAAACCTGGAGATCCTGAGAAGATTCGAAACAAAAACATTGAGATATATATGCAACGCCCCATGGTTCGTCACCAACAATAATTTATACAAAGATTTGAACATCTCAACAATGTCAGAGACTATCTCGGAGAGAAGCAAGAGGCATCAGAAGAGACTGGAAAGCCACCCGAATCAACACTCAGTGAACATGTTGGACAATAGTGAACATGTGTATAGGCTAAAGCGTGAACATATTCTAGACTTACCCTTTAGATTCTCTTCATAGCAACTTATATCATGTATACCATTTACTAATTGTTCCAAGTGAACAGATTGTAAATTAGCAGAATTGAAAATAAAAAAAAAAAAATTGCAAGCTTTGTCCAAGCAATGTTGTTCTCTTGCGTGATACACCAACTGATTAATGTAAATATAAGGCATGTGATATTTTTTTGTAATTAGACCCTCTAAAAATAAAATGTGAATCCAGCACATTTTGGGAAATCATGCTTTGCAACAATGTAATGATATTTCAATGCTAGAAAGGGCAATGCAATAAATGTTGCGCTAGGTCTGAAGCAACCACTCGAACTTGATATGTTCATTACATGGAAAGAGTGAAAAAAAAAAAAAAAATCTACCAAAATGGACTCCAGTTTTGTGAAAAAGAATGTGCTTGTGAATAACTAGAAAAAATCAATTATTGTTTCAAACATATGGTGCTACGTATTGACAACTAAAGAATTCAATCACTGCAGTTCAACATGGACAAAGAAATGACACGCACATTAGAGAGAAATTTTGCAATGAACTACAGTTGTGAATATCAAAACATCTATCATATGTTCAGATTCATAATTTAAAGAAAAAAATACTGCATCTGCTTTTGCAAAACTGTATGACATTGTAGAACCAAGTGCAGAATAACTTCCAGAGGTTGATGAAGTAGTAAGGTGTGGTGGACTGAATTTAAAAACAGATTCATGTGGAATTACATTGCAATTTCACATGGAAAAGGAATCTTTGACAGTATTGGTGGACAAGCTCAATCTCTTGTTAGATGACAAGTTATGTGTAAAGCCTGTTCATCTCCAATGATGACATCATCTCAAGACTTTACTAATTAATCAGGAAGTTAATACCTAAAACAAAAGTATTACTAATTAATAAAGAGGCAGCGATTATAAAAATGCATTGCCAATTCCAGGCATAAAAACGCTCCATGTAATAAAGGCTGTTTCAGGCAAAGGTTTCTTTATTCAAGAAAACAGCTTGTCTCCAAAAACACAAGTCTACTTGAAGGAAAAGAATGGCAATTCAGATATAGTAGACTGGGTTGTTGTATTATCAGATGGGAAGGAGTATCCAGGAGAAATTGTAAGGAGGGTCCACAATAAATTTGAAGTTTCTCTGATGACGCGGGCAGGAAAAATTAACTTCTGAAGAGGCCTTTGAAGATTAAGAAGATTTTATATTCCCCTATGTAAGTTCTTAAAGTAATAGAATCACCTGGGTCAGTAAATTCCAGAGAACAATACAAGTTTGAACAGGTTTCATTTTCATTTGTGACGCACGGGACAAATAAATAAATGTTACTGTTACATAGTAAACAAAACAATTCTGTAATTTATTTATCATAAAATAATTGGTACCTGTTACTAAAAGTGTATTACAGTTTTCAAGTTCATTGCAGTCATCAGTTCTTCAGTATATTAAAAAAATCTGTTGTTTTTTTCCGTAATGCATGGGACACTTGTGTAAGGAAGATGAAATCTGAATGTTAGAGACAGTGATATAGCTTTTGAGAATGTCATATATGAAATAGAATACTTAATTTGTGAGCTTTTATAATATTACAACTAAAAATGTTTGATGAAATAAGGTACAATTCATTCTCTATTTAACAATCCTCATTTTGAGAATGTTTTCTTGAATGCAATTTTACTGTTAGTTAAAACTGAGACCAACTGTCTAAAAATAATGTGTCATTAAATAACGTATTACTATCCATAAGTATTACATTACATTACATTACATCCTTAAGAATTTTTAATAAATAGGCAATTGATCTGATTTAAGTAACAGTAAAATTGCATTGAAGAAAACATTATCAAAATGAATATTGTTAAATAGAGAATGGATTGTATCTTATTCCACCAAATATTTTAGTTGTAATATTATAAAAGCTCACAAATTAAGTATTCTATTTCATATAGTTTTGTATTTGTGATGAAATAAATTTTTGTGTATAAATAAAAGAACAATATTTATTCATTTTTCTGTATTCAATAAATACATAAACAATATAAATAAATTATTGTTAAAATTAATTCAATAATATTTTATATACAATTTAATGATTATTTATGTACCAAGGGCTATATAAGAATTCTATTGATACTAGCAACAAAAAGCCATGTCGTTATGCTACACAACTATTATGCTATTATGCTACATAGCTATTGTGCAATTAAGCTACATGGCTATTATACTACTTAGGAAGTATTTTGTTGTCACTAGAGTTCAGAAACGTATGTGGATTGAAAGGAAAATAGACATATTTTAAAAATTATTTGCTATTCAGTATTTATTAACGATTCATGTTGGTACATAAAACTACCACTTGTTTTTTAAAGTCACATTTCTTCGTTTATTAAATTCTAGTACATTCTGAAACAAAAAAAATGGGAGAAACTTTTTGCCATTTGTGTTATATTGCGATGCAAACAATGGGGGTGATCTTTAGCAATAATTTATAACCAAACTGTGTTAACAAAATGATTTCACATCATATATACCGCGGAATCACCTAAATGCTACATTTCTTTCCATAATAACATTAAATTACTTTTCCTGCGCTAATTCGAAAACAGAACATTGAAACACCGATTTTGTAGTACTGAAATTGCGTAGGTTAAAATACGAAAGTTTCTTTGCTACCTAGAATGTTCTTTAAAAACCTGGATTTTTTGTTACAATCAAGTTGGTAGCAGTTTCGTCTTGATGTATTCGTGGTTTTCTCCGGCACGGTCACGAACTATTGACTGCAGCCGCGCAAGCCTCAGTTTTCAGTTCCATACAGATACCGCAAAGCAAACAAATCTTCCAGAATAGTACGTTTTGTTCTAATATGAACCCTTTCCTTGACATGAAATATTCGCGCTCCATGCAGCGCGAGCGCTTGAGCGAGTGCAGCTGCGCTTCGCTGCCTGAGTTTGTTCTCGAGAGAGGAGCGCACGATTCGTCGTGGCCAAGTTGCAAGCTCCGCCGCGCAGAGCGCGCGTTCGCCTCGCTGCGCTGCTTCTCTGGGGCGCGGGGCGTCTTGCAGCAGCCGCATAGCGTCGTGTGCTCGGGGTATATTTCAACATCACAAGTGCAGGGTGCTATTTTCCGTTTCAGTTTCATTTTCGTGAAGTGATTTATCTAAAAAAATGTGCGTGATCACATAGGTTTCTGGTGATAAGCAATAAATTGATTTACATGATGGTAAATGTTTCGGTAACTGTTAAAATTATTCTTGCCTGATAATTTTCGGCAAAGCAATTAAATGCTTAATCTGTTGTTTTTTTGTTATAGGATCATGAGAAGTATTCTTTATACAACAGTTCAATATTTCACCACAGTTTAATATTTACATCCTGGATCACACACGTTGGTATTGCGTCAATTGCTTTCATCTTGAAGTGGCGTCATGTAGATACGTGTGTGAATTTACGGGCAACTTTCCACATTTACATCTCCGGGGGCAACTTTTAACGTTCAGATACTAATGATTGTGATCATTACGAAATACATCAACTTAAACTGCGTTCTGATCACTATTCAACTTAAACATCGGAGGTGCATCCGCTCTCATTGCTAGTGAGTGTTGCGGCAAAATTTGCGTTGCAAATAAATAGTTCCAATGAAAGTGCTATATTGTAGCTTGATGTTAAACCTGATTTAAGAAAAAGTATTCCCCCATCAATTGTAATACGCTTATCAATTTTAATGCATTTTGTATTTTAAGAGCATATTTCAAGAGGCTTAAAATGCGAATTTTAGAGAATATTATCCCAAGTCAAATTACAACAAAATGGAAATGGAATATTCATCCTACTTTGGCTATTTGCAATGATGTTAGGTACATATGTTCAATTTTTTTATTCTCATTTAAGCTGCAAAATAGAAGATCTTCTGCACGTTTACTATTAAATAGATTGTAATCAATCAATTAATTTTTCGTTGTTCCTCTCTCTTTCAGGTTACTGTTAGTTTCTGTTCATTCGTAGCAAACGTATTATCTGAATCATAAATTAATTTTCTGCTAGATAAACAGTCTTAAATACCTCAAAAAATATTTTTCCCTTTGAGCATCTAATCTCACAATTCATTAAATTGAGATTAATTTTGTAATAATCATTAAACACATGTCATCTATTTATGGCTTACTAACATCATCAGTATGTCCCCTTTTCCAGAATGATTAGTCAAATTTCAACGAAAGTTTGATAAGTACCACGGAATGTTACAATATGGATAAAACGTTGTACGATATCCGTATAGCTTATTACAATACTCGATACTTGATTATTATACTCGCCCTAATGGCCCCATGTGATAATTCTTAACTTTCGTTCTGCTAGAAGATAGCTTATGGTAATTATTTCGTAAATAATTAATATAATCTTTTAATTTTTATTTAACGTATAATTTATTTAATATATAATCTACCTATTAATTCTTGTTAACTACAAATAGAAATGAAATAGTAGATATTTATTTGAATGGTGAAATTTTACGTTCACCGACTGACAAAATGGTAGATATTACTAATAACGATTACTTTCTTAGTAATATCTCTCATTTTAGCAGTAGGTGAACGTAAAATTTCACCATTCAAGCAAAAGGGAATAAGAGTACATTACATTACCTTTTAATATAAAACATAGAACATTGAATTTCTTAACCAGTTTAACTATGGTGTTTTTAATTCTGCCAACCACTTTTCATGGCATTTTCCCACTTATTTAGTAGATATAAAACCCTTTGTTCGCTGAAATATTTGAATGCACCGGAATTGATGAAAGTTATCAAGAGCTGACACTTGGAACAAACCTTTGTGGACACATGCTATAGCAGTGCCCGAGAAAATGTAATGCCATGGGCTGTCGATGCCATCATAGGCAGACTAGCTTTCGTGTTCCGTGTTTTCTCACGATTTGACGGTACAACCTGTCGCAAATATGTTTGACATATCGCTGCAAATAGATACAACAGGCTTTCTCAATTATCAGGAATATATTTGAGACTATTCATGGAAACTCAGACTGATAGGTGGGCGATGTTATTTAGACGGCAATTTAACTCTTCATGATGTAAACAAAATTTAGTCCAATAAAAATAGAAGAATGACATGGTATCCAGTAAATACAGAAGAACAAATTGGTCAAACGTTTGAAATGTAAATACAAACAGTATCTCTTAAGACTTCAAAAAGGATAAAAACAGAAATTCCAAGTATTGTAGTCTAGTACAACAACATGGAATTAATATTTCGTTTCGCGGGAAACATCACTTCGATCTTTCTGTTTCCACATGTAGCATTGCTAATGCGAAATGTAGAGTGTGAGAGATTTAGGCAGAGGGTAACTTCACTCACTTTTAGAACAAAGTATCACTTGTAATGCTCACTACTCGAATCTCCACTTAACTCTTTCGTTCCGTGCCGTACCCCCATTTGCGTTCACTCTCGCTGGACATTATCCGCGCACGCAATGACAGAGGCTGCGGCACTGAAGTGGACAACAAGGCAAATTCCGCCTGGAAAAGCATCTCTGAGCGGAAAACTCAGAAGAAATGAAACTATATTTTAAATGAGTGAAATAACTTCGTTTTATATCAGAGATCAAACTTGTTTTTTGCCAGAGTTTGAACGTTTTTTTCTAATTTTTAGTAAATTGCCATCGGTCTATGAAAGGTAATAATTCCGTATACACTTTATAGCCACAAAAAATTCACGAATTCATATTTTTTTTTAATATTATAGAACCAAGTTACATTTTGCTGTCAGCAGTCGCTACACAGTTGGCTTTCTATGAAAATATTTTTTATAATAATATTTGTTTTCCGTGTTTGTACTACATTCTTACAGCTCACTCTCCATACAATGAGAAATGTCTTGTGCATTTGTGAATTTTTTGAGCACTGAGATATATATGTGGAGATAATGAATCTCTTTTAAAACTCCTTTTTGTGTCAAAGGTCTTTGTTTTGATTGATCCAGAAACAGTTAATGAAAGCTACTATTGAAGTATTGTTCTTGCCAAGAACAATGTAAGTGTTTATATTAGTAGTAATATAATTTTTTTAACAAGAAAGCAAATAAAAAGTGACGTATCTTTACAAAGGCCTCTGTTTCGGAGTATTAATACTTCAGGAACATGTAGTCGCACATTAGTAACACGAATTAAGAACGTATATTGCGTATATGTGTAGGCACGATATTGTGATATTTATGCAAGTTATAAAGTAACTATTTGTCTGTAAAAAAATAGAATACTAAGAAAATTGAAGTGTAGGAGGTTTCGAAATTCTCCCAAGTAATTTATCTTATTTATCGGATTAGGAAGGCATCATATATAGAAATGATATATTTTTAGTCGTGTTTAAAGATAATACTTAATGGGCGGTATTGTATATATTGCTTGATGGAATAGAGTATAAAACGACTTAGTACCTGGTAATATAAATGGCATCATTGTTCAGTATTGGTTTACTACCTGCCTTTTGCAACTCGAATACATTTCACAGCTACCAGTCTTTTTTGCCAAATTGTATTTTATGCATGAGTTCTGCCAATAGATGTAGCAAACAGGACGGTTTTCAACCTCACCCACTCACCCATTCACGTTCGGAATGGTCGGAAGTGGATTAATGCCTAAGGCGCTCAGCACGTGCTCACGACGCCCGCACGATAGGGGTCCCGAATGATGGTTTAACAAACTTTTACAATGCGAGGCAACTTGATTGGTCACGTATAGAACTCCTTGAGACATTAATGAAGCCATTTCTAATTTTATTTACTTTGCTTGTAAATGTTAGAAGTGTAACCTGTTCATAATCAACATCCAAAAAAAAAAATTTTTTAATATACAGGATAGTGGACATCTTTTTTTGTTTAAGAAAGGGAATTGTGTATCAAGAAATCATACTTTCAATTTGAGCAGCTAATTGCCTTTCCCTAGCTGGAGTAGTTTGTGAATCAGTAGTAGATATAGAAATTTCTGAGACTTCTACTTCTGGTACACTAATCCCTTCCTCACAGCGCCTAACTGTTCAGCCCTATTCTCACTTTCTTCCTCACTCAAATTATCCTGTCCTGGACCTAACATCCTCTGTTTATTAAATTTATCTGCCATCTTGTAGTTAATAAAACACTATATATACTCTCTCCCTGACTTACTAAATTACACAAACAATAACAATATTTTCTATTCTTCTCCTGTAACCACACTCTCACACATGTAATACTATGTTTGGAAATTTTCTTCCGATTATCCCTGTTAATCGTTAACAATTTTATGACAATTTCTCGAATTGTATATAAATTCGAGCTTCCGACCAGATTGGGAGACAATGAAACCATTTCTAACTTTATTTACTTTACTTGTAAACGTTAGAAGTTCACCACTGTAACCTGATCATAACCAAAAGCAAAAAATACGATTTTTTTTATTATACAGGATTGTGGATATCATTTTTAACATAGAAAAGAAATTATGTATCAAGAAACTTTCCAAACCCAAATACATATAATTTTTAACAACCATGCAAAAATTCCCCTTCGTACAATAACAAAATTAATCTAGCATAAAATGTCCTTCCCTTAAAAAAATGACAAATTAACAAATTCAAATACAATGATACAATTGTTAACAGCAAACAATATAAAGGAAGCATCAAGAAAAGTTTCTAAAGTTTAAGTTACATGCACTTTCTGAGCACTCATTACAACATTCACTTAAATGGGGGCTTGTTCCTCTCTGCATTTACTTTTTACTTATGCAGGGTCTAATGACCTCTGTTTACCCTGGAGGATGTCATGACACGCAACCACTGTACATTCTCGTTAAAGGGGTGGCTTGGGGTACTACGGGAATACTGTCAAGAGCCTCCCACGTCTTAGTGAACTTGACGAACTTGATGCTTCTCGCATTCATGGTTCGTGGCGAAAGACAAGGAGAAAAAATAGGAAAGACGATTATTAACGATCTCTTCTCGAGGCCTTGCCCCCGCCCAACGGCGCGAAGCTTGCGATGGTCAGTGGGTTTGTGATGCCGAATATACGTCTCCGCGCAGATCCTTACAAGGCAATGTAATTATCTTACAAGGCAAGTAATGTAAAAAATGGACGCACGTAAACCTAGGCGCAGCAGTTTTAGTGTCCATCTCTCATCGACGTCACCACATTCACCACCACTCCCCAATAGCTCACTTTTTCGACCTTCCTCTCTTGCGTCTCAAAGCCTTCACCTTCGGTTGCTTCCTACCTCATCGGACGGCAAGGACACTACAATTCAATTATCAAAGAATATATATAAATAGTAGAGGGTATTGTCCACGTATTGAATGTTGCGTTGGTATGTATCAAGCACAGATAGGTAAAAGTTACATTAATTAAGCCCTCATTTGATAGATTGATGATTTCGAGCACCTCAGAGGTTAAGGTGAGACACTGCGACAACCTGCCATATGCAAGAGGTAAGTCCTAAACCAGGTATCTCCCACCAGCCTGAAAATTATGGTGGTAGTTACAAGGTAGTTTCCTCTCCTAATTCCCGTCCTGTGGGAAAAAGCAGCTTGACATTTCCGCGGAAAGCTGGAAGGCAAATACAACGCAACTGCGCCAGCCAGCGAGACAATGCGATCCTCCGGCATAACTTCGCGCGAGTGATGCGGAAAGCACAACACTGGTACGGTCCGCATCAGCAGTCGCACTGCGCTGCACCCACAGCCCAGGACGAAGACGCGCGCACCAGTGCCTCCAGAGCGCAGCACTGACAACTACCTCCTCCCACTCTAATTTCCCGAAGGGTGCGACTGAAACGCACTTGAACAGTGTTTCAGAGATCAATCAATATTCAGGAGAACATTCGCATCAGATTTCGAGACGACATTCGGGTATACACGTCAACATTCACATCGACATTCGCGACGACATTCGCGACGACATTCAGGACGATTGATTAAATAGTGATTCCGGGCGTGTCAACGGATAAGGTCAGTATTACCGTTAGTGTAGTACATGTTTACATCGTGGGAGATGGCAGTGACCTCCTAGTGCCTGGCAAGATCCGACGTCGACCTACGTCGCCTTGCGATAATTTTCCCCCTACCAGGGCTCTCCAATCAGCAGCTCACCGCCCTTTCGAGGAGAAGCTCGAAGCTCCCGAATGGTCTCCTGACAAGTGTGGTAGGGTTAAGTATGCAAGTATGTGTAGAATAGAACAAGGAAGAGAAAGAAAAGTTCTGGCACGATCCGTGGCTCGTTTATTAGGGTACCGCTCCGGCATTGCGCGTGATGTTGAATCACGGAAATGTGCCGATCAGAGCAGCCAGCCGCGAGAATTCTCCTCCAGACAGCGGCTGAATTCTACCTAGTTGTCTAGCTAGTGTCGCGAGGTGACATTAGTTGATACCCTGTTATTTGGATGGACTTTCGGGTCTGCGTTCTACTTCATTATTTAATTTTCAGTAATATTTTACTTCATGCTGCCTCAGTACGCGGAGAAGGCCTGCCGTGTCAAACAGAAGAAACGGAAATGCTGTCAACTACTGAAGCTACAAGTCTCTCACATGAGGGGAAGAGCTTGCTATAACAGACGGCTCAATTTTGTTTCTAATGGAACGCGCTGTTTTCACGTCTTCGTTTTATTAGTGTTTGAATTCTTCGAGGAGACGTAAGCAAGAACTTTACTCGAGACGATCTATGCACTCACTGAGAGTATTATACTTTTGGTTATCGCCAACGTCACGTACCCAACAACCATCATAAGACCATTAATATATACGTTTGTATCACTACTTTATCTTCTACTCTTCGCTTTTATGTCTTCATTTCCCTACCACGATCCTACAGACGGCAGTCATCATTTAATAACATCGTCTGTGGCGTCGTGGTAACGAAATGAAGACATAGACTCAAGCTCTATGTATAGTTAGTTTATTTTCAAGATTTTACAACTATGTGCAGCTCTGGGGTTATTTTCGCTATCCACCTCCGTTTCTCCCACGCACACTGCCCCCATCCTCTGGCTAGTGAATCCTTCACCTAGACGCTTTACCGCGCCGGTGCCACGTAGTCGCCGCGTCCCGAGGTGATAGAAGTCATGGAATACCTCCCAATATTGTGTTTTTTTTTTGCACGCTGAAGTGCAGCAACTCGTCGTGGCATGGACTCAACTAATAAACCCTACAAAAATATTTTGCCTTGCAGCCTCTATTCACGTCCATAGTTGCGAAATTGTTGCAGTTGCAGGATTTTGGGTATCATCTGTCCTCTCAATCATGTCCTACAAATGTCTAACTGGTTCGTATAGGGCGATATGGGTGTCCAAATCATTCGCTTGAATTGTCCAGTATATTCTTGTTGCCCATTGACATGGCTCATTGTCTTCCATAAACATTCCGTCGTTCAGGAACATGAGTTCCTGAAACTGAAAATGGTCTCCAAGTACATGAACATAATAATGTTTGGTAGAGGGCAGAGCCTTGGCGATCCTCGTCCACCGCACTCGCCCGCCTGTGCGGGGTGGCACGTCGCCCTCCAGCGCCGTCTTCGGTGCCACCCAGCTGCGCTCGGGAAACCAGCTGCAATGTATTTGTAGAGGGGGGCGAAAGGTTGAACATTGATAAATATTTGGCACTAAGAAAAATTGCACGTGAAGCGCAGAGATATGACCTACAATTACAATTTCTTTGCAGTTGAGTGGAAATTACTAAAGAGAATCGGCTCTTCTGCGTTTGCGAGTTTTTTACGGTGAGTTCGAACTTTATTTTTATTCCGGTTAGTTCTGTTTTTGTCAAATTTGTATTATTAATTTCCCCCAGTCTTTTTATTTAACACCTGATAACGCAATATGTTGCGTCTTTTGGTTTTCTTCGATTTTATTGGGTGCCATACCATTCTTTTATTCGTCGTTCTTTCTGCCTCTAGGTTTTTGTATTTCACGACCATCCGTGATCCTTGTGGCATTACTTCACTCTTTATTTCTACAATATTTATGTTGCATATTCTTTATTTTTAACGTGTTTTACTTTTGCTTTTACCCTCTTTCCACTTCTGGTTTCATTTTTACCTAATTCTTCCCTTTTCTTCCTACTAGGTGCTATCATGTCTCTTAACACTTTATTCAATACTGAATGGCATCGTGTATCGAGTGTAGACACTCTCACTAGCTGAATCGCCCTCTCCTTCATCAGCTTGAGCAGGCGCCGATGCCTCGCATTGCAGCGCTTTCCGCTCGCGCCTGGCGCTTGACGCCGCGAGCTCTCAGCCTCCGCGCTGCCACTCGTCATCGCCGCGCGCCCGAGCGCTCGCCCTTCCCCGCCCCCCCCCCCGCCCCCCCGCCCGCCTTCCTGTACAACCCGACTGCCCCCCTTCCCAGCACGCTTCTCGTAGCTTCCCTCTAAACGCTTCGCCCCCAAAACCTCCTCCCCGTCTCCATACATCCTCCATCGTTCCACGCCCCACCTTCCCTCCTTTCACATCATCTCTCTTCACCTCATTTCATTTCTGCTTACCTCTTTTCACTTTACTTCACCTCACTTCACCCCACCTTATCTTTTCTCCCTCCGACCCTTCTCACCTCACATATCTCCACTTCTCGCTTTCCACTTAAATCAACTCTACGCTCGTCCCTCCTCCCCCTTCTCAACCTACCTCTCTCTACCTCCCATCTTCCTTCCATCCCGGGCGCCGCCGGTGGCGCCCCGCTCGTTCGCTGCGCGGTTAACGCGGACGGACAGACGCACGCAGCCCTCCCCCCGGCCGCGCCGCGGGCTGCAGCCACTGCGCGAAAGCGCTGGCAGTAATTTGACAGCTGCGCCCGGCGCCCGCGCCCGCGCCCACCTCTCGGACACCGCTCGCCCCGCGCGCCCCAACAGATTTTTGCACACAGCTCCAGCGCCAGGGAGTAGATGTTGGCGGACAGTAGTAGGTATTAGTTAATTCAGTTAGAAAACATTGCTTGTCAACAGTAGGGGACTGTTGGTAAAATAACACAAAGATTGAAAGTGTATAGATAGAAGATTTAGTGACGTGAAGCTATTAATGGAAGGCGTAAGTAGGTAGTAAAATAATTATATGAACCACAATGAAGTTGTGGCAGTCAATATTTTTCCTTTGCCTTCGCTGCATCTCAATTTCTTTACCTTCTACACCTCCTTTTCTCATTTTCTTGCCTTTCAACAAGTGCCGAGGTTGTGTATTTGATCTACGGATCAAAGGCCAATTCCGATGTCTTCAAACTTTGTACACTAGAACTCACGACCTAGACATTCAAGAAATGGACAGAATGTAGTCTCGATTTTTATATTTTACCTTATTCGCTCCTCACACCTAGTCATGCGATTCAAGTGATTGTCACTTACAGTTATCCCATTAGCTTACAAGGAAATCAATATATAATGATTATTTTTACTGTGCTGTCGCTTTGACCTGCAGTCTAATAAGGTTTCTTGCATTTGATTGCCTTCTCTGGTCACTTATTACACACTTCTGCGCTAATACAAATCCTTCAGCCCATTTGTTATTTCTTCTGAAGTGCACTAAGCTGTTATTTCTCAAAATTTTTACGCATATTCTTTTCTTTCCTTCTTAAGTCGACTTTTACCTATTTCTAGTCACGTTTCCTCATTCCTATGCTCGAATTCTCTGTGCACTTTCTCGACCATGAATAGATATCCTTTCTCTCTTAGATTGACCGGTCCCGTGACTCTCAACCAATTTTGTATACTCTGTTCAAGAGAAAATATCAGCGTAAGCCCTAGCAGCGGCCTATGGCCCTAGGGGAGTGGGCCGGAAGTATAATTACACGGTAGTGAACACTTGTCTATTTCATCTTTAAACGTTCTTGTCTTGTTTTTAAACGTAAAATAATATTAATTTTGGATTAATTCCTTAAAAGTATCCTGATTGTTATATATTGACAGATCATTACCATTCAATATCACCCTCCGATATTTCTTCTGTTTTATTTCCTTTTGTATCTGTATAAATTACTCAGACATGTGGCAAAGCCTTTTTGGTATTTTCCTCTTCCCTTGTTGTTTCTAATTAGTTTCCTTTCACAGGTGTAAAAATCGCGTCAGTTTAAAATGTTGACGCCATTCCCTGACGTCGGCTCGCCCGTTGCTGGTACTTAATGAGCCGTGTTCAGCCTGTCACCTGTACTTGGATTTGTGGTCAGCTTATTTTTTTTCTCTGTGATGTTTTATGCTCAGCGTGTTTTAAAGCTGAACGTTTTAAAACCGCTATCTGCCATAAATAGATTGCGTTTGCTAAAAATGGTTTTTCTGTTACATTTTACCTTACTATAGAAACGAAAATGTATAAGATAGTGTCTTTGTCTTGGGTACTATTTTTGTGTCTGAACAAAATGTAGACTAGTAGACAAATATGTTTTTAAAAACATATCCAATACTGGAAATATCTCGAATTCTGGATTCCAAGTTGCATTCGAAGAGAAACAAATAAGTTTCCCTGTAAAGATCTAGTTTTCAAGATAATTGACAATTAACTAATTTGAAGTACACCTTTCTACTTGGTTTTACAAAATTCTATATTTTGAGAAACAAGAAATTAAACACATTGTTTATATTTATGTAACAAACTGTCCGTGTAATATAGTTTTTAAGTTGAAATATTTTATCAAATGCATAAAAGCTATTCCTTGAAACACGAATTTATAATTGAAGTGAAATAAAATCGAGGCATCGAAACGCCTTGGTGGTAATTACAACTGTAAACATTAAGTTAAGTGCAGAAATGTACCCTTTAAATACAAGAAAGATATTGAAGGATGTAATATTTAAAATCATCTTTGTCAACATAGGTTACACCGCAACACATGAGACACACATTAGAAAATAAATCTATGTTGACAATGATGCCTTCAATTAATGCATCCTTTAATATGAGAACTACACGTCATCAGCATTCCCACAAAACTATTGAGACCAAATATTGTGGGTGAAAGGATGACGGACACAGGCTGTGACATTGGACAATGAATACATTAGTCAGTTAAGTAAGCTTTGAACTCTTTGTTTTCAGATCTCGAAAAAGAGACTCATTCCTTGTCCCTCGGAATCTCTATCAATACCAACGATATACCTTTTATATTAGTAGAACTAGTATAATGGGAAATATGCATAATATTACCACATTATTTTCTCAAATGAATGATACTGTAATGGATCATAAACCTGTGAATTAAAATTAATTAATATTTACAAATTTTAATTATTTCACCTCACACTTGGGCGAGTCAGATCTATTTGTGTTCGTAAACTCGATGTCAAATAAACAAAAAATTATTTGCTGACAGCCAAGTCTACAATGGCTTACTCGACGAAATCTCGAAAATATCAAGTTTATGTTCCTCACAGTACAAATTCATGTTTTTAGAGTGGATCCATGAAGTCGCCCCTATACAGGAAATCGAATAATATTATATTTATTTGGAAACCTGGTTTTCTCGTATTCCTTCCACTATCATTGAGTTTCTGCTACCTACTGATATTGGCAATTGTTTATTCGTAAGACATTTTCCGAAATGATACTCGGCGAATTTAGATCTCTTCCATACATAGTACCAGCTTTCTAGTACACAAAAAACATAATAGACAGGCGGACAGGCAGACGGACGTTTTGAAAAACGTCATTTTTCGTTAGGCGACCCCAAAACGTGTATTTCGGTTCAAATCTCGAAATCGATTTTCTGCACCATTAAATATCTTCCCCTATACTACGTATATTACTCTGTATATACATATGTATACGTATACATATAGAGGAATGAGTTTAGTGCACATTCACCTACAATTATAATGCAGCTAATTGTAAAAAATAGAAAAATCATTAAAGTGGTACAAAGATTTTCTTAATATAAAATCCAGACTGCAAGATGTGCTACAGACTGGAATATACTTTATCGTAGTAGTGTTTTCTAATTTCCTTGGTGTGCTTTACGGTCTTGCCCCTCCCTCTTGGCGTAAGACGTAAAATAAAATGATTAGCAAATTTTGGTCCCCCTCTGATCATGTTTTGCACTTTCGCTACTGTTTTCTTTTCAAACAAAACAAGCTGATGTATTTGCCTAAGTATTTGGTTCTAGCGTTTTGTTCTAGCGTATACGCAATTGCTTTCAGGATTTATCCACTTTTGTCTTGATAATATGCCTAGGCGGGAATTTTCGTCTTTTCGATTAAAATGAGGCCTTGAAACTTTTCCACCACAATATTCATTGTTATTACTTTTTTTGGTATGAAATAATATTAATCCAATAATGCACGTTCAACTAATTTTTTGGGTATGTTCAATCAAAAATCATATAATAACTCAGAATGTATTCCATAGCACATGCAAAAAACATGACATTCCCATTTCTTCCCAAAGTATAAATGCGCAGAATTACCATTTCCATTGCGTTGGAACATGGAACAGCAGCACCGCTGGCGAAGCCGCGTCGCTTGGGAATCGCCGGCGCCCTTTGTTTGCAGACGAACGGCGTCGCCACCTGCGCGGGTGAAGGAAGACTACGGCGGGGGTCCACAAACTGCGGCGCGAGGGCCAAATTTTGATAGCTAAAAATGGATTTTGCTTTAGATTTTCTTTTAAAATTTCGATCTGCACGTTGTCAATGTCAAATTTCAGAGTTGAGAAAAATGTCGGAAATAAGAGCAGATCTCTGATTTTTTTTGCTCACTGTCTATCGTCCTTCCCATGACCTGCCATGGCCTGCACCAAACTAAGGCGACTAAGGCCTCTTCCGGCGAGACACCGCCTCAGCGGGACAAGCTCTAAACTTTCCAACTGGGCTTCCGAAATGTGTGGAAGTGTAATGCATGTAAGTGTGTGTATAAGTAAGGCCATCCGTGGCCCGTTCCGCGACGCTTTCCGTTCACGAGTAGTGAAAATTAACGGATTGTTGCATTTCGTTTATGAAGGTAAAGATTAACGAAGCTTTGAATTTCTATCATGAAGATTGAGGATGAACGAATGATTCCATTTCGCTTTATGAAGGGTGAAGATAGGAGAATCATCCCTTTTCGATATCGCCCTTCTCGTCATTTGTGGCGTATATCAAAGATTTTCCAAGCCCGTGTTTGTGCACCCCTGGCCCAGGCGATCGTGAGGCAGTGGCCTGGCCCCCTCGGACGGTGGCGCAAGCGCCGTGTTAAACAACCGGCCTCGCTCTGACCGTCGCTCGCTTGGGTATCTCCGTTCCAAATTGTTGCAATGCAAATCGCGGTTTCGCCCATGAACCTGCATTTGTTTCGCACCGGTGGTCTCGCAAATGTTTTTGCATATTTTCGCTTCCGTCGTTGGGAGCGATGGCGGTTGCGGTGACGGGTCGAGTGGCGGTGGCGGAAATGCGTTCGTGTTGCCAACCTTGCTGGAAAATAAACACGATGGATCTATAGTTTTAAAATGCAAATATGAGTATATTATGAGTTTATATTTACAATAATATTTTGTTAATCATAATAATATGATGATATATTTACACTTATTTCAGAACTTTTAATTTCTTGCTATTTCACTGAGGATTTTATGATATATCTGGAGACTTTGGAAACGCAAGTGCAAGTAAGGCATTGAATAAAAGTACGGAGAAATACAAAATTAAAACTCTGAAATTGATTTTCAAATCGAAACACAATATGCCATTTTATAAAACAAGAAAGTCCATGTAGATCACGTGCATTAAAAAAGAGAAACACGCTTTCCTACCACGCCTAAGGTTATTGTATTTTACAAGTATTTTGTATTTTTATTGTAATTATCTATTTCTATCAATATTTCTAACAAAAGTTCTCCAATTATAACAAAACTAAGCATTTTCTTTCTTTGCTGTAGTTTTGATAATTTATTTGAGAAATACGGAATTGTATTATGTCTACTTATATTATACATTCCTATAAGCAAGAACTATTTGAAATCTGTGAGTAATAACACTTCACATCAAAATCTCTTGCTAAGAAAAAGCTACGAACAGTGTGTCTTTTCGCCATTTATTAATTAATATTGTTTTGAGTTAGCAAGTTGGTTTGTATCCCCATGTTTTGCAGGTCTAGTCAGAACTATGGGAATGGACATTTCTTATGCTGTTTTGGTCATGGTAACTCCAATTAAATATAATAGGTTTTCTATATTAATGTGCGTTGTCATAAGAAATGCATATGATTAGAAATTTGAACCAAAAGAAATAACACAAGTAGTGACTAACGTATGTACAAACAACACTACTACATGAATGGGTAAAAACCAGAACGGTATAAGTGACGTTCTATAAATTCTGAGAAAAAAACTTCTTTATATTAGGCTATACTTCAGTGCCAATGTAATGTCGTGGTTTTAATCAACAATTTAAATATCGTGGTTTTAATAATGATTCAATGCACTACGACTTTACTGCGATATTGAACTAAATTAATAGTTTTCTCAGAATTTATGAATTGTCACTTATACCTTTCCAATTTCCCCCCATTTTTATACACAATATTTCTTTTTACAGTAACAGTGTACAACAGATAAGAACTTGTATCAATATTTTGGCGAAATAATATATCTTATTTGAGAAATAATATTGGTTATGAAAATGTTTCGTATGCGACAATGTTGCCTTTTTAAACATTCGCGAAATTATTTTCTTCGAGAACTCCTTGTTCGCATATGTATCTGGTGGCTTCCTTTGAATTGATGCCGTATTTTACGTGACGAGACTCGGGCCATCAGGCCTGCTCTTCCGTCTGATCATGCAAATTTTGCTACTCTCCTTTCACCCACTAGCGAAGAAATGAGGTATTTCTTGGGCGACGAAACAGGCGATTTGAATTTAGCTCAGAGGCGTCATTTAAGCTTGAGGATCTTTTACATGCCAGTAAATCTACTAACATGCGACAGCGGGCTTTACTTCTCCTCCGAAGGAAGGCGTACGAAGGATCTTTTCGCCCTTAGAAATCCACGGCTTCGATTGGGTTGAACCCCGCCAACTTGGGTATAACAGTCTGATACGCTAACCGTTACACCATCGCCGCGCCGCCGCCGCCTTTAACTTTGAAACCAACTCACAGATTTTTTGTTATACAATAACAAATGGATTTTTCTCAAATTTGGAACCGATATTTGATTTATATTGCTTGAAAATAGGTGTGGTGTATTCTAACAAGTATAGTAACATATTATGTATAGTAATATATTAAATGGTGTTTTTATCGTGGTCTGGCAACAATGAGTTTTATCATAAAGAACCTAGTAAAGCACATGAACATACATGAATCATATGCCAAATCAAATGTCTTTGCAGAAGAAGGCTGAGACATAAAAAAAATCTCATTTTACAGGAAATAGGATTTAAACTTATCATACCTAGGTATAAATGGACGTGGGCATTACTAAAAAGGAGCCTCCAAATGCCACCGCTGAAATTTTGATTTGAGTGAGGCTTTTCGCGATTTTGATAGATAATGAAATTCATGTAACTAATAATACACCATGACAGTTTGCTACGCGATGCAGAACAGAATTACGTCGGAATCCGCAGTTGCGAGTAGGGAGATTTCTAGGCGATACGTCGCCCTATTGCTAGAGAGTTGCCGGAAACACCCACTTACCCGACCTCCCACGTCCCGGTAAACAGGAAACCTCGGACACTTCCAAAATTCTGAATGATCCACACAAGTTCAGAAATCGGGGACTCACTCCAAACGTTTGGACTGACGCAACTTAAAAGTTTCACCGTAGTGTACAGACACCGACTAGAATTGGGAGAGAAGTGACGGGGGTCGCCTAGAAACATCGGTTAGTGTTGGGAGAAAAGTGGCAGAGAGCAAAAATTGTCGACCAATTGACCAATTGCAGATCATCGTACAGCCAAGTTGTCCGCAAGGCGAAGGGCACCTCATGGCCCTAGTCCACCCGGGCCCTAGGGTACGCGTTTCGACGGTTGAGGACTGCCGCCACTCGCTGCACAGCTAGGTCGAACTCAGCCGCTGCCAGGAGGAAAATTCTAGCGGCCGGCTGCTCTAATGTGCTGTCCGGGCAGTGCTCGACTGGTTTGGAAAAATCCCGCAAGCCGACATGCAGGTCGGCGCCGGATCTCGCCATCCTGCGGGGGAAATACGCACTGCACTTACGGGTCTAATGAGCTTAGCAGCTTACACACTCGCAAACACTAATCGATAAACCAGTGAATGCGAGAGGCCCCTCTGAGTCAGCAGCAGCGTCTGCGTATTCGTCTCCGCTGGGATTGAGGGGTCGCGCTCCGCTCCGAGCCTCCAGAACTTTGGGAGATGTCCAATCAAAAACATCGGTCTGAGTTCAACAGCAGAAAGCCTGTCACCTAGTAGACCTATTAGAGTACAAACTATCGTTGTGTCCTGGAACTCAGTAGGATTTGTCCAATTTTCACAGGACAATTCACATTTCCATCAGATCCTTTGCAAACTATTCTCATAACAGAACCCACCGACTCCTAAAACAATCAAGACAAATGTCATACGTATAATGTCATTAAATGAGATTCATCACATTATTAATTAACTACCAAAGAGTAATAATCTTTGATCCCCTAACATGCCCTAGACGCTTTGTAGCATTTTTTATTATGGGACATTCTGTATATTGAACATCGCATTTAGTTAAGAAACACGTGTAAGTACATCAACGCGCCGGCGGGTCGCAGCGAGCAGCGTTGCGTGGTGGAACAGCGCGAACGAGGCGGGCGGCCTTCGGGCGAAATGAATCTTGCGCGACAAAGCAGCGCACGCGAGGCGCGGGCGGAATCGTCTCGCCACTCGTTTGTTAGCGCGCGAAATGTCGCGCATCGCGCAAAAGGCCGCTGCTGCGGTTTGGCGGAGTCCGCCGGGAGCCTCCATTCACGCTTGCGCGCCCGCGCGCCCGCGCGCGTGAAATAATTCAGGCGCTTCGCGTTTCCGCGTTCCGTTCTTATTCGCCCCGTTGTGCGATAAGAGAGTCTCTTTTTCGGGATGGGGGCGGTAATTCGCGCGAAATACGGCAACGCGGTTGGGATTTCGCATGCAACGCGATTTACATGTTTTCTCGTTTGAATGCAACCGGCCCTTGATTACGAGGCTTGAATAGTACAAATCGTGACGAAATGCTAATCAGAGACTGGGATGTTTTTTGTTAAAGCTAGCGACGCGAGTGAAGGATTATTTTTGATATGAAATTCAGATTAATACAAATCATTTTTAATAAACTTTCAGTTTATTTTACTTATTCCCGCGGAAACTATTTCAGTTATTTTCGTTGGAAATAGTTTAACCGGCTGTATACTGACAAATGTTGTGGAAAAGCTATGGAATAGAAGAATGCGTGCTTATGAATTCGTTGCAAGGTTTTGGTCTGCAAATCTACATAACTTCATTTCTCTTGCTGCAAATTCAAGATCCGTTGAAATATGAGGGAACGGTAACAGATATCACCTCAGATTCATCCACAGGGAGTGTTTTGTAGCGAAAACTGTCGTGTTTATTGCTCTTTTCTGGTTGCAAGGGACGTGTAGTGAATGTTAATGACGCTTATCCAGCAATTTTAATACTTTGTCGTATTTTGGGTTTTGTTATGTAGTGAATTTATTAATTACATAGTTTATATTTCTACTCTGTCGTGGCGTAAATGTGTTTGGTAGCTCGCTTGTTCGGGACGCGTTGAAAGAATGCCAACAGTTGCAGATCAGTGCCATTCCCATACTTGGAGAACACTATTCGACGTAGGAGCAAACAATGGCTGGAATATAATGGGAGGGAAATTGTATACATGTTAGTAGTCAAGATACATATATCTAGCAATAATTTAAAAAAAAATTCTGTAAGTTTGGGTTAAAATATTTTTAGGTTTGGCAACAACGTTGGTCCACATCTGCAGATTTAGACGTCGCGAGGCGCGATGTCGCCACGATCTTACGGGCGCGGCGGCCAAGCGAGGTGGAACCGCCGCGGGCCAATAAGAAAATCACGATAGCCAGATAAGGGATCGCGAATGGCCATTGGTGGAAAACGAGGGAAGCAGCGGGCAGAAGGCTGGTGGTCTACTGGGGAACCCCCTAAGCTTAAACATTTCCAGGAGAATAAGAGCTCCTTCTGTTGAAAGGTGCGTGAGAATAGAGCTACGATATTTGTTAGAAATTTTCGTAAGAAGAAGAGTTACCAGTTTCTGCTTAAATAGTCATACGAGGAGAAACTCATCTCGACTAAATGTGTTTGAGATGAGTTTGTTTTTTGTGAAAGTGCGAGTAATATCAACTACGTTTGCCTGTTTTCTTTTGGGAGCAGCGAATTGAACGGTTATTGTGCTTGGAATGAAACCGGCGCGACCACGCTCTGCCACCTAGGTTCCGGAAGTGCAGGGTCAGTCGCCGAGGCGAGGTTTCCGGGGTGACGGCGCCTAGAAGGCAACGCCAGCGGGCTCCATCCGCCAATGTCACACTCAGGATCCCGAGCAGCCGACTGCAGAAGCAGTAAGCACACGTGTAAATAAATTAACGACAAAGCTAGCTCACAAACCAGAAACTTTGACAAAGCCATTAGTGAGGCTAAGCTCGCTAGAGGCACAAGCCAATTGGCAAGGGCTACGCCCTCGTTTGTAATTGCAAGTTTGCTTCTCACGATAAATGTAAATTAATAATGAGCGCATAAATGTATTTAATTTTCTGTACAATGAAGAGTAATCTTAAACCAAAGCTATTAAGTTTAAAATTATTTAGAAGTTGCACCGGTTGGTAGCATAGTTACATACTGATTTGTGAAGTAAACAAAAGCATATTTAAAAATAATCATTATTTATTTGGCTGTGGCGTAAGCGTCCAGCGTCCTTGTAGACACGTCATCTGTGTGCTTACCTGTTTCATACTCATTAGCGTTATGTTATTATTATTATTTTTTGTGTGGAGAATATATGCTTTTCATGTCTCTAGAAACTCAAACGTTAATATCTTTATTTTGTCGTCAACTTGCCCATGTTCCCACAAACCCGTATTTTCAAGCAAAGCATTCGGAAATAAATCAGATTAAACTAACTCGACGGGGCTGAAAGTGAATCGGCGGTAATACGTTGCGCACTCGAGGTAACGCCCACGTTGAGTTGCGCTCACATAGGATTCACGACCCCTGAGTGGAAGAGTTGTTAAATGCCCGGCGAATCTCGACAATTTTGACGGAGTGTTCGGTTGCAATATACATACATATACACATATACATATACATATGAATTTTTTGTCAGTGAAGAATTTACTACTTTATTCTTGAATCTTTTAATCATACACATCACAAAAAATTTGTATTTATATGGAATTTTATTCATGTTACTAAATATTGAATATATCTACTAGGATTTAAAGAAAACATGTTACTTACATTAAAATCATAACAATATTTTCATTAATTAACATCATAATTAATCTTATTAGATTTGGGTGTAGTAATGCCTCGATAGCAATCGCAATCGAATTCATTAACACAACTCGATTTATCAGCTTTCATGGTGCAGAAATGCTTCTCCAATTAAAAGATACGGACAAGGGCGGTCCTAATAAGGAGCTCGCAGACATCAGATGTGGCGATGCACAAACTTATTTAGGGCTCGTAAACTTCACGACAAGATTGCTCCAAGAACAGACCGTTAATGTCATTTCGGAGCGTCGTGAAGATCCGTGTCAAGAATGCGGAAAACCCGGTCTCGAAAGTTGTTAAACGAAATGGAGACTCTGCTGGCGAGAAACTTGGGCGAGTGAGCTTAGCACTCGAGTGCACTTTTCCTCGGCACGCGCCTGACCTCCCGTCCTCCACTGGGTTTTTTCTCTCTTTCTCTCTCACTCTTGCTTCTGGGTCTCTTCGTACGTCCTCCTCATCTTCTTTGCCTGACCTTTCCTTCAATGCCTCCATCTTGCTCGTTCCCTTTCCAGAATTTCCTGCTCTTTTGGTACTTTTCTCTTTTTCTGGCTGGCTTCTTCTGGCTTTCTCTCTTCTGATCTCTCCCTCTCTTTCTCTCATTCCTCTCTCTCTCTCATTCCCTCTCTCTCTCATTCCCTCTCTCTCTCATTCCCTCTCTCTCTCATTCCCTCTCTCTCTCTCATTCCCTCTCTCTCTCATTCCCTCTCTCTCTCATTCCCTCTCTCTGAGGCGCCTTAACATGTGTTAGTCACGCAAGCAGCTGATTTATCAAAGCGTCTTCTCGGCGCTTGTCGCAGCTAATTCTTGAGCCTTTGAACTTGCGACCAGCATGCGAAGTGGCGGAGCGCCGCGGACGCGCTTCCCCTCCCCTCCCCTCCCCACCCCTGGCCGCGGGCACAAGCGCGCCTGGCTGTGTCTGTTTGCGCTGCACGCTGTGTGTGATAAGTTCGCCCGTGCTCTCCGGCGCGGCGCGGCGCGGCGCGTCGGGAGCAACTTGCGCCGCAGTTCGGGGAGTCCCGGGCGCCGCCGCCGCGGGGCATTCGCGGCGGAATGACGCGCTCAAAGGTCGTGGGGAGCGCTCTCGCGTTTCGCTGATGTCTTTCGAAGCTATCGCATTCAGAGATTTTTGTTGTTTATTTTGATGTAGTTATATTTATCTTTGTTGTTGCTGCTTTTATTGTTGGTGTTGCTGTCAGCTGCAACTTCAGTTCTTGCTGTTACTGTTTTACTGGCGTTTTTGTTGCTCTTTTCTTGTTTTGTTGATATGTTGCTGGTTTTCTTAATGATTTTGTTGTTTGGTTGTTGCTGTATTTATTATTTTTTCTTGGTTGTTTTCGCTGTTTTTTTTATTTTGTTGGTTCAAGATAACAATGCTGTTGACTATGATATCGATGTTCTTTATCACCCATGACGTTAATAACGTTCCTGTTATTAACTTCTTGAAATGTAATTCTCAAAAGGTAGTTTTTTTCTAGCATCTCTCATTTTTAAAGACAAAATTAAACTTATATGTATACTAAAGGTATACGTATAATCTATGTTTATAATATATTTTATTGTGTATAGTATGTGTTTATAATAATATTATAAACATAAAATTACGCATTAGTTTACAGAGATTTCCTTATCATTTGGTAGAAACTTGACTTGAAACGTGTTATAAATCATTGAGAGTGATAAATTATATTCTTGTAAGGAAATGTAAAAGCTAAGGACATATTTGAATGCTCCGATTACTCTCCTCTATTGTAAGCACCGACTCACCCGATTACCTGATTTCCTTCGGCGATTCAGCTTTGCCCGGCTGCTTCGTCGGCAGACTCCGTAGAGGGAGGCATGCGTGATTGCCTAACTACTGGAGAGATAAGACTTAGGCATTTTCTTAATACTACTTTCATCACTCTTGAATTCAGTGCGGGTGAAGCCCGGTGACATAAACAAACTTACAATTAACTTATAACTAATCTTAACTTAGAAAAGGCCGGCATGGTCAGAGTTCATCTTATTCGCCCTCCCGGGCGGTTGTGACCCAGCTTGATGCGGCGTTCGGGCATCCCAGCGCCCGGCAGGTCTGGCGGCGGGCAGCCCTCAGTCCCGCATTATGCCAGCGGCGGGCGTCGGCCGGACAGCGCCTCAGCGTTGCTCAGCGCGGGCGGCGGCGGGAACGCGCCCGGGCGATGACGGGTCGCTTCGTGATATTGTCTTTCACGCCCCGGCTCGTACTCACATGGCCCTTTCGGTCACTCACACGTGGTGTCCCGTCCCATCGTTCGGCTTCCGTCACACGAGTCGGGCTGCGATATGTGCGAGGTGGCGTGGCATTCGGGGCGACCAGGCACGAATAGCCCCGGCTCTGAAACAAAGTAACAAGTGCACTCGCGGCTGCCTCACAATCAAGTGTCCTCGCGGCTGGCTCAAAAACAAGTGTTCTCCTCGCTAACTCCGAAACAAGTGATCGATTCTCTCTTCGGCGGTCCCTCAGGAAGAGCTCGCGTGTCACGTGATTCCTCCCCCGCATCGTATATTTCAATAGGTTGTCGCGCCACCCGTGAATCCTTCGCCAATCACGGCGCCAGCGGCGAAGCTACGCCCCCCGGCAACTTCCCCCGAAGTTACCTCCGTCACGCAAATTCTAAGAACTCGGCGCGAGTAATTCCGTAGCTCGGTTTGGGGGTGCGGGTGGCGTATTACCCGTGCGTCACAAGGGGTGCGTCCGGCGTGGGTTGTGATGCACAAAGGAGGTGCTTTCCTCCTTTCCCTCGGCGCTTAGAGGCCCTCCCAGGTATAGCAGGAAACGGCATTTCCGGCTGTTCTTAACGGCGGCGCGATTCTTAATGGAATAAAATATTTTGTTCGTGTCGTCATCTGCTATGTGCGACCGTCCCATTCCACTATGAAGAAAACGCCTTTGTAAGAAACAGACCTTTTCCGTTTGATTTCCAGTATTCCATGTCAATATATTCTAGAAATCTTCTCTATCATGCTGCTGAATATTGTGTTCAGCAATCGGATGCTCTTGCGTTAAACTGTGCCTTCACACTGTCGAATCCTGACTTGGACTAAAAGGCTTAAAATGAAGGCTCTTCCTGAAGAGCTCTTTCAAGTATTTACGTCATTTTGAAAGTAAGATCGTCGATAATTACATTTTTTGCATGTACGTACGTGTACGACTGCCGCATATGGCGTTATCACCTTCCTATCTTTTCAGTGACATTTTCGCTGACTGATCAGCAGCATTATTGTAATAAAGAATGTGAAAGGTGTTCTTATCTAAGACTCGCGCACTGAATTCGAATATGAAATCAGTTTTTCCTCATCGGCCTTAGTTTTCTTGTTATACGGTACTCTGTATTTAAGGTAATGTTTGAAACCACGAATTTATTTTGCTGTAGATTAATTTAATAATTTTGCGGATGTAATTGTTATGGATCACTAGAAATGTGCACAAGGAATTCCTATACATGACACTAAATTCAGAAAATTCACTTTTAGGATATGAAAAAGGTGAGGGAACATTGCTGATAAGTCATGCTTGAACAAATAGAATCACTTCGTGTTTCTTACTGGTTGCGTCTCAGCATTAAGAAATCTGGCAGCGTGGAAAGCGCCTAGGATGTGACTGCTTGTTGTTCTAAGTTCGTGACGGTTTGTATTTTGTATTAATTCAGAAGAAAAGATGGCTGGTGGTTGTATAAATACCCTAAATACGATATGTTATCCCTGTGGAGAATTAACTCTTAAAATACAAAAACGGCACCTTAATCACAACTTTATTTCGGGCGTGAGGAAGGTCACCAGCACAAGAAATGGACCTCACATATATGCAGTGTGTTGCGGGTTACACTCCTGGCATGCTGGTTAAAAGACATGACGACACATGCCCTTTGATGTTCCCATGATTTGGAGGAAATCAACACAACATACTTTTATTTCTGACACAAATACGTGGAATCACTTCAAAAACGAAGAAAACTGTGCAATATCCTGATTTAACATCTACTATAAGGGTTGTACATCACAGTGAAGAATTGCAGGTACCAGTACCTGGAGGAAACTTGACATTGAATGAAGGCGAATACTACAATGATGAACATTCAGAAAACAGAGAAGGAAAATATGAATGCTGACTCAACATTTCAAGATCGATGTAAAAGTAAATTAAAGAAAGAGACAATTAATATTTCACGATAAAGAGCCTAGTTGAAATCATTTGCGATTTATTTTCAACTCTTGGTAACATTAAAATGTTTATTCATTCATAAGAGCTTCCCGGAAATGCACAGAGCAAGTTTTGAGGATCTCTGTTGGAAGTGGCACAGTTATTTGCACTTTGAAAAGAATGATTTACAACGTGCCGAATGTCTGTAAGGATCCAACCATTTTCTTACTTTACAGCAAGATATTCCCACATGAAAATAATATATTTGTACGTTGTGATCTTCACCTTCTAAGGTACGTGAGAAAATACATCACAAGAGCGAGAGAAGGTATTGTTCACTACCGTTGACAGTGTTGCGACCTTAGACATATTGTTTAAGTATCTCCGGCTCTTACAATAAGAGCTGTTACTGTAGATACAACCAGATGTTACTTATGTGTATAAATATGTGGTTTCACATACATCCACGACACTACAAGTAATCTCAAGAAATCGTGAGAGTATGTAGAGGATTGAAATTAGTGTAGTATTTATCACAAAGAAATGTGATTTTAATTTAGTAAGCGTACAGAAATATTTGGAATGTGTGTTTAAAAAATTAATATTATTACTGTATCTGTTCACATTTGATAGTTTGCTCATTAATTGAAGTGTGCATACCTCATGCCCACAGTCTGAGAGGATCTATCTCTAACTAGTTTTACTCTAATAATGATGGTGTTGAGGGCGTTAATGATGATAATGGAGATGATATTAATGATGGACACGCAAACGAGTTCAGCAGCTGTCTGCAGATGAATTCTAGTGACCGACAGCTGTGATCGGTACTTTTACGTGATTTCTCCAATCACTATGAGACGAATTTCGGGAAACTTACCTAACAAACAGACGATGCACCGTACACAGCCTTTCCTTCCTCATCCGTTTCCCCTCCTCCCTTTTCCTTCCTTCCACAATCACCCTGGAACCGTTCTACCACTCATGTCGGGAGGTTTGAGCTTGTGGCGACTTGGACGGTGCCTCCCTGGAGAGGGTGCAAAATAAACTCACTTCATTTTCATTCATATGTAACTCGTTTTGCAATTTTGCTAAATGTTACACATTTGTTACTTTTCTACCAAAGCATAAACAGAAATTTGCCTACAATAATTATTCTGAAATATATATATAAACAGTTTAAACCGACTAGGGTACTTTTAATTTAATTTTTTGGGAGGGGTATATATATACACACGTTAAAAGTTAAATACCAAAAGTTAGAATGTGAAGAGAAGGTACCATCTTATAACCAATATTTTAATGGCTGGCAAGTTATTAACAGATTTGCTTTCATGATGGTACTCTTGACATGCTAACGTCAAGAAGAGACGAATGCAAACGTTTGGCTTGCGGCCTATCACCATATTACAGGATTTGGCCCGAGACCACGTGTGGGTGAAAGTTACTTTTCATTGCTCTCGAATACATTTGGGATGTGAAACTATGAGGAGATAAGTTATGAAACGGAGCTCTAACATTGTGACACGGAGCAAGTGATATTGTGTGAATAGTTACGAACTGGTTGTAAGGCTTTGTATTTATCTCCAGGAATGTTTGCGTGTCGAGTTTGAGCACGCGATTTTTAGTGTTACACGAGCCCTAAAGGGTGGCTTTATCCTTCTTAGCGTACATTCTAAAGACATTCTGTATTGTTTTACCAATATTTGTCGGAAATATTGTTAAAGATAATAAATAAATATAGATTGTATAATAAATCATTACATCATAATATATTGGTAAAAAAAGATAGTATAACAACTCTTTTTGACATGCTTTTCTAGCTAAAATTTTAAAAATATTCATTTAGCATAACCCTTTCTACTCAGTGTGACATGAAATACGTATTTTTGTAACTAAATCACAAGCGAAATTCATCACCCCAATTCAATAATTTTCATAATTATACGAATAATTGATTGCTTGGGTAACTAATATTATTAATTTTGAAACGAACGTCATTGGCTATTCGGAATATACTTATAGGACTGTATTTTTTTCCTAACGAGGAAATATTATTTTCTTCATTTTCCTCCATATTTTTCGCATTCTGAAAGGTACGCGTGCCAACCATCGTAGACACTTTAATATCGATTGCTTGATTGGTCATTCCGGGCACGTCAATTACCAAGATAAGTCGCGTACGTGTGGTGCATGGTTTTGCGCCATGTGGTGCATGAAGGTGGCAGTGATCCTCCCTTGCTGGATGGCGGCATCTGGCGCCGACCTCTCGCAGACCAGCGGTTTTTTCTCCCAACCAGGTAGCTCCTTCGATTGTCCGAGCCGCGACAAGCTCTAAGCACCCGACTGGTCTCCCGGCATGTGCGTAGTGTAGTATCTAGTTGCCCTAGAGTAAGATTATGCGCACTTGGGACCATTCGTGCGGCTCAGTTCTCGGAACTGGCTGCGACGTATTGTGTGACCGCGCGCCGTTTGCGCTGCCCAGGCTGTTTGCCCTGCGACGCTGGCAAGGAAGGCTGAGTGATAGCGGGCGGTCGCGCGCATGCAGCGGTTTATTGTGTAGTGGGGCATGAGACATATGACGCAACTGTCGGACGCAGCACATCGCCACAGTGACACGTGACGGATTTATTGGCGGTTTCCTTGTCAGCGCGGACCGAACGTTGGCCGACTGGCCGCCCGATGCATATTTTTACATCTATCGCTGGGACGTTTCTTGTGCGTGTTACTGACGTGAAATCATGGTTCAATTTTTATGTAGATTGTTTCTTTAATTTTTTTTCCGAAGAATATTTACGGTTGATGCGATAATATGGGTGAAAGATGAAGTTTCCTGCAAATGACGTATACCAGAGGTCAAGACTTTTTCGATCGTTCTACATATCCAAGCTATTGAATAAGTCCGTAAAAGTACTATATTTATTAAACCCTAATACGTGTTAATTACACTACAAGTTAAATAAAGAGGCAACATCACACGTCGGAAATTACTAAATATAAGTGGCTAAGCTACTAAAATAATATTTTTTTAAATGTACGTTTAAATGGATTGAAACACAGAATACTAAACTATTATAATGTAATATGAAGACTAATGCCGTATATTCTTTGTACACAGACTTCATTTACTCTCTATGTTAGAATGTATTTTAGTCGCATCTCATTGTTACACTTGTTTCGAGTCTTGAAGATAATTCATTCCTTTTATGGGCTTTTTTTCTGTGCGTTGAAATCGCTCAACTCAACTAGCACATTAGTATATAGAAAAAATAGTACATTTGATTATTACCTCTCAAATTAATTTATTTTTAAGGAAAGAAAATGTATATAGTGGGAAGCAGATATAACGATCAATTGCTTGAAATAAAATTTAATTTCTCATTGAAAATATTCGTTGACACTGACGTTACGTTTTAATGTCACTATACTCCATTATTTCTTATTATATTTTTTAATGAAAATAGATTTACGGAAAGAGGATATATATTGTGACGTTTGAGGCAAGCTCAGAAACCCCACAATGCGTCGGCGTAACCATGACAGGTCACCGTGGCACAGGCGCGCCGAATAATTTAGCACAGAAACAGCGCTCTCTGTTGTTTGCGGCCCTCGGCGCGATGGCGGCGGACTTCCAATTTATGAAAAACGCGGAAGGATTCGCTGTGAAGTCATGCCAGCACTTTAAATAGCGGAGCAGCTGATCGCTCAGCCCCGTTTTCTGTACGAGACGTCGAGGTGAGAAGTTTCTCTCCTCTCTTGAAAAACAAATTAACAAATTCAAATACCATGATACAATTGTTAACTTTTTGACAAACAAAATAAAGGGAGCATCAAGCTCAGTTTGTAAAGTACAAGTTACATACACTTTCTGTGCACTCATTACAACATTCACTTAAATGGGGGCTTGTTGTTCTCTGCGTTTACTTTTTACTTATGCAGGTCTTCTGACCTCTATTTACACTGGAGGATGTTATGACACGCAACCACTGTACATATTCGTTAAAGGGGTGACATGGAGCACTACGGGAATACTGTAAAGGGCTTCCTACGACTTAGGGAACTAGGCGAACTTGATGCTTCGCAGTCATGGTTCGTGGTGAAAGAAAATGAGAAAAAAATACGAAAGACAATTATTACCGACCTCTTCTCGGGGCCTTGCCCCCACCCAACGGCGTGACGACGGTCAGCGGACTGGTGACGCCGAATATCCGTCTCCGCGCAGTTTCGGGTTCTTACACAGCAATTTAGTGTAAGAAATCGTTCCCCCGTAAACTTAGGCGCAGCAGCTTCAGTGTCCTTTTGTCGTCTTCGTCCTCACGACGATCACCACCGCTCCCCAATAGCACACTTTTTCGACCTTCCTCTCTCGCGTCTCAGTTTTCTCCTTCGGGTGCTCCCTACCGCGTAGGTCGGTAGGAGCCGTACAATTTAATTATATATATATTATATATATATATATTATATATATATATATATTATATATATATATTATATATATATATATATTATATATATATATATTATATATATATATATATATATATATATATATATATATATATATATATATATATATAGGGGTTTCCACCCTCTTGCAGAGAGTACTACCCACGCGATTTGAATATTGCGTTTGTACCTGTCAATCACAGATGAGTAAAGGTTATACTATGGAGTAAGATTTAAACAGTAACAAATGAAAATTGTGCATAAAAAGTATCTGACTTGTTTACCTTCCTATTTTCAATCGATATATTCATAATACTACTAGCACGGCAGTTCGTATCTTCAAAAAGTGTGATTGTAACATGGATGATTGTGTCTGAACACTGGTCATCGTTTCACAAGATGTTTGTATTAGGATCGAGGTTTGAAATAACTATTGTAAAAGTATATTGTAACATAACACATTACTTATTAAGTAATTGAACATACTTGTTCATCTCAATTGTTATTTTATAACCGTTTCAGGATTGATCAGGGAATACTGTAGTCAGGATATACTGTAGTTAATAGTCACTTACATCTTACCTACACTTTAAGGTTAAGATGCCTTTAGAGACGAATATTTCATTCGCAAACTTTGAATTCCATTATGTATTCTGTTTTCCTTCGTTTCTCTGTTTGAGTATGGTATCTCACAACTCCGTCCGTTGTGTAACGCCACTCTGCGTAGCCTTCCTTGCTCAAGCTTCTCCGCTCCTTCCTCCGTTGTTCCCCAAACCTGTCCCTGCCGCTTCGCTTGGCCCCACGCCACTGCCCTCCGGCCCTACTGCTCGTCGCTCCGACGCTGTTGGCGCCGCCGCACTCCTCTCCTCGCCTCGCAACTAGACGCCTCGCACCTAGGCCGACGCTGCCCGCCATGCCGCACTGTTCTCCGGCGATTATGATCTCCCGTCGTCCCACCATTCTTCGTGACCCGTTTCCTTGACCTATAGTTCCTCGCCATTCATTCCTCGTCCAGTCGTTCCTCATCTTGCCTTTCCTCTCTACTCCATGCCTTGCCGCTGCTTGCGTCGCTTCTCTTCGCCCTCCGCCCCGTCGGTAGGCTCGCTAAGCCGCTAATGTACGGCTCCCCCGGAGTTCCGCCCGCGCCAACTTCATGCCGGAGCGGCGGGTGGGAGGGGCAGGGCGCGAAATTGTGAGTAAGAGCTGGGAGATCTCGACACCGTTTTAAAGTGCTCCGAGAGCTATTTATAAAGATCAGAGGCGGGCGAGCTTAGAGGGATTACTTTAATAAGGTACAGGAGACGCGGGTGTAAACCGAGACTCGAACAAAAGACCGCTCGCGAGGCAGGGCGGCGAGTGAAGGAAGGAAGGGAGGGAGGGGCGGAGGTGGAAAGCTGAGATTCCCGGGTGGAGGGCCGCGCGCTTCCTTGGCGCCGCCACGCGAGACGTTGCGCCCCGCCCAGCACACTGCGCCCGAACGCCCCGGATGCGCGGACGGCGCTCCCAGCCACGGCACGGGGCCCTCGGACAGCTCTCAAAGTACGCTCTCATCGATTATTGACGTGTGGATGTTGGAATGGGAAAAGAAATGGGTCCAAGGGAATTTTAATAAACAAAGAGAAATGGGAGGAGAATGAGTGCGGAGAGGGAATTAAAATATAATTATCGAGGAGGTAATAATAAATAAAATTACATTTCCCCAAAATGTTGGTGTTGTAAATAATACTGCTGTTGTAAATAATATTGGTGTTGTACACATGTTCGTTTGTCTATTTCGTAATGTGCCCTCCGATTAACCAGTGTTTCATCTCGTTTTCGCAAATTTCGAGTGACAGCATAAGTAAACGGAATGATAGTGTATAGTGAAGTTGGAGAACATGAACAAGATGTACTCATTGGCAGTTGATCGACAAGAAGATATGAGGAAATCGATTCATCTGCGGAAAAAAGTATTTGTTTTGGGAAAAATTATTAAGCATTAATCAAATAGTATTTTCCCCTCTGTCACTATCTGTGTCTGTATTTCTCTCTCTCTCTCTCCTCCTCTCTTACTCATCCTCATCTCCTCTCTTTCTCATTCTTCCTTTTACTCTCTCTTTCGTTTACTCTCACTCTATTCCTTTCAATGTCCGTCTTTTCCTTCCACTCTACTTCTTTTCTCACAATCTACCACTGTTTCTCTTTCTTCCGCCTCTCATCCTCCATCCTTGTTTTTCGATTTTCACTTTCTTCTCGTATCTCCACTTATAATAGTACTTATGTTCTTCCTCTTCCCGTCTTCTTTCTTCTTCTCTTCACCCCTCTATCTTCGTTCCACTCCTCTCCATGAAACACGTTAGGCGCGCGCCTGTAGCGGTCGGAGCCCACTGTGCGGGGCCGCGGTCCGATGGCTGGGAGGGCGCTTTGTGCGTGCCGCTGAAGCTGCCCGTCCCGGACTGATATTGGAGCGGAGGGCCCCTCCGCAGCGCGCAGACGACGCAGGCAGCCGGACAGTCGCCTCCGCATCGGGTTACTGCATTACGAGTGTGCGAGGCAGGGCGCGAAGGAACGGACGTTGCACTTGGATATCTTTATTTGAGATTCTTCCGCAGCGGAGGTTTTGGTCTTTTCATGACATAGGTAATATGAAGGCGAAGGATGTGGATGTCTTCGTTGGGAACTGTAGTGACAATGAGTTTTACTTCATTGTGTAAATTTAAAAAAAGAATCTTTTGAGTATTATTCATAAAACTTTTATAAAGCTATCTCTCTGGTTCCATCAAAAAGCGGTATTTTAGACAGGTGGTTCCTTAGTAGGTAATACTTTTTTTCTTTTTCTTTTTTACAAAAATGGTTTAAGACTATTATCATGAACATGTTTTGCCTAGTATGGCGGCAATACCTTTTTAGACAAATTATATGTCCTTGTAAATACTTAAACTGATGTAATTCTTCTCTTGGTTAAAAATGAAGTATTTTTAACCTTCTAACTAACCTTAATTTTCTTGTGTATAATCAATTCCTTTGGGTTGTATTTCCAAAACAGCTTTTCTCAGGCGTGTTTTCTCTAAAAGGCATAAACCGATGGGTAAGTGCTTCGCACAGATTCCCGGCCCAGACGGACATTCGCATGATAGTGAATAAGTCGATAATCTTGACCTCCGACGTTGGTATTCTTCTGTACACAATATTCTTCCAAGAAGGTGATTAGGCTCTGTTGATTCAAAGAATTAAATGTTCATTTCATCACTTAAATCACTTTCAATCTGCCGTCACAATTGAAGAAATGAAACTGAAATGGAGCGAGCAGTCGTGGTACCATCAGTGTTGCTAGACGTACCAGGATTTTAATGAAGATACTAGGCACCAGGATGGAGCCATCTTGATACATTTAAATAACAGACTTTTAAGTCTACGGTAATTGATGATGATGATTTTCGTTTCGTATGATGTTTTTTGTTCAATATTTTTAAAACTAACACAAATACTACAAACAATTATGATATTGGTGAAAACACTGCATTAAGAGTGCTCTTTTCCTAGCACAAGCTCTAACAGAAGATTTAGATTTATTTAGATAAAAAACAGTAAAAACTGTATGTGACATATGGGGGAGAAGACAATTGAGAAGGCAATTGTAAGTGCACTCGTTTGCTTGAGTTGGAATATCGCTTCCCGTCATTTTAACTATAAATAGTTGAAAGATGAGTAAACGTTTAAAATAAATAAATCTAAAAAAATTAAAAATCACAAGATTAGCAATATTTGAAAAAATAGACATTTCGTTCCCGAGTTATAGAAAACTTATTTGCATCAGTAAAATAATTGCAAGTATGATTTTTTCTACATTGTTAACAAAATAATAACTCGACTTTACCTCTACTCCTACCATTACAAGCAAAAGGAGAGTTCAACAAAATGTGCGCATTGTGATGCGCAGACGCAATTACATTTACGTCCAGAAGCAAAACAAGCAAACTCTCAGCATTTGCTCAATGGATCAGGGAAACTTGATTTTTATCACCTGATCGAGATGTGGATCATTCACCTGGAAGCTGCAGTACTTTATTTGTTACAAACATATTAAGTCGTTTAAAAAATTACAATAAAATTTAAACTAATTCATAATATATCACTGTTTTGTTAAAATAAAAATTATTTTTCTTTTTTATAATCAGGGTAATCTCTAATTGTATATAAACTGTGATGCAGCAGAAAATATTTTACTTTGAACTTAAATTTATGAACCGACTGAATAGATCGTCTTTCTTCCATCTAGTTTATCTATATTAAATGTTACGACATCGTGTTGAATTAAACAAAGGTCCAGTTCACCATAAAACATATTCATCGATTTGTTTAGTGTCCTTTGACAGTTCATTACGGTGTCATCCAATCGGGAACGTAAACGTCACTAAGGACACTGTAAATAATTCGAAGTAAAATATAATTATAATATGAATAATTTCGAAATTTAAGAAAATTGTCATTAGTACCAGGAATTTTAGGGAAAGTCCCAGAATTTTTGAAGGTTAGTACTTGGATATACATTTAATTATATGGCAACACTGGGTAACAGTGGTAAGGTATATTGTTACATGATTTCCAGAATCACTCTGGCCCCTTCCCTCGAGGAATGAAGAATGTTGGGGTATGTTGCTCGGGTCCGTTGATGACGTCATCGATTTTCATTTTAACTATTGAAACTGTCATGCATTGTATTTTACAATTGTAATGGAATTTGTTTCTTAAAAAGGGTAAATTAAAAATATTGCCATCCAGGGGCTGGTCGGTAGTCCTGGGAGAGGACTGGTCTGTTAACAGAGGCACAATTTACATTCATATTGGTTTTCAGTATCCTTTTCGATAGAAAAAAGGATTGTTGAGGGTATTGGTCTTCTAATAGGGACGCTCCTTGAGAGAGACGTCATTGACGTTTGTTCTGATATGTAATATAGACATTGAATGCGAATGCAATATTTCTCTAGACATTCTCTATATAATTCTCTTATTGCTAGAGCCATTATATTAGTTCTTGGATATCCTCTTCCTTGCCTCCAAAGCATGTTGTGAAGAGAAGATGATATGGAACATGACGGAAATGAGGGGAACGTCCTATCACTCTGGTCAGTCTAGAAACGCTACCCCTGCAGAAGTCCAGATTGATGTTCAACATTACTATAAAGTTTTTCGGTAAAACTCTTGAGTGTACGGAAGTGCTGATATGCAGATGTATTTTTGTCATTCCGTCACTGGCGTCTAGACCACTTTCCGTGCACCAATCGATACGTATGAGGAGTCACTCGACGCGTCTCGGTCTCCTGATGAGGAACTGATAATTTGTTTTGGGATCACGTTAGAATATTGAAAGACATATCCAAAAACGTGTTTTGTCTAGTTTTGGTGCTGCGATCTTTGTGATAATGTCAGGAATTAAACCAACGTCTTCTGTTGAGGCGGCGAAATACTCTGCAACGAATCATCGTCTCTTCTATCAGTAGTTTTTGTTACACAAGAGTGTTCTGGAAAAGAGACGACATACAATTGACAAAGATAATTACTTGGAGAAAGAATTAACGAGTATTGAAGAAATTGTCACAGTTACCTCTGTCCAAACGAAATTAAACCTTCCTTTACGAATTTCGTCGTTTTTACTTCATGCTACAACTGCATCCAGTGACTGGCACACCCTGAATCGAAACTTGAAGGCGTTCAAAACGTTTTTACTAAGCTTTCTGCACTTCGCCTCTTATGGCAATGCTAGCTCATCGCGTCTAACGTTGAAAAGCGAGGTATTCTCAGAATTTTTGAAAATGCTCCACATGGTTCGAACGATGAGCTGCCCAGGAGCTGAGGCGGTCTCTCGATGACCCTCCGAACTAACAGGAAGCACTGAAAGTCTACGCCAAGGAACTTTGTACGAGAGGAATGAGTATTTGGTTAACAGAGATGAAATTCGCTTGGCTTTTTGAGAAAAATTGAGACTATCTCCGAAGCGCCATGTTTGAAATGTATAATCCTTTCATCTGCACAGCCTTCAAAGAACATAAAATATGCCCTATTAAAAAAACATTAAGGCGCCAAATTTGAAGCAATTTGGTGGTCAATGTGCCAACATTATTCCCGCCCCCGAAAGGCATCAAACCGTGTTAAGAGGCTTAGGGCCAGGACGCCGTAGAACCGACTGTCACTTTCGACGCGCAGCGAATTGTGCCACCCTGCTTTGATTTATTGGCTTTGAACATGTTTGACCAAGTCGCGAGTTGCAGGTTGTTAGCCAGCCCTGACTCCGATGAAGAATCACACGATCGGCCTGAGACCGGAATGGAGCGTGAAAGAAATGACTGGACGAGGGAGTCGAATGCGTTTGTGTGAAATCAAATGCTTCTTTGCTTGCTTTCGAAAGGCGAGATTAGAGAAACTTTGAAATAAAGAGTCGGTGTTCGCATGCCCGGGGGTTAAATAAGGAATGAACGAATGGGGCACTGGGCGTAGCCTTGGCAATTCGATAGAGAGAAAAAAAGACTAAGACTAAGACTGAGCAACAAACACGATCGTCGTGCAAACGGATGACACAAATACCATCTCCGCCTGTGCCGTTCCGCCAATAATACGGCAAAATTTCAAAAATAAAATGAGAGAATATAAGAAAAACAATGAGTTAAGAAATAAGTATTACAGCTCGTATCACTGAGCTAATTCACGAGCCTAATATTCAAAACAAAACAAAAATTGTTTGGAGCTGTGAACTTCCAAAACGCATTAGAGAAGAAAAAATAATTAAGATTGAAAATAAGTAAAATAAATGTATTGATCAATGCTTCAATGCACCATAAATAAAAACGGGTCGACTTTCTGAGCGATTTGTGTCGACAATACGAATGAATAGTCAAAGGGAAAGGAACGAACCCAGTAAGTACCTAGTGCTGTAGTCAATGCAGTTTGGTATGTCGGATTTTTTCATAAATATAAAGTGTATATATAAACTAGTTTGCGCAATCACCTTCTTGTAGCTGATCATGATGCTGTAAACATTTTTAAACGACTGGTTTTTTTGCCAGGATGGCTATTACGACTGGCAAGGATGGCAATTAGGGCTGCAAGATGGAATATCAGATAGGGCGATAGGATGACACCTTCTTTGCTTGTTGATTTTATGTAATTTTGTGTGTGTGCGTTTTATTACAATTAAAACTTCTGTCATCACCACTCCTGTTCCACAGGCCACAGCGTCTACAGCATGTTATTTTGAATGGTTTCCCAATTCTGACGTTCTCTTGGCTAGATACCTGTATTTAAGAATCCTACCAGCAGATAACGATAAGCCTGATTTTCATTAAAATGATTGGGCGTATCATTTTAATTCCTAAAGAGAAGAGTCATAGACGCTCCTGTGGGGTGAGTGGCGAGATGCGAATTAGCACTGCAAACAGTGTTTTAGCCAATTCTGTTTCAATTTTATGAAACAAAAAAACAAAGAAAATGACAAATATAAATCGTGGGTGTCTCGGGTAGACTCAGGTCCCCGGGAGCGCCAAGGCCGTGGCAATACCTGTGAATCGGTATTGTCCCCTGAGGGACCTCATAGATCTCTACAAGTTTATACAGCAATTCAGAAAGTGAAATACAATTTTGTATGAGTGAGTGTTTTAAGTGTTGTTTTGAGGAGCCTACAGCCGCTTCTGTCAGACCATTACGAAATGGAGAGCGTGGAATTCTACGCATGTACAGCGATGAAACTTGTTGATAGTGTTCCTGCTGTGTGTTAAAATCTTTGATAGCTCAGCCAACTGGTGCGATAATTTCGGGTAGTCCCTGTGCTACCGAATCCTTTCAGAGCCGCTACGAATGCATTTGTGGTCAGGTTCTCCCCTATGACTAGGTGGACATCCCTAGTGGTATGGCAGACGAATACCCCGATCCAAGATTTACAAAGTGCCCTGCACTACCATTGACTTTCTTGATAGAACTAGTCCGCAGTTGCTGGTGTGTCAATGTGCCAACACCTCTTAAAGCGATCTTTGTGCGTGGCGTTGATTACATACCAGAACTTATAGCATTTTTTGCTTAATACACCATAAATTTCTTTCATGACGTTGGCAACACTAATGTTGACATCTATAAGTGAACAATTGAATTACCAAGTAATCGCGCTGCAGTTTGACTTTAATTTACAGTCGAATTATTATCGTATTTTTAAAAATAAATTTTCAAATACCTACGAACAGTTTTGCCTCAAACCTTATTGAACTTTAAGAATTTCTAGTGAATATGGAGAAACAAAACTGTGAGTAATGCTAGAGAATGAATGGACATTTATGTTCGACTTCGCACTCTTACGTTCTTACACAAGTATGCAAATACTGATTTTAAAATTAATGTGTCCCACCACTCATTCAAATTAACTAACGCTTTATTCACATAAACATACCAGTCACCTTTCAATGTTAGATTCGCGTACAAAACGATTAATCAAGCAATTGCGGAAGTAGAAATGAACACAAATTGGTCTAAGTTTGTGAAGTTTTAATCTCTTCCAAAATTAGAGGAGAAAAAATTGAAGTTTTAAGGAAATCTGAGGAAGAATCAAATGTAGTTGTAAAAGATGTTGCGATAGAATTTCGGGACCTAATTGGGAATGAGCTGCATTATTGCATTTAGCATTTGTGCTAATGCAAGTGTGCTATGTGCATTCTTGAGTAAATTACCAAAAACGCGTAAAAATGTAGCAGTACTAGAATTCAACTATTAATATCAAATCCTGCAAGTATTTGTTACGACGATTATAATTTTGAAATTTCTATAAGACCCGTTCATATCCCCCATAGAGGATGCCATTGGGAGGTGGGAACTTTTGAACGTGAGTATAACATTATCAGCTACTACGATTCATTGGTAAGTCCAAAGATAGATACTGAAAGAACATATTTAAACAAATCTGTCCATGAAAGGAATGTGAAAGAAAATTTCAACACACGAAAGTATTTTTAAAACAACTTACAGCGTCGGCGACGCCACATTTCGAGTAATTTCGATTTCCGCCTACGATGCAACCTTTTTTGGAGCTGGTTTCTCTAAACTTTTTGGTTCTCAAATTTTTTCTTTTGCGTTTCCCATTTTTTGACAAGGAAAACCATGTCAGTGCACCCTTTTGCCCATTTTCTTTTAAAAAATAACCGTCTGATCTGTCTTGCACCCAAAACGATGGGGGAGAGTAGCGGAATGGCGTCTTATTTGATGGAAGAAAAATGAAAACGTCACAATTATGTTAGAAACATACTTTCTGTTGGTTGATTCTATTGATTCCAGATTTATTTCAGATTTTGGGAAAATAAACCCTACCCCTTCGAGATTACCGCCTTCTATCTTCTTAGATTTCGCGAATCGCAGTTTGAGAATCATTACTCTAGAAATGCTGCAATTATTTTCATTGCTATTGACTCTGTTCAGTCACAGTTCTGGTTATTTTGATATAAAATGATGGCAAATTAAACTGGGGACAATGGCCGGTAAGTAATACGTAAAAATGATTTGCATTGATTTCAGAAATGTTGGCCAACTTGCCCTACGTCTGTAACGCTCGAAATTAATTTTGCCAATCTGCCGGCAGGAGATCATTCGCATGACATCAATGTGCTTGTAGTGATGTTGCTATAAATTGAGAAAAATATACTTGAATATTTCTTCTTTAAAAAATATTATTGACGCCATCACCAGAATTCTTTGATCAAAATTTAGAATAGTATGTTATTGAAGTAAACAACCCGGGCTCTTTGAAATTAGGTGTTTATGGCTTGCTGGATAACTGTTCAATGATACAATGCATGCCCATACACATTGTTATCTATTTTAGACATTATTTGTATCAGTTCTTACAATACTCTTTAGAGTCGGCATTGAAACGTACATCATTCATAAAAAACAATACCCACTCTCTAACAGCACGCACTGAACTAACCCTTCGAGGAAGCTTATCTGAGAGACAGAACAATACATCTCGCAGAGCGCTTGGAGAAGCTCAACTTTTTTGAATCTGTCAAAAGAATCGTCTGCTGACCTGAACAAAGCACAGAGCGCAGTGGTATACTTTATATTGCATTAATAACTACATTGTGCGTATACTCGCTTGGACCGTTGAGTTGTTGGAGGGGGGAAAAGAGCAGCGGAAGGGAGAGAGGGTGGAGGTGGAAAGGCGGTGAGAGGAGCCCTTTGTCTCGGAGCCAGTGAAGCTCCGCGATCTGATATCAGGTCAGAGCCTCGGGAGACCTTTTCTGTGTACCCGCTCAGTGCAGCGCCGATTCGTGATGGATAGACGCGCTCTGTTGTATTGCTGCGGGACAAAGGGAGTCGTGCTGCTTGTTCGTTCGTAGTTTTGAGTAGAAGGAAGGGTAATTTTGTCCTCTATTGTTCTTATTCTTTCGAATTACCCCATCAGAAGCCATGCTTTCTTGTATTGCTTATTTTTTGTTGAATTAGGATGCTGATGTTTTAAGTACAATAAAAGCCACTAAATTTCCCATATAAATATATTTTTCAGTATTTCACTCTCTCCTTTCCTTCTTCTTCTTCTTCTTCTTCTTCTTCTTCTTCTTCTTCTTCTTCTTCTTCTTCTTCTTCTTCTGACAGGATGGCAGTTTTTTATGTAATAAAATGAAATAATTATGTCGTGTTCACGAAATATTTTAAAACTACTTTAATATTAGACGCTTAACGTTAAACACGGTAGTGAAGATCATATGGCAGTATGACTTTACGTAAGTTCGACTTCAGGAGTTTGTATCACTATCAGAGTCACAAGTTATGAACTGTCTTTGTTGGCTTAATAAATTGCTGGATTGAAAAAACAAAGGCTGGTAGAGCAGTGTTGTCTCTCTTGTCCTCCGTGTTCTGCATACCAGTCTTCTGTTGTTTCAGAGCGACGTAGTTACCCATTAATGTTCCAACAAAGGTGCATAATGTCTAGGGGCTGAAAGTTCAAATCAAACAATACTTCAAAAAGACAATAATTATTATTAAAATAGGAGTGCAAAAAGGCATTTATTATGGCTAAAGTAAAGGTGCTAAAAGGAATGTAAACACTACAAAATCACTATTTCAAAGGAGTGATTGTATACATTTAGTAATTAAAATGATTAAAATCATAACACTAAAATTTCCATTGGCACTTACATGGAATGAAAGTATCTTTTCTTAGTAATCTTGATTGAACATGACCACCCGGCATGATTACTGCGAGTTTCTTTTACTCACTGTCTACGAAATAATATTTTGCGTTTCCTTTTGAATCTTGAAATGACATAATGGAAAACGGAATTAGTTTTCGTTCTTCGCGATTCTCTAATCGCCAACACTGAAATAGGTTTCGTTTATAAAGGGTACTATTCTCAAAAGCGATCTGAGGCTGTACTCGAAAGTACGGTGGGATTCTTCGTGAGCAAATGATGTCACGCGGCATCAATGAAACAATTTACAAAATCTTGACTGGCATCATCTTCTTTTCTCTTTTAGATCTTTAAGACTACCGGGCTCTGAATCCTCCACTTCCGCAGAAAGACAATCACGACATGCTTTTGTTGTAGGTATGTTTTCAGGTTGACTGAGGCTGGAGCCCAGAGACAAAGAAACAATTAATGACGGAAAAGGAAGAAAAGGGCAAAATTAGACAAAATACCATAAAAGGCATCAGAAGCTAAAACAGTCAGAATGACAAAATATTTATGAACTCCCGATGCACAATTAAGTGGTTCCTATTATTAAAAGTCGTAAATCCATAACAATAATAAACAGACATCTTGCCAAACTTTCGGGCACTTGTAATGCCCTTCACCTCGATTTACTTATTGAACTTTGCAATATTTTACCTACGAGAGTATTTTTGTGTAAAGAATCTAGTCGCTTACCTTTGAGCGAGAAAGTTTGGAAATTTTTTTAAAAAAACGAACATTTTTGTTAATTTGCTTGTTTATTGATTATCAGATAGTACTATAGCAATGAAGGCCTATAATACAAAACTTATACGAAAACTCAACGGTTGACTGGTATTGTATCATTATTGAGAACACATTGTTTGACCAAAACGTCTTATAAATGTAGTCTGAACGTTCGCGCAAATACACCATTCGCATCATTGTCTTTTGCGTATTCAGAACGATCGTATGTATATACATATTTTGTAAAATATTTCGACAGTGCGATTCAGTACTAACATTTTTCATTTAATTTAATTTCAAAAAATACTTTTTAGGCAATATTGAAATTGTTATGCAAATCACTCAACACTAATAGTTTTTCAGAACACTGTCGCTTAATTCGTAGGGAAAATCTGTAAGCTGCGTGATGAAATATTTATTGCTATTTACGGGTTCTGAGTTTAAGACAAGATCACCAAAATAAATGAGCTTAGAAGACGCACTAAGATCGTATTACGCAGATACGAATAGATATTGTTTTACGTGTTTATAGTACATATTTCACTGCTATACATTTTCTGGATGCAATGAAGCACATCTATTTTACTTGGCCATTTTGCTATAAATATTCCCCTATTCTATTTTTATTAACTTTAGATATAACTTTGATTGAACTGCTAACAAAATTAATGCTACATTGACCAATATTGGGTAGGAGTAAATAATTAATTTATTTTGTTTCAGGTGAGTTTCTGAATGTGCAGTAATTCCCGTCAGGAAGTTGTGCTCATTACACTGGTAAGTTAAGAAGCAGATGAGAACGGAGATGTTCGCATTTCAATTACTTAATTTTAATTTCATATTACTTTTAATTAAATTTAATAAATAATATTCAGTGATGTACATAACATTTAAATTTCAAGTCAAAATAGTTGCAGCGAATTCTGTTCATTCATACATTTTGATGTTATTGTTGAAAAATGTGATATTGGTAAATGTCATTTTGGAATTAAATTTTGATAATTATGGCAATTGCAGCTGTATTGTATGAATAGTGGAATTTCCATTTCGTCGCCTGTAATTACTGTCAGTACAAAGAGAAATTACGATTAACATTACTATCCCACACCTGTCAGATGCGTGCAGCACAAATCCATCGATCAGCAGCGGCCGTGTTTGTCCTTGCGATGACGTAAGTCCGTCGTGTTCTCGGGTCATCGGCGCGAGAGCACGGGTGAGCGACCCCGTCCCTTTGCGACCCGCCTCACCGGCCTCTCTCTCAGCGTTCTCTGGGCATCTGCTGCCTCTTTTACTTATCAGGTTCCCCTCTTTCCTATAGTTTCTTTCTTATTTTTGACGCGTTTAATTCTGCTGAGTCTTCCCTTCCTTCATAGTTTCCCATGAAATGGAAAGTGGAGGGAAGTATGGGGTGGTATTTTGCACTTATTTCTACTCCTATCTTTTCAGAATCAATTTTTTCCATCTTACGCACATGTATTAGATCGTTTTATCTCGATTTTAATTCACTTAACTCTCTTTTTCAGCAATAATTATTATATCTTTTCCGTTTCTCCGGCTAATTTTCGAGATTCTTCCATGGTTTCTTTTCTTAACTTTGCAGTATGCGCGCCAGTGCACGCACCTGGTCTCCCAGACCTTTCTGGTTGCATTTCCCTAAATTCAATATCCCCTTATAATTTCGATGAAGAGAGTGTATCAGAAAAAATATGGATACTATTTTCAATATTGAGAATTTAAAAAAATTGATTACAATATTAATGGTTTGTTTGAAAATGTACAAAACTGAAAAAATGGTTTAGACTGAAATATTATTTTCATTGCATTTGATATATTTTACATATCTGGCAACTTTCCTTCATTGCATGCTTTACAAACTGTTAGTTTCAAAGAATACTTCAAAGAAAAAACGTTTTGCATATTTGGAGCAAATATTTATTTAAGCTGGGTAACTTACTAATGAGGATCGTTGCACGAGCGCACGAAGGGGGTCTAGGAGGTCCGTGCCTGGATTGTCTCGCCTCGAGAAAGGATGAAAACTCACTTCTTTGGAAGATGTGTCACTTATATCTGTTGAAAGGAAAGGTACCTGGATGCAGTGGTCGGGGTTGGGCAAACTGCGATTACAATATTAGAATAAAAACTTTCCGGGTATCTCAGACCACCGTGCGCGCCGGCTTAATCACGATTTCTCATTCATCAACCATCTTTCATTCCCTTGGTTTGCTTGACATTCCATAATCATTAACTGTGAATTTTGATGTAATCTCAGATCTAATTATTTTCAATTAAAAATATGTGAATTTTTGTGAAGAGATATATACATATCGATGGGTTTGGCCCTTTATAAAAAACATTTGATGCTCCAATTCTGCACCTCCCGTGCTCCTTGGTTTGGTGCTCGACCTCTGCTCTGCCCTCGCTCGCGTTCGCGCGGCGCCTCCCCTCCCCCAGCGCTTTCTTCCGGCGCCAGCACCGCGCCTGCCGACGGTTGGTCGGGAGTGGGCGACCCCCTTCCCCGCACCCAATCCCCTTCTCCCGTGTCAAGCGCCGTCGCCCGCCACCCCTTCACCCGCCTCTCACTGGCCCGCCCCGCGCCTCCCCCCCCCCCCCCCCGAGCCGGAGCCTACCACGCAAGCAGGTTTGCGTACGACGGTCCCGGGGGACGCTCGGGGCCTGTAATTATCAGGTAATAGCAGCACGGGCTATCGGCCGCAGCCACAGCGTGCGCCTCGCTCTAGTCGTGCGACTACAGCTAATGACGACGACCCCCCCCCTCCCCGCGCCGCGCCGGCTTCCGTCCTTCCTACCCCCCGCCCCCGCACTTCCGACCGCCGTCCCCGAGGGGGGCGCCGCGACGCCTGGCACGCAGGGGCGAGCGTGCGCCGCCATGGGACGTGCGGGGGGTCTCGCCCCCGGGAGCGGGACCTCATAGCTAGAGAGACGATTATAGTGATGTATCTTTTTTTCTTTTCACTGTATTTTTATTGATTGATTGTTAGTGAATACGAGGACGTCAACTAGGGTCATTCGTCCCGTAAGTGTAGTGCGCGTTTTTGCTAGGGAAATGGCAGTGATCTTTCCCTGCTACATGGCAAGATCCGGCGCCCACCTACCGTCGCTAACGGACTGTTTCCCTCACTAGGTATCTCCCACCAGCGCGGACTCGCACCAGCCGGGACAAGCTTTAAGTTCCCGACTGATTTCCGGACATGCGTATTAGTATCGTACATGAAAATGTAAATGTAAGGAAGGGGTGAGGTACTGCTCCGGCATTCGCCTTGTTTTGATCGAAAAAAAAAGCACGGACAACTACTGATCAGAGCAACCGACCCGCTTGACAGCAGCTCTCTTCGACTTCGGTATCTAGCTAGAGTCTAAAATTCCCGACCGTTGGGACTAGAACTCTGTGGCCCTCCCGTTCAGAAGTACTGAGCCAAATAAGGCGGTGGCTCTTTCGATTTCTTCAGTCGGACAGGATAATGTGGGCGCTGCGTCTGTCTGTTCGGCTGATTTCGTTGTGACCACAGACGTTAATCTGTGATACTACACTGCTTTACGACTTCTACTTTCAGGCAATAACTGAAGATAGTTTTAGTGCGAAGGTACTGTCCAATCCAAAATCTTTCTAGTTAAGTTTATGTGGCGGCGGTGGTGCCCTTTCCTCCGTTGACTAGCGAGATCTGGCGCCTACCTACGTTTGCTTGCGGAGATTTTGCCCAACTGGGTATGGCCCTCTAGCGAGGCCCCGCGCCAGCCCAGTGGAGCTCTAAGCTCCTGGCTGGTCCACCGACGTGTGTGGTGTGTAATTCATGTGTATGTGTGTAAGTAAGTAAGTAAGGGAAGATCGCACGCGGTCTCAGGTCCGGGCTCATATTATTTGGAAACCACTCCAGCATTCGCCTTGTATTTATCGGAGAAAACATGTAAATCTCAGAGCAATTTCCTGCTAGGATTCTCCTCCAGACAGTGCAGTGGCTTGATTCGAGCTACCTAAGCTAGTGCTGAAAATCCTGCCACGTGGACACTCGAACCCTAAGACCTCCCGATGGGAGGCACTGAAGTGACCTCAGTTGATGCTCTGAGCCACATTTGCCGCTGAAAGAGTTTGTGGGAGTGTTTCAAGGGAAAGAAATTGCATGTCACATTATTATTTACATATTCAATTAACTAAAAAAATAAAAATTAATTGCCAAACCAATTATACATATTTTCAAGTGCACTGAACGTTCTATATCTCCGATAATCACATGGCTCTAAAGTGACAACATATATTTCCCAACTCGAACAACGTAGCCAAGCTCTGCTTTCAAAATTATTTTATTCGTTCAGTATTTTTATCCAACAAGAGAAACTACAATAATATCTTGAAGATGGGGTAGTATTATCAGTATATGAATTACAACCATTACTCTCTAATTACGTATTGAGCAATTGGGGTATTGGTATGTGTCCATAATCAAAAACTTATTTTACTACTCACATTTTACTACAAAACAGGTTAAGAAACTGTCACATCGTTAACTATACCGGTAAGATTTCCAACCATAAAATGTGGAGATATTTTCCACAAGAACTGGAAAAGAATTTAAATAATACCTAGTGGATTTTATGGACCGGTGCGATAGGTAAAATAATGTATAAAACAGCAGGATCAGATAACTGTAATGCAAAAGTAAATGTCAGAAATATAAGATTTATTATGTGATTGTGAGAAGCAGGGAAGTTTAAACAGTTTACTAATGATGTAAAAATAGTATAGAATTAAAAATACCATTTTAAAATTTAAAATGAAAATAAATGTTCACAGAAAGTTGTGGTTATTTTAACTTCTACAATGTGCTCATTTCTATAACCAAATTCCAAAAGTTGAATGAGATTATATGTACATAACAGTATAGTATGTACGGTAATGTATAACAGAAACATTGAATACTTCTCCGTATGTGGGCACTAGTTTCGATGGAGTTTGAAAATGACGCAAAAACGCTCTGTCACATGCCTTTGAGGGTAAAACATGAAACAAATTATTATCTAACATTACTGACAAAATTAACTGGAACACACTGGCTTGCTTTTACATATTACCTAATAATTCCTCATCCCACAGAGAACACGCCAGAACAAAGTATAAGAACTAATACTAATGTTGACTAATGAGGGAAACGCTTCTTTCCTTTTTCAAGTGAATGATTATCGTACACTTGATCGCTAATATTTTTAAGCGAACATTTCAATTGTACGTGCCTATGTAGCGACAGGCAATTGGATATGGGCGGAAGAAAACCCGTTTCCCTTGCCCCACTTGACGACTTCCCAGGAGATAACATCGAAACCCGTTGATTTCTTCGTTGATATTTGTTCCACCGTTTTCCTTTACTTTTATATTCGTAACTTATATTTCCCCTCTAGTGTACCTGTAAACAACGTAATTTCGCATGTTTGTATTTTGAATTACATTGAATTGATGCCTTATTTTACGTGGCAAGACTGGGGACATCAGGTCCGCTCTTCCGCCTGGCCACGCAAGTTTTGCTACGCTTCTTTCACTAACTAGCGGGGAAAGAGGGTATCACTCGGACGACGAATCAGGCGATTTGAATGTAGCTCATAGGCTTCATTTCGGTTTGATTCATTATGTTTCTTTTACATGCAGTATATCTACTAACATGGGGCAGCCGGCTTTACTTTCCATCTGAAGGAAAGTGTACGAAGGATTTTCGCCCTTAAAAATCCACGGCTTCGATCGGGTTTGAACCCGCGAACTTGGTTATAACAGTCCGATACAGTTACTGTTTACTAACCGTTACACCATCGCCGCCTTTTAACTCTAATGCAAAAGTTTCACTCTCTTGCGTTTTTCTTTCTCAAACTTTAGAACAGCTCCTTGCAAATTTGCTTGCTTTTGAACGAACAACTGAAAATTTTGATCTGAGGCCAAAAGCAATTGTTGTAAACCTCTCAGAAGAGAACGGCGGAAGTAAAATTCGTTCGTTCGGAATGAAACATAGTGCAGAATTGTGTGTTGAAGTGGCCCCTTCATGTCTTGCCACCAAGACGAGTAAACAATCTTAATAGAACGAAATGTCATGGAGACCCAGAAACTGTATACTATTGGAGTTGATAAAATAATGAATCAAAAAAGTTTTATGTATAAATTGTTAGTTTGAAAGATACTTCTTTTTAATTATTTAATGATTGAATATACATTGAAATGATTCTTTCTGAAATATTTTTTATATTCCCTGTTTCGTAAATTAGGCAGTTTCTTGTTTAATTAATTATTCATTAATTTATCAGTCTCCCTAAATGATTTATTTCCCTAATTAACGTATTTTGTAGAAAAGAAAATGTGGAGAGTTATAATAAAAAAATCGCAGTTTCCTTGCGCATGATTACATAACTTTTTCTTCTTAGGAAGGACTTCGTAAGTCTAGAATGAAAAAATTGTGAGTGTGTAATGAGGATAACCTTGTCATCGACATTGATAATGATAGCAGTCCTGTGATGTATTGTCATCGACATTGTAATGATAGCGGTTCTGCAGGAGAGGTGATATTGCATCAGGTGGCAGCGCTGATGGGAAGGTGACCAGTTGGGAGACGGGATTAGTTGTCACGTGGCACCGAATGCAGTAGTGTTGCTCTGTCTGTGGCTGGGTGCCGTAGAGTGGCCTAAGGGCAGACTGAATAATTGAAACTCCCGCACACGCACAGTTAATCTCTTGCCTCTGTGGGAGGACTTCCTCCCCAGACAGGTTGCGCCTTACTGCTTTCATCCATGAAACTCACTCTCGTGCACAATCGGCAGCTCGAAGACAGCTCTGTTGTTGCCTCCCTTGCTTTTTGAGGAAGGTGCAGAAAGTGTGGTGGTGTTTGTTTTCATTGATTAAAGATGGCATACTCTCATCAAGCGATAGGACTGATTACATCATTATCGCAGTGAACTCCCATTCATCTCTTTCGAGTAAAAATACACACAAATATGTGCCTCACGCACACTCGTTACCGCCTTTTCGTGATTACAGCACATAACGCAGATGGTCTTTTTAAACCCACTAGTATTGCCCGCAAAAATATTCATCTTCAAACTCAAACGGCACATTCATCTGATCATACACTGTGGAACATAACGCGTCGTTCTCTGTGCAAACCTACTAATCTACCCACTCTTGTTACTCCACCTGAAGAAGCATCTTCTCCTTCCCATAAATGCGATATACTGGGTAATTATTTTGCATCAACCTTTACTTCTTACCCTTCTAAAAATTTGGCACCACGATAATCATATTCAAGAAGTAATTGCACGACCAGAAATAACAATTCCTGAATGCTCCAAGTTTATTTCACCATCAGAAATCATCAAGTATCTCAAACTAGCGACCTCTAAATTATCAAATGGCCATTATCTAATATCATCTGTTTTACTAAGACGCCTTCCCATAAACGTAATCGTGTATATTACAGCAATATTTAATGCCGTTTTGAGACAAACGCCGCTTTGAGCATTCCCTGGTAAATGGAAACACACCCACATTATTCCTATTCTCAAGCCAGGGAAAGCTCAAAATCATCCAACCAGCTATTGCCCGATTAGTTTGTCACCCAAAATGGAAAAGCTGTTTGAAAAATGTATACTCTCTAGGCTAAATTCTTACCTCAGCTCAGTCAATGCCAAACCACCCCATCAGTTTGTATTCCTACATCTTTATTCCACGTATCATCAAATCTTGCGATTAACTGAAGATATCATCGAAGAATTTCATGACCACAAGCATACCGCAACAGTTTTTCTAGAAGTAGTTAAAGCTTTTGATACCGTCTGGCACCCAGGGTTGATATTCAAGCTCCGTAGTGCAGGTACTCCATTGTATGTTTCACGCATCATTGAAAGTTTCCATCTGAACTCTTTCCAACTGAACATTTTATCTACGTCTCACCGGAGCTCTCTCCACACCTTTCATCATCAAAGCTGGAGTTCCTCAAGGATCCACCCTCTCCCTCACTTTATTTAATGTCTACACTTTGGTTATACCAATCACCCAAAATACTGCAATAGCTCTATTAGCTGATGATACAGTACTTTATTCCTCCAATAGCAATCTTCAATCTGCCGTGAAATATCTGCAGCATCACCTCACATTATTTTCCAACTGAGCCACAAAATGGCACATTGAAATAAATCCAAACAAAAACCAGGGAAAAAATATTTACCCTTCGTAGACTAGACACCCCGCAAATCTCACATACCAATTACAAATCATCGCATGGTTTCCCCCCCGCAACAAAACTGTCAAATAATTTGGAGTCCTCTTCGATAAAAGGCTTACATGGCGGCAAAATATAAAACACCGAATAGCGCTAGTGACTAGTAGAGCCCATCAATTATATCTGATTCTCAAAAAATCCTTCTCCCTACAACTACATGTTGCTATTCACCTCTATAAAGCAGTGATACGACCCATACTTTCCTATGCTTCCCCAGTCAGAGCTCCCGCGACTAGAACAAAAATCAACAAAATCCAAAATTTTCAAAATAGATTCCTACGGACCATCACAAAAGCTCCCTGGTACATTCCGAATGCGCAGTTACATAATGAACTTGGCATTACACCAATCCCCGTCCATTACTCCCTCTTACTCGTAAAATTCTATTCCAAAATATTAATAATCCCTTCAGCTACTCACTTTCACATAGATAAGCAAAATCTCCACCGCAAAAGGTTAAAAAGAATGGAACCAAGAGAATTTTTCGATCCCACTTGTACATAAACCGATGCGTCTTTTCTCATTATAAACTACTGTATATAATTACTGTATTGTATTGTATCTAACACTAAATTTCTGTTTATAATGTCTCTAAATTCTTGTATATGAATCATATTAATGTATTTATCTTATGCAGCTGCAGAAGGCCAATGGCCAAGCTAGAATAAATTTAAAAAAAAGTATTGCCCTTTTATTAAAAAACATATGGGTTTCGATATATGTGCTTGCAAATCGGCTACTTATTTCGTTCCTCTGTCCTAATTCACTCACGTTTCACAATCGCACACTCTATCATTCGAGCAATAGTTTGAGCTGGAATTCCAGTGCTGCTTCGAACGGTAAGCACAATTATGTTGCGTACTCGCAGATACTATTGATTTCACTATTTTCGTTTCATTACTATTTTCATTTTTGCTCCTTCCGACAGCGTTGCGCAAAATCACTGTTGTTCTTTGGATAAACGGTACCCCAATGTTCGCTATCGCGCCGCGCTGAGCACCACATGATGTCACGTGTCAGGTGGCAACGATGATATTTCTGCGGTCCTTCCTTCGAGCCGCAGAACTGGGAAAGGCGGCATACTCATAACGCGATCCGTAACCATACAAAGGATACATGATGGCTACATCAGTAGTCGTGAGGTAATTATTACACAAAGTATAAAATCAAATAACAGAATACCAAGCTACAGTACATTTATCAACTGTAAAAAGCAATATACTTTCACTTAAAATCAGTTACTATTGCGTGAAAAACATGTCATGTTCTTCGAAGGGATGGTTTGCATTTGAACCATGCACTTGCGCATTTATTTTTGACCTCGTATCATGAACCCAAACTATCTTTGAATATAATATATAAAACTTGGATAGACGGTCACAGAAATAACCTCATTTAATTCCATATTTTGTTTAATATTTGTTATAATATTATGAAAAATGCGATATATATATATATATATATATATATATATATATATATATATATATATATATATATATATACACGTGATGAACGTTGTGACGAACGCGGGGATGTAGGTTTGTTCCACACATCATATGACACCTATGGCAGAACAGGTGCGCGAGCGCCGCGCGGGTCAAATAGGGCTCGCCCGCCGCCGATGAGACGATTGCCTGCTGTGACCGCTAGATAGCGCACGAAATACGTGAACTCAGCCGGAGGAGGGGTAGACGTCTCGCCACCCCTCACAACGGAGGGCGGGTACATATATTCGCGGACTCGCAAGCGGGAGATTTTTGTCGTTCCCGATCGCCGAGCCAGCAGCTCTTTGATCACCGCTCGTCGAGCCAATACTTTCGTTATCATTCGCTTTAGATATTGTTCGCCGCAGCAACGACTATTAGATAGGAGTATTTGACGTCGAACAAACGTGCTAGTCAGTCGTCCGCGAGATAGTGTAGATTCAAAAAAAGTATTTCTTCGATTAACGTCACGGGAAATAAAAGTTACCCGTTGTTAGAAAGGCAGTAAAAGCTGAAGTTTAGTAAAGTAGAATCAGCAGCGGGCGAAGACGAGGAAGAAAAGGACGAGGAACCGGGCGTACGAATAAAAGGACGGAACCGGACCTAGGAGACACAAGAGGAAGAAGACCGGACGAGGACGTACGTAAGGGTAGGTCAAGTTCACGTCGGCAGGGGAGAATTAGTACAGGAGAGTGCGAGGGAGTTGGGGACACGTGCGGCAACAAATTCCAATTTAATAGCCAGAGCCATTTGAAGCACTATTACCTACATTGAAGATTGTACATAGGACATGTTTATTTGTTATTTTCAGCCACAGCTAACATTGTAAAGAGAGTGGGGCATTTTTGCATGTGCTATTTTGTGAAGGAGATTATAAATTGTATTGTTTTGTTTTGTTTTCGTGAGCAGTGAAATAAGAATAGCTCAGATTTAGATATATTCAGTTTCGAAGGGAATTCCCAGTAGATATTAGGGCAATCATCTGTGAGCCTCGAATTTTGGTGTAAATACGGTAAAACCTTGTGATAATGGAAACTTCCTTTGAAAAATTTGGTGTAGTTTAAAAAAATGTCGCTCTACTGTAAATTCGATATTAGAAACTATTTTTCACAGAAAATTTCTGAATTTGGACTTTTATTTGTAGTCATTTGAAGTACTTTTACTCATAAATATAATAGTGTTTACATATTGGTGTAAATGTGCATATTACCGGTGTGCGAAATTTTAAAAAGAATTAAGTTCAATTAGTATTATTCTTTTGAAAAGTTTGAAGAAAAACTTTTGAGCCGATTTTGAGAAAATGGCGTTTGAGCGTTCCTGAAATTGCAAACTTTTGGGCTAACTTTAACAAAAACTGTTCAGTTTTCGAGATACATTATCTGACATTATTTAAAGCACTTATATTTATAACCATAATGACGTAAACAAATTGCCGCTAAAGTAAATATTAACGACGTGAGAGATGAGTCAAAAAAATTAGAGCAATATGGCGTTAATATCATCTCATAGTGTCCAATAGCACAATCCCTACTAAAAGTTTACAGAAATAATTTGAAGCTGTTTTTGAGAAAATCTTGTTTATGTAATATTTTAAAATTGTACAAATTGCACGCAATATTAGAAGAAACCTACTAAAATTGTCAGAAAAGGTGAATGACCGTAATGAAAAGACAAATTATTGACAACAAATTCCATTTCAAGAACAAATTTTTTCTTTAATTTTGATCTCTAATCTTGTTATTTAATTTTGTACTTGTAAGAAGACTCCCGAAAAATTCAAACTTTTGGAATTTTCAAAAATTCAGGTAAACGCTAAAATCGGACCTACGCCATCTTCATGAGTGAATTTTACTCTATTCTTAGTAGATAATTAAAGAATAAATGTGAAGACGTTTTTGAGAAAACTTTGAAAATGTCCCAGGGTGTAAATTAAAATCCTCCAAACACTAATAAATAATTGTCAAAATCGCAGAGCTTCGGCTCTTGCCAAATGGACAGGGATATCTTCAATTTGAAAGAAATCGTAAACATGTGTTGTTCTAAGGCGCTAGTGTTGTTCACATACAACGGCCGGCCGGCAAATCAAATTAAATTTAATATAAGATTAGTTTTAAACAAACATGATCCTAATTCAATTGAGATGTACTTGCATTAGGTCTTGGAAATGAACCATAGATTTGCATATACTTAGTTCTGAATGTAACCTTTAGTGAATTTATGTCTGAAAGATATGTCATATGTATAAACCAAAATAAACAATTTAAATAAATTTTTCTGTTCAATAAATGTTTGTTCTACTATTTACTTTCCCGTTCACGGAGTAAAATATATATATATATATATATATATATATATATATATATATATATATATATTGTGCCGAAACGGGATTATACACCCCGTCACAGCACAGTTTCGTCGGCGTTTACGCTCGCAGACGGCGAGAAGAGCAGTCGGAATACCTGTGTAGCAAAACGCGCAGCCTGGTATCCGTTGCTTGAACTAGCAGCCACGAACTTTGGAGTCACGTTTTTCCTGAAGGGAGTGAAGTAGGAGAAATTACCCCCCCTTCTCAGTAGCGGCTCAGAATTTCCCCAGCGCAGCGCTAATAAATAGGCCGACGCGCTGATGGAAAGCTCTCTTTTGTTGCCGACATCTCGCCTGGAAGCAACATCTCTTCGGCTAGTACGCGTCAGGTCTGCAGCTCTTCACGTAAGGCACCGCTTGGCAAGTGTGAAGATTTTGTTAGAGAATTAGATTAGCTAGAAATTGCCGCAACGACTCTGTAGAATAGGAGTGTACGGCGTTACAAAACGTCTAGCTAGTCATCCGCGCAATAGTCAGGAGTTAGAGAAATATTCTGCTATTAAATAACGCGGAAAGTAAAAGTGTGCCCGTTTCTCAGAAAGCTCTGAAAGTTCTTAATTATTAGAATAAAGTTAGGAACGAGCGACGTACTTGCACTCGCAGTTAGGAAGTGCAAGGGACATTTCTGTAAATTGGGCGTAATTGGAGGCGATAGCAGCCGTGGGAGGAGAATAAATTGGTTAGTGAAGACGCAAGAGTACGCGAATCAGCCGAGAAAACGACGATTGAGCAGAAGGACGGCGAGAGCAACGCAGTACATCGAACTCGAGCATCGTGGTGCGGGGCGCAACGCGCTGTTCAAGGTTGAAAGGCGGACAATATCGAGGTAACCCGTAAAGCTGAATTAGGTCAAGTTCACGACGGCAGGGAAATAGAACAGTTTCAAACGTGTTAAAATTTGAGGACACGGATATTCATAATTTGTAGCTTGGAGTGGGAGATTTAATGCATAAAGTGCTTGCCTTTAACCGTTCTAGAGTAGCAGTTATTATTCTGTTACCAGCATTTGTAATTTAAGGAGTAATTAAGAGTAGTGCGCTTGCCCACAAGTCAATTATTGAATGTAAAATTTTAAAAGGCAAGAAACTGTAAATTAGAATTAGTATCACAAACAATTGTAATTAGAGTAAGTTCAATTTAGACGTGGTAAATTTTCAAAGGGAATCCCAGTACTGGTTTAAAGTAATTAATTCAGAAAGTGAGTTATAAACGAAACTAAGTGTTTCATGTGTTGAATAAGCTGTAGAAAGTTGCTTAGTTGTGTTTACTCAATCATTTGGAAGTGTAAATTCTATGTGTGATTAGGTTTAAAGTAATTAATCCAGAAAATCAGTTCCAAACGAAATCAAATATTCACGTGCTGAATAGGCTGTAAAAAAGTTGCTTGTTTGTGTTCATTCAATCATTCTTTTGGAAGTGTAATTATATGTGTGATTTGTTTTCCATTATCATCAGTTAATACCACCAAATTTTAAGAGAATTATATGCTCGTTTGTGTTATTTGTGTGACTTTTATTGTGTCGAGGGTTCAGACCTTTCTCGTACCCCAAAGATCCTGCTTCCTGAGATTCTAAGCTCGCTTCACGAGCATAATATCTTATCGACGTGCTTAAAGCACCTGGAGTGTACAGATAGGTACTGGGTGCGACGATAGTATTCGTTCGGTTAGAATATATATATATATATATATATATATATATATATATATATATATATATATATATGCCGATCAGATGGCCGAGATCGCTAAGGCAGTAGTGCCGGAGTGGTCTCGGACCAGAAGATCGCGGGTTCGAGTCCCGCCTCGGGCATGGGTGTATTTGTGTGTGTTTGTATAAGTGTGTCGTCCTTTCACCCCTCATTATCATCATCATTTCATCTTTCATACCCCCAGGACTAACAACCCTGGGGGATAAAAATCGGATCCAGCTTAATGCTGGTCCCCCCAAAGAAGTGTTCGCAAGCACCTGCCACCGTGATATTAAATGAAAAACTGAGCCACGGTAATTGCAGGTTGCTTGCCCTGCGTGGTCCTAGTTGGCCGAAACGAAAATAATAATAATAATAATATGTATATATATATATACATATATATATATATATATATATATATATATATATTGAAACCCAGATTATGTGTTTCATTACACTAATTAAATCATTAGTGTAAGAATTCAATAGCTATTCTGGACTGCGCGGTGCGAGCGCCGGGCGCTGCGAGCAGCGGGCAGCCGGCAACGGTCGCCGCCGCCACCGGTGCCCGCCGGGAGGCGAGCGTGAGAACGGCGGGTACAAGCGTGGCAGCGCGCACGTGCAAAAAGTTCGTGAGTTGGATTGAGGCGGCCGCCGCCGAAGGATGTGCCGACGTGCGGCCGGCGAAGAGACGTTAGCAGAGCGGCGACCAGTGCGGACGTGTAGCGAGGGCTCTCCGCTAGTGAATGGACGCATGTAATACGCGACATAGTTATGTGATTAGGAATCGCAAAGTAATGGACATGTAAACAGAACATTAGAAGTATCAGTATAGTAAAAGATTAGTGTTGGTAAAATAATTGACGTCGCTCTTATTAGTTGGTGCGGAGGGAACATTCTTGAAAGCGTGCGGTACAGAACTGTGACCAGTATACGGAGTAGGCGGGGGTCGTGTAATTAAACCCACTAATGGACAGTGATTCGAGGAAGGTGCGCAGCCGAGGTATCAAGATCCTGTTCGGGGAAGAATTGTTGGAGCATCAGCCGTGGATGATCACCACGCCGTCTGCTGCCGACGGCCCGCAGCAGTAGCAGAGGTCGACAACCCTGTCGGCACGAGCGGCTCGACGAACCTCATAGGTATTCAAACGGGGCCCCGAAGGTATGAAAGTTGTATTTTACTCTTAATCTTGGTACCAAGGCGGAGTATAAAAACGGTGTCTGATTATGTAAATAGTAACTTTGATTTAAAATAAATCTTGTCATAATTGTATTTCTATGTATGAATAACTTCCCCAACGTTGCACCGACTTATCCCAGGACCCATTCACGTAAAAGACACCCTCTCTTAGTGTTATATTGCAGTGAAGATACCCGGCACCACCAGGTACGTCACAGCTGGCGCCCGAACATGTGGATAACGTATAATTAAGAAATGTGGTCCTAGGGAAATTGGTGAAATGTTGGAAAACAATGTGCATGTAATTGTTGTATAGTAATGCAGGGTATAGATGAGAAGCAGGCAGTACAAAGTGTATTATTATAGAGTACAAAAAAAATAACAATACATGTGTTAGAAAAAAACATGCACAAGTCAAGTAAGCATAATGAAATGTTGATAATTACAAAAATGTTGTTGCGTAATTAATTGCGGGCTGACATAGGCAATTATTTGTGTGCATCCAATATATAGTTAATATTGCAGTTACTGAGGTTATGAAGGCTATACATGTACATGCTACAAATAATATAATGTAATAGAATTTCAAAATTTTGTACGACATATTAATAATATTTGAACTGCTTGGCAATTTTTTATAACATGGAAATCAAAGAAATGGGGAAGTAGTAATAATTCTTATGAGAATATAAAGGTGGTTAATAGTGTTGTACAAATTTTGCACAAAATTGTTTTTGCTGGGAACATTCACTCAGTAGTGCATTATCTATTGGTGATGGTAAAGTGTGGGGAATTTATTAGAAAAGATACCAGGTTGGGAAATATATACCAGCAGTGTGAATGTATGTTGTGAATATCTATATGATATAATTGAGGAAAATTCAGGGAGGAGATATGACATGCAAATGTGAATGATGATTAGGTACATAATATAGCAATAAGTGCGTTGAAAAGTAATTTCAATTAATAAGGGAGTTATTATAATTTGAAAGCATCGTTGTGTAAGAGTATTAATGAGTCTATTAGTAGTGTATATGTGTTTCTATGGTAATAATATTATGTATTGTGAGGATTATGTTTATGCATTGGTAGGTGAGTGGAAATTTATATGGCTATTGAATTAGTGTTATTGTGTTTTGGTGGTGAGTAAGGGTTGTTCGTCATTAATTAGCAATTGAAATAGGAGTGAATTAAACCATTCACGAAGAATATATAGTGCTGTGGCGGGTATAGTTAATTCATAGGATAACTGTGGTATCGTTGGTAGGTGAGGCAAGAGGAAAATTTGTGCGGTATTTCAGTGTAGTGAGAATCGATCGGACAGCTCAAAGTAACAGAATGGAGGCGCAAAATGTAGTGCTGGACCGGGAGGAGAAGGTAGATGAAGTAAGGGAGATAAATGTAGAAATCGATAATAGCATACCATCGGAAAGCAGGGATAGTGGCATTGGAAGTCGGTTAGACGACACGTCAGGAGATAGCTTCAATAAAGAAATAGAAATCACGTCAACGCCGATGAACCAGGCAGCAGGAAATCCGAATCGGGGGTGTGGAGAAGATACTAATTTAGACATACTACAGATAATAATGATGATGCGGGAAGAACAGAAGAAGGCGGCAGAAGATCAGAAGAAGGCGGAGGAAGAACGGGACAGGAAAGCAGAGGAACGAAGTAGGAAGCTGGCTGATGAACAGAATAGGAAGATGTTCGAACAACTGAATGGGAAACTGGATGAACAGAAAATATTTACAGTGGAGCAGATTAGGAAGTCAGCTGAGGAGCAGAAAATTTTCACAGAGGAGCAGAACAGGAAGTTAGCTGAAGAACTGAATAGGAAAGTAGAGGAACAGATTGGGAAATTGGCAGAAGAGCAGAGCAGGAAATTAGACGAACAGAAATTATTCACAGAGGAACAGATTAGGAAGCTGGCAGAAGACCTGAATAGGAAAGTAGATACAATAGGGGGGCGAATAGGACGCGCTGAAGAACAAATTGAGTTAACGAAGAATGAGATGACTAAGATCGCGGAGCGGGTAGAAAGTCACGAGCAATGGACCGCCGAAGAATTAGGGAAACAGAAAAAGGAGTTAGAATCCCAAGTAATCAATCTGGGGGGAGAATTAGAGAATAAGCTATATCAGCGATTAGATGATAGAACCGCTATGCAGGACGAGAAAATTGAAAGGATACAATTGGTAGTCAAGGAAGAAATGTTGGAGAACAAGAGGGAATGCGAGGAGAAGGTTGTGTCATTACGAACAGAGATTGAACAAATAAAAGAATGCAAGGCATCCCCAATCGCAGCAAGCGGGACGGTACCATTTACCCCTCCAAGATCACTAAAATTTTCAGGTGACGGGAAAGAGAATCCATGCATATTTATGAAGGCAGCAGAACGACATTTAGATGTTATCAATACTTCGGAAAGGTGTAAAATACAATTATTATATTTAATGTTAGAAGGCAACGCAAGGATATGGGCCGATACATTTGATAAGTTTCCCGAATCAGTAAAGGCATTTAAAGATCGATTCCTTGAGCGGTACTGGAATGAGGAAATTCAAATTAATTTTAAAATTAGCCTGATGAATAATCATTACAACCAGTCCATGGGAAGTTTGCGGGAATACGCAACAAGGCGTATTATGGAATACAAAACGCTATCCCCACCGATGAGCGATCAGGAAATAATATGTGTATTGACGAGACAGTTCCCAGTCACAGTGCAGAATCTTTTACGCAGTGTGCAGCACACCGACCTGGAAAGATTCCAGAATGTGTTAGGAGGGTACGACTTGACGTTCGCAGGCGTGCCAAAGAACAGAAATGAAGGGAATGTTAATATGGTTAGATCGGAACGTAACCAGGGGCAAGGGAATGATAGGAGCAATGATTACCAGAGAAACCAACGCGGAAGAGGGGGAGACGGATGGAGACCAGAGCCGGGGAACCAGAGACCGGACTGGAATAGATCTAATTCAAACCGTACGGAGACGCGAGGTGGGGGCGGGAATGCACCCGACCGATTAGCACAGCCTAGCACAAGTAGTGATCAAGGACACTATTTAAACTAATAGAGTCCGCGGTGATAGGTGGCCCCATTGCGGACGCGGAAATCGATGATGTAAACGCGGTCTCCATAAACGCTATGCAGCCGGTAACCTACGATACCCAACCGTGGCGGAGATGTAAGAACTCAGCGGTCAGAATCAGGAAATGTCCCACGATATCGATAGAATGTGAAGGTATAATTAAAGAAGCTTTAGTGGATACAGGGTGCACGACTACAGTAGTATCAGAAGAAATGTATGAGGAGTTAAAAGCAACAGGAAAAGAAGTAATGTGTTTGCCTATGAATAGGGCGTATGTGATTGGGGCAACTCAGAAGAAGTCAAGCCCCATCACAAAACAAATCATGTTTCAAGCCAGGATTGGCAACCAAGTATATGAGATGGTGGCCCTGGTAGTCAAAAAATTATTGTATTCGGTAATCATAGGGATGGATTTTCTGGTCGATCACAGAGTAAATATAGATCTAGAACGGCAGGTGGTAGAACTGGGGAGCCAGGCGGTAGGATTTGACTTGGGGATGGACGAAGAGTACGAAGCGTGTACGGGCGTAATGGCAAAAGATTCATTAGAAGAACAGCTGAGGCAGCAAACGGAGAAGCAGATTGAGAAGTTTGCGGAAGAACAGAGCAAAGAATTAGGTAAACAGAAAAGATCCGAGGAGGAACAGAATAGGAAGGCGGAGGAACGGAATAGAAAACTAATAGAAGAACAGAACGGGAAGGTGGTTGAAGAACAGATTAAGAAGCCGGCAGAAGAAATGGGAAGAATCACAGAAGAACGGAATAGGAAGCTCATCGAAATATGCGAAAAACCGTATGGGAAAGCGGAGGAACTGGATAGGAAAGATGAGGTGCTAAAATTTCAATCATGCCATCAAGTAGATGCTAGGGTAGCGGTAACAGATAGAAACGAGGGGATGACGAACCAAATCCATGAGGAAGTCAAGACAGCGGAGGGCAAAACGGTGGAGGTCCAAATCGAGACCGAGGAGGATGGTTATAAAGTGAAAGTGAAAACGGAAGAATTGAAGTTAATAATGGAAGAAGAAATGGAAATGAAAATAGAAGAAATGGAGCGTATAGTAGAAGAAGAAATCGTGGAAAATATACAAGGGTGCGAAGAAAAAAGAGTACAAGAAGAGTTTAAACAGGAAGAAGACGGGAAAATGTCACCAAGTGTCAAGTATGGGGTGACACCAATTATGCCTCCAAAGTCAATGAAATCTCTGGGAGATGGGACGGAAAACCCTAAGGTAGTTATGCGAGCAGAAGAACGGCACCTAGCATCAAACAACATATTGGAAGGATACAAGATCTAGTTATCACACCTAATTTTAGAAGAGAACGCCAGGACATGGGCAGAGAATTTTGGTATATTTCCGAAATTTTTGAAGGAATTTGAAAACAAGATTTCTGTACGAAAGTGGAATGAAGAAACCCAAATAAACATCAAGAGCGACCAGAGGAATAGCTATTACAACTACATCACGGGAAGTCGTAGTGAATACAGAACGAAGAGCGTTATGGAGCCAAAAACATTATTTGCTCCTATAAAATATCAAGGAATTAGTTGCATGTCAACGCGACAGTATCTTGTTACCGTGCAGAGCCTACTGAGCAGAGCAGATCATACCGATTTAGGAAAGGGTTTGAAGATATTGGAGGGGTACAACTTCATGTTTGCAGACGCCCCAACGAATGGGAGTGAAGGAGATGTAGGCAGGTCAAAAATGGAACGAAGTCAGGGGCAAGGGAAGAGTGATGGTATAGTCAACCATTGGTACAAACGTAGAAGAGGTCGTAGCTGGAAATGGGATGATACCTATCAAGATGTGTTCAACACGCTGGAAGCTATGTCCTACAACTGTGATTTAGGAAATCAATGTCAGCAAAATGGGGATGAACCGTCATACAAGAAACAAAACATAGTAGGACACCACAAGCTTCAAATCGGAAACCTGGTCAACATGTATGGAAAATAGTGAAGTGTAAATAGTGTAATATTAGTGTTAATACAAGTAATCACATGTTAATTCGATTCTAAGTTATAAGTGTATATAGGGCGTCGAGGAATATGCAAAAGAGTGCAACCATCGGCAGTGACGATGTTACTAGTGTGAATTTTGTCCAGAAGCGGGAAAAATTCAAAAAAAGAAAGGGGGGGGGTGATGAAACCCAGATTATGTGTTTCATTACACTAATTAAATCATTAGTGTAAGAATTCAATAGCTATTCTGGACTGCGCGGTGCGAGCGCCGGGCGCTGCGAGCAGCGGGCAGCCGGCAACGGTCGCCGCCGCCACCGGTGCCCGCCGGGAGGCGAGCGTGAGAACGGCGGGTACAAGCGTGGCAGCGCGCACGTGCAAAAAGTTCGTGAGTTGGATTGAGGCGGCCGCCGCCGAAGGATGTGCCGACGTGCGGCCGGCGAAGAGACGTTAGCAGAGCGGCGACCAGTGCGGACGTGTAGCGAGGGCTCTCCGCTAGTGAATGGACGCATGTAATACGCGACATAGTTATGTGATTAGGAATCGCAAAGTAATGGACATGTAAACAGAACATTAGAAGTATCAGTATAGTAAAAGATTAGTGTTGGTAAAATAATTGACGTCGCTCTTATTAGTTGGTGCGGAGGGAACATTCTTGAAAGCGTGCGGTACAGAACTGTGACCAGTATACGGAGTAGGCGGGGGTCGTGTAATTAAACCCACTAATGGACAGTGATTCGAGGAAGGTGCGCAGCCGAGGTATCAAGATCCTGTTCGGGGAAGAATTGTTGGAGCATCAGCCGTGGATGATCACCACGCCGTCTGCTGCCGACGGCCCGCAGCAGTAGCAGAGGTCGACAACCCTGTCGGCACGAGCGGCTCGACGAACCTCATAGGTATTCAAACGGGGCCCCGAAGGTATGAAAGTTGTATTTTACTCTTAATCTTGGTACCAAGGCGGAGTATAAAAACGGTGTCTGATTATGTAAATAGTAACTTTGATTTAAAATAAATCTTGTCATAATTGTATTTCTATGTATGAATAACTTCCCCAACGTTGCACCGACTTATCCCAGGACCCATTCACGTAAAAGACACCCTCTCTTAGTGTTATATTGCAGTGAAGATACCCGGCACCACCAGGTACGTCACAATATATATATATATATATATATATATATATATATATATATATATATATATATATATATATATATATATATATATATATATCGATTTCAAGATTTCAACGGAAATTTCACGTTTTTGGGATCCCTTTATACCTAAAAAGTATTTTTTTCTAAACGGTCCGTCCGTTCGTCCGTCCGTTCGTCCGTCCATTCGTCCGTCCGTCCATTCTTTCGTCCATGCGTTCGTCCGTTCATCAGTTCGTCCGTCCGTGCGTTCGTCCGTGCGTTCGTCCGCCCGTCCCTTCGTCCGTCCGTCCCTTTGTCCGTCCGTCTGTCCGTCCGTTCCTCCGTCCGCCCTTTTGTTCGTCCATTCGTCCGTCTGTTCGACCGTCCGTTCGACCATCCGTTCGTCCGTCCGTTTGTCCGTCCTTCCGTGCGTCCGTCTGTCCGTCCGTTCATGCGTCCGTTCGTTCGTTTGTCCATCCATTTGTTCTCCGTTAGTTCGTCCGTTCGTTCGTCCGTCCGCTCGTCCGTTGATCCGTTCGTTCCGTTGATCCGGTCGTCCGTTCGTCTGTCCGTTCGTCTGTTCATCCGTCCGTTCGTCCGCCATCCCTCTCTAACAACAATAAAGATTTATTTTGTTTTTGGCGCAAAACGTCGCACTTTTTCTTCGAAGCATTTCAGCTGCGCCGGAATTGGTACACGTGAAGTACATTGGTAACATCGCCGTTAAGCGAAGAGTAACGATTCGGTTAATAGAAGCCTGGGCGTTTTCCATTAGGAATTTCCATTTCCATTAGGAGCAACGGCCTTGCCCGTTTTGTGAGACAAAACGTAGATTTTTCACCATTCTCCTTTTTCCATGCATTATCGTGAAAATTGGCTTCTCGTCGCAGGCGTCCATAATTTAAAAAAAATTATTTGCTTTCAGGTGTACAACCTCTTTCGCTGCGGGTTTGAATTCATTGGATACAGATTTAATGAGTTGAGTTGTATATTGCTTCCATTACTGATTTAGAATTATTTTGAGGAGTTGTCTGTGTGATAGGTGTAGGGTGGGTTAAAAAAGTATTTGAGTATTTTCCTGCGGATGCGTGCTCTTTTTGGTTTTTGTTTATCTGATTTTAAGTGGAGATCTTGTGGTATTGATGGGCTTTTGTTATAAAACTTGTGGATTGTTTAATGTTGGTGGTAATAGCGAGTATGCCGAGCTCGCGATGAAGGAGATCATTGAGTGTGAACCAAGTGGCTTTGCTTATGGATGATAGGAAACGATTTTGAAACGTTTGAATTCTAAGAATGTGAGATTTGGCCCAATAAGGACTTGCGTATGTTAGCATTGGACTGATGCTTAGCTTTAGAAAGACGCGACTATTGACTGCATGCGGTTTTTCGCAGTTTGCACACTGTAGGTTGTCTTTGGTGCCGTCTTTACTGGCATGGTTTTTGGAGCGTCAACAGCACCTCCCAGGAAGACCACAGTTTTCCTTGGTATGGCCGGTCTTGACACCCTCAACATTGAACAGTTTCGAGGCGGCGTCTTTTTCTTCTACTGTTGAAATGGCTTGAAATAGTTGAGACTGGTTATACATGTTGTGGGCATTATTGTTCTTTTCCAGGGTTACTGCACGTAGGGGCCACGGTTTCTTGTCATAGCCGGAGAGTCTTATTACTTTTAGGATCTGTAGGTTTCTTTTCTCGTTTCTTTTGTTTCTTTTTCTTTTCTCTTCAATTTCTTTCTCACTGTAATCTACTGGAACATTTCGTAATACTGAAATTGTTTATTTGTCTGGATCTTGTTAGATATGATAGTTCAGGATGTTTTCTTGTAGATTCTGTCTTAAGGTCCTGTTATCTTCAATGCTGTTAACAATTACTTTGACATATTTTGATTGATTGCAGATTTGGAACTGGTTACGTTTTAGTATGTGATGGATTGTGTTCATGAGTTTGGGATGATTTTGGGCATCGTGGATGTATATTTGATTTTTGTTGGATCTGTGGAGGTGGGATTGTAGGTTATTTTGGGTGTTTAGGGGTTCGAAACTGTTACTTTCAGGGATGTTGTACATTGTGGGTGAATGGAGGGTAAGATTTAGAGGGTGTAGGGAATGATTCAGGCGGGGACGCTTGTTAGGTTGTTGCTCTTGCTTACTTGTCGTTTGGGGCTGTTGTCGTGTTCATTATTGGAGTTGATGTGTTCCATTGGTTCGACATATGGCTGCTGATGAACCTCTTGTAGTGGATGTGTGGGAGGATTTTCGTGAAATTGGTACAGGTCTCTGGGCGAACTAGATACTGCTCCCGATGATTGTTCTACAATATTTGACGATTCTGCCATGGCGCAATTCTAACTCGAATATGGATTTCTCACTCTAACACCAAGTTCGGCTACGAATTTGACTCTTCAACTATAAACACTGACACAACACTCGTTGAATAGATTTGCCGCAATGCGGCGGTAGCGGCCGTGAGCCGCGCCCGTCGGCCGGTTGCCGTCCGTCCGCTGCGGTTTGGCGCTTATAACACGGCTGCTAGTGATAACGATGAGCGGAGAACAAGAGAGAACCTTCTTCTACCGAAGCTCGGAACGGAATGCTCATATTGAAAATGATAGTCGTGCTTGCGGGTCGAATTCTTGAATTATTCATACAAAAGACAGAGGATTTATTTTAATGTACTACACACAATCTCGGTGCGTTTTAGTACCGCTTCCAATCACGCAAATGCTGGCAGTATTTTTTTAAATCTGTAAATGTGTACTTGTATGTGGTTTTGGTGTTTAGGCCTCGTTATTGTATTGGAAATATGTGATGAAACAAACTTCCGCCATTCTTCAGTTCATATCATTCATTTTTTAAACAAAAAATCCTAAGTGGAATAAAATTGGGGTATTTAAGAAGAGTTTTTTTATTAATCAATTGATGAAATTGCAGGAAGACTTTGTTTAAAAGTCCAAGCGCTATTTTTCTGTGACACGTTGCATGAGAATTTATAATGTCAGTCATGATCACACTGAAAAGTAAATTATATTTAATGAAAGTAGAATTATGTGTTTGAATACTTCCGTTGTCCGACTTCAATTATAATCTTTTTAGCTCATTTCTTCAATAACACGTGTAATGTAACTATTAATGGTGATTAATATTACTGAAATTATAGTTGTGTTAACTATACAGTGATTGGAACTCGCATAAACATTGGCACCTCGGTTACGTTCTTTCCGGTAATAAAGCTGTGGAGAACATTTTTGAACCGTGAATGGACTCGCTGCTCTATGCTTGTCCCCGTGGTTCAGGAATTACCCTATATTAGAGTTCCGTTTTCTGTCATGGCTGCTTGATACCTCGCGGTCCAACTGCCTTCTGCTGGCCAGGAATGTTTCTTAAGGTTAGGCTTAAGCTACCTTCTTCAGAATTTGAGCTCTCTTTTGTGATATTCTTGCATCTTGCTTTTTTAAAACTTACTTTGTTAGTTTCTACGAAGAATTTTTGTCTGCAACCTGTAATTATGAGGGCTTGCAAACTATAGGAGTGACGTAATGGAGTGCTGCCAACAAATGTGTTTTAAGATGGAATATTATCTGTCATTGGCACTCTGTGTCCATAACTGTGTAAATAGCTTTAATTTCATTATACGTTTCTTTAGACAGTGTATAACTTCAATACTAATTAATTATTCATGTTATTTGTTTGAAATGCCTGGTATCAAATTTAACAGTCGTTGGCGCGGCGTGTCAAACCCCATATTCAGTGCCAATCATTGTCGAATGCATAGTCATTGGCATTGCCAATGGATTTTATTAGGTCTGCAGGCAATTCTTTTATTTTAGAAACATTAAAATTGCTCGCGTCAAATCGGGGAAGGTTGCAAAGAGAAAGAAAGAAATCTGGATATAACCCTGCTGAATTGAAGCTCGCTTTGCAAGGCATTAGAGAGGGGAAGACTAGAAGTTTGTATCAAAGTGCTCACACTTGATTTTCGAAAAATTGTTTGATATGATTTCATAAGAGACATCAATGCAAAAGATGGTTTAAATGACGCAGAATTGGCTCTTAAAAGACTTATTAATACTATAGAAATACCCACTTCTTCCTCCAAAGTGATTATCTAACAAAGCCATGCATGTAATGAGGCTGGTCCCAGCCATGTACAAACAGACGAAAGTCTTCATATGGAGCAAACAGACATAAATACGTAAGAGAAATGTAATATGGGATCATGTTGTTCTAAAGAAAGCATTAGAGATGCAACACAAGGATAAACGATATTCCCAAAGACAATGATTGCGCTTTACTCCGATAGTTCTTCTGGTATGCCCCTGTTGTAGATTCATATTCATATTCAAATGCGAGTACCGGAGCAGTTCTCTAACATCGTCACGGACCGCGCGCGATCTCTCCTCCCTCTTCCGTTTCGTACCCTCCCCCTTTGCCCACACATACACACTCACACACACTAACCGCGCACTTCACTACCCATATGCCGGGAGACCTGTCAGGAACTGAGAGCTTCCCCCGGTAGGTCGGCGCCGGATATCGCCATTTAACGGGGGGAAATATCACCGCCTCCTCCCGAGCAAAAAAGGTCATTACACTTACGGGACTAATGACCCTGGTAGTTGACGTGCCCGGAATCACTAAACAACCAATGAATCAATTATGAATTGAACATATTATGTTTTATATTTCATATCATCATTAAGAATAACGTGTTCTGTTGGGAGCCAATGACTATAACATATTAGTGTCAGCCACGTACGGACTGTGTACGGACTGACTCTGTACGGACTCTGTACGGACCAATAACAGTCTTTTGATTTTGAAAATTTGAACATCATTAAAAAGTAAATTAAAAACAAAGAGAGGGAACATGAAAAATTATTATCTTACAACCATCCTTATTTAAAATACAAGAATTTTAATTAATTTCAATGTCCGCGAGTATGCTCCAGAGACAATAGAGGGCCAGAAAGTCCCAACCACGAAATAGTTTATCCTAGTGCATTGTAACTATTTTGATGAAATGTGAAGGATTTCTGGAGATTTCAAATCCTTGTGCATGTTGTGCGACATAAGGATCTGCTCTTTCTAAAAAAAATAATTTGCTTAGAAAAGTTTAATTAAAAATATGAATCGCGCATTTAAGGTGTTATTTGCACATAGATGTAGTGTTAATAATATGGCTAAAAATGGAAAAATAACAATTTGTTGGTTTTTGTCCCTGACAACATTCATTAAAAGCGCGTATTTTTGCGGTGTTTCTGATCGCTTTCGAAATGTTAAAAAATAATAGGATTACTCATTCGTATAAGATTGATCATCTACGTGCTTGAATTCCATTCTAAACAGTCCGCATTTTACTCGCGTTTTAAGTTGAAAAACAAAATTCGGGGTAGAAGGGCTGTGCTAGTGTAAAAACGCGATAAGAGAATATAAACAATAGGCAGTGATGCCATTGTCATCCACCATTCTGCCCGAGTGGCGAGCTTAATCGAATGTATTTCGGCGCCGACGGGGGCAGCCAAAGGCTTTTTGTGTCGTCAACGATGTGCTGCTCTCTCTTGTCAGCGGACATGAAAGGGAGCGATCGAACATCACGTATACAGCAAGGAAAACGAATAGGATGTCTTTCCCACCTCAGCAGACAGAACCAGAGATTCATCTCGCGAATTAAAACCTTTTTGGATTGTGGCAGCTGCGAGAGCGCGGGGAACTGTTGAGAACGGCTGAGAAGACGCTGGAGGGAGCCCCCGGCTCTCTTATTAGGGCCCGGTAATTGGTTCAATTTCCCCTGCTTTGCCCTTCCTCCCTTCCTGCCCCACCCCAACGACCAACACGGACTACCCTCTTTTGAAAGCAGGCGAGGTGCGCCTGAAATTCACGAAAATGAAGACTGCATTAAAGGCTCTACATTTAGTCTACTTTATTCATAACATGCAAAGACATGCCGTCCTATTTCCTCGTACTTCTTTGTTTTTTTTTGAGAGGTGGCACATTCTAAGAAATACCCTTAGGATGTTCTGAACGTTGACATCTCGCGTTTAGACTTGCATTCAAGCATTGAGTTCTATTTAAATCTTTCATTTTGAGAAGGTATATTATTCTATAAAAGACGTGAGTCGTCGTGAGAATATACAGTAGAGTGAAAATTCTCTTACCTGAGAATTAATAATACTTCAAATTTTTCTTACTTCTTAAGACATTTAATCAACTGATTACGGCATATTGTTTTTCTTTTAATTTTATACATATCTTTTACCCAATATAATGTCCAAATACGTGTTTTTGTAATTCTAATTAAAACTTCAAATTTCCAATTCAAACTTAATAACACCTGGATAAAGTATTTAAAAATGATATTAAAAAAGTGCCAAGAATCAGGTCGCGACAGAAATTGGAAACATTCCTTTGTTAGAATGAAATTGGATGTATTATATCGTAAGGGAGTGTACGGCCCATTTTACGTACCGAAAGATAATTAACTTATTTTTATTTACTTCATTAACTCATTTTTATTTACTTCTATAATTTAAATTTTTAAATTTTTGATGTAAATAAGTTATTTGATAACCAGGCACGAATAGCAATAATTAAGTAGTAACTTCAGCAATTCAAATCATATTCTTTACGTATTATGGCATTAAGTTAATTCTGTATTTACTAGGCTGTCCGGGTGACGCCGCGTCCATGGCGAAGGTCCTCAGGGCGTGCCCTGAGGAAGGTCGCAGAATGGCGACCGAAACGTCGGCACCTTCGCCATGGACGCGGCGTCACCCGGACAGCCTAGTAAATACTGACTCCGGCCGCGGAAGCCTACGCTCTCTAAGTTAATTCTGTCGCTCCCTCTTACGAGATAACTAATGTACCAAACTCAAAGATAGCGTGCCATTTGAAAGCTCTTTTGAAGCTATTATGAGTTTTGAAACTCCAACTTCTCCTTTACTAGCAAACCTTGTCTTTTAAATATTCATATTTCTTGAGGTAAGGTACATATTATTTTGGCAACCTCGTGTGGTTCTTTCCAACGAACGTCACAAGGGTGTGTTGCTCCAAATATTAAGCAAGCTGATAAATGGAACTGTGAGGACACTGAAATTTTGAAATTACACAATGTCCGTGTCGTATTGACGCGAAGGTAGATCTGATTATTGTCTCTATTCCATTTATTCGGAATATTCGGAATATCTTCAGTATTAAGTTTGTTACTTTAAATGAGGATTTTGAAGATAATTTCTCAAGTTTTGTAGGACGTTCTGTTGTCAATTACAATGTTGTGAACTACTGATGATACTATTCCAACAATTGTTTTCTTTGTAGTTTGCTGGTGGTGGCTTTTATATTATGCAAAATTGAGTAAAAAAACCACATCTATCTTACGTTATCTATTACATAACTTGATGCGATTACGTACGTCGATGTCGCGGTCATTGGCGCGGTGGGTAGGCGGTCGATGGGGCGGTCGGTGGCAACGTCGGTGCGGGGTCGTTGGCAAGGTCGGTGGCGCGGTCGGTGCGCGATCGTTGGCAAGGTCGGCGGCGCAGTGGGTACGCGATCGGTGGCGCGGTCGATGGCGCAGTGGATTCGCGGTCGGTGACGCTGTGGGTGGCGCGGTCGGTGCGCGGTCGTTGGCCAGGTCGCTGGCGCGGTCACTGGCGCGGTCACTGGCGCGGTCACTGGCGCGGTCACTGGCGCGGTCACTGGCGCGGTCACTGGCGCGGTCACTGGCGCGGTCACTGGCGCGGTCACTGGCGCGGTCACTGGCGCGGTCACTGGCGCGGTCACTGGCGCGGTCACTGGCGCGGTCACTGGCGCGGTCACTGGCGCGGTCACTGGCGCGGTCACTGGCGCGGTCACTGGCACGGTCACTGGCACGGTCACTGGCGCGGTCACTGGCGCGGTCACTGGCGCGGTCACTGGCGCGGTAGGTACGCAGTCGGTGGCGCGGTCGGTGCGCGGTCGTTGGCAAAGTCGGTGGCGCGGTGGATACGCTGTCTGTGACTTGGTGGGTGCGCGGTCGGTGCGCAGTCGTTGGCAATGTCGGTGGCGCGGTGGGTACGCAGTCGGTGGCGCGGTGGGTGCGTGGTCGTTGGCGCGGACGGTGGCGCGGTCGGTGCGCGGTTTTTGGCGCGGTCGATGGCGCGGTGGATTCGCGGTCGGTGACGCGGTGGGTGGCGCGGCCGGTGCGTGGTCGTTGGCCAGGTCGCTGGCGTGGTCGCTGGCGCGGTCACTGGCGCGGTTGCTGGCGCGGTGGGTACGCAGTCGGTGGCGCGGTGGTGGCGCGGTCGGTGCGTGGTCGTTGGCAAGGTCGGTGGCGCGGTCGCTGGCGCAGTCGGTGCGCGGTGGATACGCGGTCGGTGACGCGGTGGGTGGCGCGGTCGGTGGCGCGGTGGGTGGCGCAGAAGATGCGCGGTCGTTAGCACGGTCGATGGAGCGGTGGGTACGCGGTTGGAGGCGCTGTTGGTGGGGCGGTCGGTGATGCGGTGAATGGTGGTGTGAGTGATGCTGTGTGTGGCGCGGTCGTTGATGCGGTCGGCGCTGGTTTGAATGCGATGAGAAAGAAAGCGACATGTTCGCGAATGAAACCGGAGGCGGTGAAGATGCCGAAGAAGGGCGCGGATGAGAGGGCCGGAGGGGGCAGCGGCCGAGGCCAGACCGCGTGGATCGGTGGGCGCGCGCCCACGCCCACCCACGCCCGCCCGCGGCCGCCCGCGAGAGCCGCTCTTAAAGGGGCCGGCGCCGCAGGGGGCTTTGACATCCGAGGCCGGCGTCGTGGCTTTCTGACGTTAATGGACGGCTCTTCGGGCAAGGGGAAACGACTTTACCGCGACAGAGCACGAATCAAATCAATGGCGGTGAACCACCTAGTTAAATCTTTTGTGATTTGCGGAACCCAGGATCAGGATTGATTTTATTCAAAATAATAGGTTGCATTTTGTAAAAGATTGTCATTTTCGAACATTCTAAGTAATATCTGAGTTTTTACTTTTTTATTTTTACTTTCATTTGAAATTGGCCCAACACGCATGCTAAAAAGCGCAATGGTCTGTCTCAAGGGTTTAAATTATTTTGGACACCAAAATTCAATCACTGTTATAAAACTTGTTGTGTGCAAATTGCAAATACAACATATTAAGCCATGACTAGTGTGGTATGCACATAAGGAAACCTTCATATATTGCGTAAATGTTGTTTTTATCCGGCTGAAGTACTAATAAAATATTTGTTTTAGCATAAGCTTTTCATTTGTAAACCTAAAATTTCAGTTGTTTTGAGATTCCCACATACTACTTACGTATTGAACAGAATGAATTACAATTCTGCAGCAAATTAGACGAGTTTTAGTCAGCAGTACTCATATTGTGAGTATCTGAGGGACAAAATGGATACTTTTGGTTTCTATACGTTGTTTGCTCAAATGCCTTGTTTGGTCAGAATCCACGTTTTGTAAGTAACTAACACTGAAGAGTTGATTTACAGCAAAATTTATTTTTGCCCGAAACCAAATACTAAATCAAATTATTGAGTTGTTAAACTATATTAGCTTGAATTCTTTCGAGTAAAAAATTGAACCATGTCATACGGATATGTTAGTAGAAAAATACTAATACATTGTATAATATGATCACCAATTCATTATTAAGGATAAAATATGTACGGTACAAAGTTTTTTCTATATTAACTTCGTCTGTGTGAGCATTGTGCACACAAAATACTTTCTTATATTTAAATTGTTTTCATTGAGAGATATTAATCTTATTACAGCTGTCACATTAATCGCTTTTTTTAGTGTTAATCCCACAGAATTGCACACTCGATAAGGCTTCCCCTTTCAACAGCTTCACCGAGTTGGAACTGCCTGGGGCAGGGCAGATAAGGCTCCAGGTGGGTGTATTGTGGGAAGTACTCCAGTCAGATGGTGCTCGAAAAGCGCAAATAGCGGAAACGTTTGGAATAGTTTTGATACTTGGTTTTTATATTTTTTCAGGAGGTCTCTGAACATGAATATCGGGTTTATCAACCAAACGTTTGCCCGCAAATACATTTACATTTACATATTTTAAAAAATGTCTTAAAATCACTTTTTTTTCGTTTCTTTCTCAAAATAACTCAAATGCCATCCAGTTTTCGTAAATAATGATCATATATACGAAATAAAATAAGATAAAATTACCTACATTTAATGTCATTAGGAATTTTCTCCACTTAATGCTTTCGCCGTGAGACCACAGAGACATTGGGTGAAATAAGAAAAACACACGAAAACGGAAATTATCGCACTTTATCTCTCTATAACCTAAAAGCTATCTATTTTTCCTAATTATTAATCTGATATTAAAATGAAAGAGGATAAAATGGCTTATATTTTATATGAAACAGGTTTTCTTTTAGGACCATTGGCATTGCCGTTAGTGCGCAAAATATGCCTGAATGTTAATGTAGAAACAGCACATCGCTTCCTCTCACTCTCACTAATTCCTATATGTAATACATCCAATAAAGTTGTGTACAAAGAAATACGGCGCCTTGTGAATGAGTTGGTATTTTAGTTATATCTTTTAAACTTTCCCTTATTTTCTCTACTTTGACTGGACTAAGGTGCTGGGAACGAAATGGGAAAGAAAACTGGCGCCGGTGCCTGGCTCCTTGCATGGGGTGCGCCTCTTCGTTCGCCGTAGAGTGGTAATGTAAGCTTGTGATCCGATTTGTAAAACACGACTTTTTTTAATGCCTTGCTGTCGTCTCGCCTGTCGTAAGCTGAGACACACTAAGTACTAGAATTCAGACGGTACGCAATATGAGAGAACAGGCGCAATAACGCATATTTCCAATTTTCAAAATTGAAACGGTGTCATTGCCATTAACTTACTATTTTGGTGGTGATTTAGACGACAGTAATATTGCAAAAATACTTAATTGCAAAAATACATTTCCGACTTGCGGAACGTACCCTACTGAGATTGAAACAGTACAATATTGTTTAACTTCTGAACTTGAAATATGTGTGCAAGGAAATGTCTACTTCTGATAGCAAATGCATTTCTCTCTGGCGATAGAATTGTCCGGTTCTTACCAGATGTTCATTGATCATACGTGCAACGTATTTTTTAAAAACTAAGTAAAGAGCCGGTGAATATGTGTTGCTGCAATTTTAAAATTTCATGTGTCGTTTCTGAGTTTGTAACGAGAGGAATTATTCTGAAATTAATAAAGCAATTGGTACAGTAGTAATAATTATCTCGATCAACACACTCATATGAATAACATATTAATGTCATTAGGTTGCACGCTCTTACAAAATGCATGTGCTTTTTGTCATTTAAATAAAACGCTGTATACGATGCAACACAATGCACACACTAGAGATATCTTCCACCATAGTACTGCAAACAATAGCGACTAGACAATTGGCACCATAATGCTTGAGAAGACGAAGAATGTGCCGCAGCGGTTTCTGCCTTTTGCACAGGCACCATTCTGGGACACGTTCCAAATATGATATCGTAGAAGCAAAAACAGCCAATGTGGCAGTATATTAACTGACTTGCGAGCACAAAGCAGCTCTTTGCGTAATGCACCGAAGCGTTCACACAAGGGGCATAGTGAGAGGTACTCGAAGCGTCAAACGCTGTTGGGAAATGCTACGAATATACCACTTGGATGGGGTCCAATCATTTAGATCGAGACTAGATGGGACGCACAGAAACAAGAGTACACAACAAACGATAAAGGGTTGTAGGAAGCGAATGCACTACTACCTCTATGGCCACTGCACATCAAATTCGCTACATCAACTACCGCCAAACCACATAAAGAAGGATTTTGGAAGATTTTATGTAAACTGCAGATACGCACACAAATTTTAAAACAAACGTTCAATAACAAAATTTTTCACTTAGTAACTTTTAGTATAGTTTTCTGGAACTGATTACTTTTGTCACATAATCAGTATGACGGGAAAATCGCGTGTCAATTAGTGAAACGTCTATGCATGAATAATTAAACAGGTGTTTAAACGTACCCACTCAAGAGTTCCACCGTATGTAAAGTTTCCCCCACAATAACTGGCGTGTGAAATTCTCTCTTCCCGACGGTCCAGACAAACTTGAACACCCTTCGATCCGGGGGAGGGACACGTTGACCAATCGCTAACAGTGAGTAGTGCCTAAGTGATTGTTGCATTATACCATGGGATGGGAAAGACACCGTTCCCCGGGGGGTAGGGTCTTACGTACTATTTACGTATTAGCTTTACGTATTAGCCGAAAATATTATCTTTCCCCGCAGAAGGAGAGATTTTGCCTACGCGTACGCAATAACAAAATAATATTTCTGAGCGGGTGTTTTCCGTCCAAAATTATTGTCAATAGACCAGTAAATATTTAGCATTTTTGCACCAATTATACTATCCTTTAGTAATCAATTTGTAACTTTGTCAAGCTGTTATATGAAAATGTTCATCTCAGGCACAATTAGCGGATCCGTTCTGGCCGTTAAAGAGCATATTTTGAATTTGTTTATAAAATTATAAATTGTTGCAAAATTGTTAATTCGCTATTTTTGACTCTGGGATATCGTGACACTCTCCCCTCTTTTTTTCTGTAAAAGTTGGCAATATTTTATAAATTTCCAAATGTTGGAAATTTTATTCTTTGTCTCCTCTAAATCATTGTTCTCGAGATATTTAATTGTTTTTTAGAACTTAGCATCTCATAAACGCACTAATTGTTTTGCACTCCTTCCGTTCGCTCTCCGCACACAAGTATACTGAAAAGAGACGTTCACAAGGTTTCGCTTCGATTGTTCGCATCATACGCTTCATGCCGAGGGCAAAGCTGATATCGCGGCCTCGGTAACGCCTCGAGGCGATAAACTGTGCCTTGCAGTAAAAAGACTGTCTTTACCAATTTTTTGAAAAAACTAATAAACAAGAAGTAACTTTTATTGGTATTACCTTCGGATCATTGCAGGAGCAATTTCTGACTTACGGCTGTTTTTTAAAGATTCAACTTCTCCTTTTTATTCTAAACGACCATTAAAACTCCCGTTTCAATATTTTAATTTGCGTAAGTATATAAACAAATAATCAGTTACATTTCATAACACCGAGAGAAGCAGTTTTATGGCGAATATGAAAAGATGCCATATCATTTATTTTTATCTTCTCTATTCAATAGTACGACGTGCATTGCTATACATTATTGGTTAGCAAGGAAACTGTTTATACAGATATATTGTAAAGTTCATTATGTCGAAAGGCTGGCTCAAGAGGCAATAGTGCCAATGATATTTTCTCTCGGGAGCAAGTTGAGCTATGATTCTGTATCGTATTGATGACCTTGATACACGTGACTTCAACAGAAAAGTAAACCAATGTTTCATTTACTGATATGTGAAAACAAATTGTGTGTCCAATTGAAATTAATCGTTTGCCCAAAAAGTATTGTCATTGAATGAATGCAGCCCAAATTATGACTCGTTTCTCAGTCTAGAACGCCTTTTAGAAACGTAGTCTACACTCTTAAGTCAGGATTAAGGATTTTTTTCTTTTAAAATCGGGTATTTACGTATCTCAAATTGAATGAGATGGAATTGTGATTTATCAAACTTCTGGTAAAAATTTGGAATGATATCCCCCTTATGAAGGTATTGTTGTAGGGCATAATATTAATAGTGCAAGTAAAACAAAAACACATTAAAATGGCATTATAAATTTAACCTGTGACAAAATAAAATTTTCTACAATCCCAATACACGAACTTGAATCTGGAGTAAGTAATCTGCTTTCACGATTTACGCATTTCAAATATAACAAAACGCAATTTCCGAGCTATTATATCGAATAAATTGCTGGAGCACGATCATATACAAGATTCGATTAATTCATGCCCCCACCTGACATTTGAGATTTTAAAAATATGGAGATTAAGTTGAATGATACAAATTAGGATTCAGAAAGTATTCATGAGTATATTAATTTTAATCATTCAACTTAATCACTCACACCTAGTTTATTAAATTTTATCAGTAAAATCTGGTGGGGGCATGAATTAATCGCATCTTGAATATGTTCGTGCTTGACCTATTCAATTACATTTATCGAATTGACGAAAGAATAGTTCGGAATTTGGTGAATTTTAAGGCGTTTTGTCGACGTTTAAAATATTTAATAGGTAAAAGCAATGTTATTAGTTAGATTTACGTTAGTGTATTGGGATTGTCCTCTTGGTAGAAAATATTAATTCGTCAAAAGTTTAATTTATAATATCATTTTAATGTGTTTTTATTTTGCTTGCACTATTGATATCGAGTCCTACAACGATATCTAAATAAGGGGGATAACAAGCTTTGAAATTCAGAATTTTTATAAATCGGAATATCAGAATTTTGATAAATCGACATTTCGTCTCACTTGTTTGAGGTACCCGATTGTAAAAGATAGAATCCTTAACCCCGACTTCAGAGTGTAGACTACGCTTCAAAAAGACGTGTTAGAGTGAGAAACGATGCATGATTTGTGCGGCATTCATTCAATGGCAATACTTTTTGCTGCATGCGATTAGTTTTATCGAGATTTTTTTCTCACATTTATTAGTAAATGAACCTTGGTTTAATTTTGTTGCCGAAGTCACGCGAACCAGTATCATCGAAAAGTTACAGAATCATAGCTGAACCTGCCCTTGAGAGAAAAAATAATTCGCACTACTGCTTTTTGAGCCAGCCTTTCCACATAATGAACTTTGTAATATATCTTTATAATCAGTTTACTTACTAGCCGATAAGTACTGTAGCGGTACAGAATTCTTTAGACAAATTAAGTTAAGTAAACCAGACGGAAGGAATTTTTACTAAGAGAAAAAACAGACGGCGTCACGCGCGCAGCCCCTCTTCTAGTGACAGCCACGTGCGCCCCCGGCCCATTTCGGATTTTTATGAGGGCCGGTGTCAAAAGGTTAATCGAAAAGCGCCCAGACGCACTCACATCTGGGAAATCTTTGGAACGCCTGTCGTCGTAGACGGAACAAAGGGACACTGTATCCCGCAGAGACACAGAGACTGGAAAATTCCTTTACTCCCCCGTCGCTATTGGCCGAATATAGTGTACAACGCCACCACCTTTAGCCAATAGCGACGCGATCATTGTAGGGAGCCAGGAGCACATGAGGAGAAAGGGTGGGGGTAAAAGTTTACTTCATGCGTTTTCGACTTATAAAATTTCAGTGGGCTAAGAGCCAGGGGCTGAGAACAGGGGGCAGGGAGACTTCTCCGGGGTGGGAGCAATCGCGGGGAGAGGCGAGTGCGCCTCTGAAAGCAGTGGGCTAAGAGCAAGGGGCCGAGACGAGTTCGAGGGAGACTTCTCTGGGGGGGGGGGGGAGCCAGTCGCGGAGAGAGGCGAGTGTGCCTCTGAAGGATTTCTCAACTTTCGGGAGTTGTGCCTGAGGACAATTCTCATGAGAATCGGAAAAACACATGGTTGTGTGCTCCGCTCCTGAGATCGAGAGCAATAACCCCGGCTACCTACGAGCTCCGCCGGAGACGCCGCCAGGCGTTGCCAGACGCCGCCGCCCCTTGCTGACGTCACCAGACAGCCGCCCCCTGCCGCAGACGCCGCCCCCTGCTGCAAACCGACCAGCTGTGCGGGCGTGCATGAGAGGGTGCAGGTCACCGCCCCCACATTCCAGCGGAGGCCACGCCGCCCCCACGAACTTCGCCGCGCCCGCCCTTTTGACACGAAGCTGCCAGGCAATGTAACTGGGGCTATTCACCCCTAGAATTTTGTCAACGCGGTGCCGCGCCAAGGCACATCGAATGATTATTTTTTTGTTATTGTAATTTTAGTTGTAATGATTTTTGTACTCTTTTCTAGATGTAAGCTTTCCTGTTAGTTTTAATCTTTATTTTTTCTCTTTCATTCAATCTCTTCCTTCTTTTATTTCATAAATGTAACTTCCCTGGTACAGTTTTGGTCCAGGAATAAAAGTAGTTTTTTTACCAGTAATCAAAGTGTTTATTTCGAATCTAATTAACAATTCCTTCCATCACCGACTGAGCTACAACCGGGCCGCTAACCGTGCATTGTTCAGATGACCGGTGGTGTTACAGTATATACTAATGGAAGTCGCACTATTGAATAGAGAAAATAAAAATAAATTAAATACCTGTTGGTACATGGGCGCCAAATTAATTCAAATTTGGCGCCACACTTCGATCATCTCAATTTCGCTTTTCTTTGAAAGCCTTTAAGAAGGAAAGATTACATATTTCAAACTTCACGCCTTCAGCTAAATACCGCGCGAATTTTTTCCCTATTGACAAAAAAAACATTTTTGTAGAAAGCTCTTTGAAATCGACTTCCAACTTCTTCAAATCAATCAACTTCTTCGAAAAATAACTAATAAATTGCACCACCTTCAGGGCGTCCGCGACAAAAGATTGACTAATTGACAGATTTCCCGGAAGTCAATTCCTTTCTATTGTACATCAGACGCGACCATCTCGCATTGTTTGAAAATCGGAGGAGCCGTGATCATTTTTGTAGAGATCGTGCCGAGAAGCTAAGTAATACACGTAAGGCGGTCCGTTGGTAGCAAGTAATTCTCGTTTAGTATCTTTGAACCAGCGCTCTGAGACGCAGAGCGAAAAAGAAATCATGAATGACGTAAAATTGTTAGAAGAACGTTTATTTTTGTCCAGGCAGAGGTAACCATGACAATCTCTTAAATACACACTGTATCGTGCTCCAACGTAAGGAAGATCGACATGTGGTTCACTCCTGTTGTCGTGGTGACCTCATCACTGGAGACAGCGTGTATTTCAAATAAAAACCGACTGAGTGGCTCAGGGCATCAACTGATGTCCCTGAAGTGCCTCTCACAGGGAGGGACTGCGGTTTGAGTCCCGACGGTGGCAGTATTTTCGATACTACTTATCGAATAGGTCGAATTCAGGCGCTGTCTGGAGGAGTATTCTGGCGATCGGATGCCCTGAGCAGTAGGTTTCTGTGATTTCCCCGATAAACATGACACGAATGCCGGAGCAGTAGCCTAAAAAACAAGCTTCGGACCGGTCACATCTTTCTTTCTTTCTTCTTTCTTGATCTATCCTCTCTCCTTATTTGCTCTCTCTTCGCCCTTACCACACATGTCGGCAGGTTTGAGCTTATCCTGGCATTGATGTGACTCACTGATGGGAGATACCTGGATGGGAATACCCGCTAGCTGACGAATAGTTCGATATTGAATCTCACCAACGAGCTGATGAAGTACACCTCGACCTCCTCCATTGGTAAAACATGCACACCACTTATATGAATAAATATCTTAGGAAACGCGTTTGGAAACATCAAGTGATCAATCTGTCAATCCAAATAAATGCATTAGTGGAGATGTTCGGACAATCGTTATTGTTAATTGTAATTACCAAAAAAACAATGAGCGTGTATTCGTTTATAATTGAGTTGCGGTACAGTAATTGTTTAGTACAATTTTAGCGTAAGTCGCTACTGAAATCGGTGATATTCCTATTTGTGTCTGTCTGAGAAACATACATGTTACAAATGGCATGTTCTCTTGCAGCAGTACCAGAACGATTGTTGCCCCGTACATGACTTCTTTCTTTGTCTCAAAACAGGAATCTGTGGAAGGAGGTAGTCTTAATAGTTTAAGAAAATTTTATATTAAACACTACAATGTGTGTTTATGATAATGTGTTGATACTGGCACGTATCACACGTACAACGTACTGGCAACCGCATTGGCAACACGCATTCTTAACAGTATAACTCTGCCATTCATTTCAGTTCTACCAGTTGACCATGCGGATAGCCAAAGCCAACCCTGAAACAGAGACTTTTTCGTATAGTCGAGACAACTTGCCGGGGTGAATTCCATTTCCCTCAACATGGACAGCGACAATAGAAGAATGGGGGATCACTTAAGCGCGCGAAAAGGGTCAAAAAATCTACAATTGTTTCGGAATATCGATGGAATGGTTTCAGAAAATTACAACACCACATCAAATTTATTCCATTGATAGTTAAATCAGGCCTGGAGCCTCACCGATACTAAGAATGAGCAGATGTGTAACCATTATGGTAAATTGTACAGTTATTTGAATTTTTTGACAAAATCTGAATGATATTTTTGTAGTTAATTCATACATTTGTTTTCAGTTATTCCAATAAAATTGTCAAATGTATTCTCTTTTATGGGGGGAATTTTCGTTCATAATAATAATCTTACTGAATGACCAAAAAACTGACAATCGAAAGAAAATATGAATTATTTAAACAAATGGACTTTTCAAAAGACGGAGAAGCCATGAATAAAAATGAAATAAAATGAACATTCTTTATTTCTCAGTAGTTTTCTCTTGTACAAGAAAATTAATTTATAGTCTAATTAATGTGTAGTAAAATATTGATTCAATGGTATGTGTTTCCAGTAGGTCATCCAAAAATTAATATCAACACTTCATGTTTGGATTGTAATGAATAACACGTCATTCTTGAGCGCCATTTACGCGATAGCGGCTAGCTGGCTCAGATGGGCTGGCGGGGCGGAAACGGAAGAGAGGACTATTCGAAGGATAATTTGCGATGACCCCGGTTTTCCATCGAACGATAAGTTAAAGCAGACTGTGACAACAATATTCCTAAAGCGCAATTCACGAGAAACTGAATAAATACGGAATCGTGTCAGCACGAGAGAAACACTGCCAGTAAAAACGGTTGTGGCAAGTGATGAACAAAGGACATTATTGTCGTTGCACCCGCGCGGTGGCGCAGTGCCCTTCGCAAAGATACACGAACTGAGCGTGCGGCGGCGAGTGGGCGCGAGGGCGCTGGCGAGAGCGGTGGCGAGGAACGACTTATGGCGAAGGCGACTGAGGCCAGTGGTTAGCAGACGGTGCGGATGCGGGGAACGGCGGTTGGATGCAGCAAAGGACGGCGGATCACGGCGTCAATGATTATGACGGCGGCGACGATGACGGCGGCGGGGGTGATGATGAAGACGACGGATTGATGATGGCTGAAGCTAAGGAGGTGGCTGCCGGCAAAAGGAAGGCGGTGGGGATGAGGCAGGCGCAAGGAATGAGGATAGTGGAAGTTAGTGAGCCAGGAAAGAGGATTGCAGCGGAGGCAGGCAACAGCGGGGACGGTAACGAGGACGGCGGCGCGGGAAGCGGCGAAGACCGCGAGCGGTGGTCTCTGATTGCGAGGAATCAATCAGTTCTCCAAACAGCGGCGCGCGGGGGCGGGGAGGGCGGGGAGGGCGGGCCGCGCAAACAGTCGCCAGCAGCCCTCGGAGACGTCTCCGCGCAGGCGCTGTTGCCGCACTGCTCGTAATTAGAGGAGACTGCGAATAGCGCTGTCCACAGGTGATGTGTGACGATTCGCACACAGAGAGAAATAAATGAAATTGTCAGCGCTTTTTCGCTTTTTGCTCACCAAGGGTCGTTTAAGAGATTGAAAAGATTTCTTTGAACCACTATAATATGATTCCCGCTTTGCAGAAACCTGTCTACCATTTCAATTTTTTATTGTCAATAATTCACCAGTAATGAATTTAAACTCTTAAGTGTTTACTCTTAAGTGTTAAGATTAAACATTTCCGAAGTTCAATAATACGTAGATACGTTACTATTTCGAAACGCTTTGTTACCCTTGAATTAATATAAAATCTGACTTGTTTAGTATCAATGCCTTTAACTCGGACCATGGATGTGTGATGGTCCTTCCTAAAGTTGAGAAACTGCGTAGCAGCTAAAATCGGAAATCCTTCATAAGAAGAAAACATGGGAGAGTAACTTAGGAAAGTATTTAACTTCTTTTTGTACACAAATTCATTATAGATATTTTAAACCTAAGTAAATTCAACAATTGAAAATGTTCTGCGGATATGATTTCAAAATGTTTAATTAATAGCATATTTTTCAGAATTGAGAAACATTTGCGGAATCTCTATTGCAAAAAGTATGCCCTTTCAGGGAGGCAAGCGAATTCTTTTGCAGTGCCGTGATTCTATCAAATCAGGGAATCTTTTTTGTTGTTCGAGTGTATGTTGACATATGGTGTTTTACACCGACCCACGTGACATTGTTATCGCATACAAAAGTAATTCACAACCGGCAAGTTTTACACTTAATCTTATTCAATATAAGTATTTGGTAATTAACACTAAAATACTGGAATATATTTAGAATAGTTTATGTGGTAAAACAGTATTAAAATGTCTCGTAAATTATCAACAAAAAAATTTTGAAACAATAAATAGCGACACTCCCGGTTGCTGATATTATTCAGTTAAGTGCAATAAGCGACTGTTCTGGAAGAGAAGTTAGGTTAGCAGTGGCGAATGCTCGCTGAGATGTCTCAGAGGCAACAGCCCTCGTGTTTCTACTGAGTCGCTGTCCAAGAGGTCTCAGGTTGGATGATCGATGTTTTTTGGCCACGTCAACTGTCACGATCGTTTGTCCCGTTTGTGTAGTTAATGTTTTTCCGGAAGATGTCGATGCCCTAATGATGAGATCCGAAATGGACCTACATGTCAGCTTGAGAGGTTTTCTTCTTCCAATTACCTCTCCCAACGAGATACTGCCCCAGCTGGGACAAGATCTGAGCTTTGGACTGGTGTCCCGAGTATTTGGTATAATTGTGCATGTAAGCATATGTAAGAGGAGAGGATAGGGTAAGGATGTGGAAGGAAATATCGCAGGGGATCCGTTTTGCCGTTGGTTGGACACACCTCCAGCATTCGTCTGGTGTTGATCGGAGAAACCATGGAAAACAGAGCAGCCGGTCTTAGAAGTATTCAAATTGTCTGACTAGGACGCAGCTATTTAGCTAGTGCTACTGTCGGTACTCCAACCCTAGGACCTTCCGGTCTGAGTCGATGCAATGCTGACTTTGAGCTAACCTCAGCCCGGTGCCTAGGTTGATCCTAAGAGCCCGGCTATGGCAGAGTTTCACTGACTAAATAGCTGCCTAGAAAATAATTCTGGCTGCGAAAATCACATTTCGGTAATTTTTCGATTTTTTTCTGCTCTGTATCAGGCGAACGTTGCAGCAATGTCTTAATAAACGACCACACCCAAATCTCATCCTTCTCTCCTCATTACCGCGTAAATTCACTATCCTACCGCACATAGCGTGAGACCAGTCAGAGGCTTACATTTTGTCTTGGCGAGGATGGTGCTTTTTTGAAAGAGGTATCTGGATACGAAAGGGTGAGTGGGGGGGCGGGGGGGGGGGGCAGAGCCCTCGCGCGGCACACGTTCCAGCGGGTGAGGGACACCGCCGTCTCCTCACCTGTAATTTGTACTGTAAATAAACCCCATAATGCCTCTCAGTTTTCAATTAATACGGTTATCAAGGGAATCTGAAATATCAATTGAATCATATAAGTACTTGTAAGATATGTGTGAGGGAGAATATGCATAACTTATTACGTGCCTTTTTAACTAATAAAATTTTAAATTCCATATCTAACGAAAAGCTTTCCATGCTTTTTCATAGACTTTAAGTCAGGCGTCGGCTGAGTAATCATTTATTTCAGGTAATAAATAGCGCGCCCTTTCCTTCTCATTAGCATATCCCTTCGCTCTCTCCTCGCACTTCCCCGCGTACCCCACTCACGCTCACCAAGAATGTCGTCTAGAAGAACTGCGGATTGCCTTAAAGTAAAATATAACATTTTGAAATAACATTTGGAAATTCGATGGCAATGTTTTTCACAGCTGCTCATATTTTTCGAGAAATACATTGGGGAGCGATTACGGTTCCAAAGTTTTCTAGAATATACAAACAAACGCAGATGTAGTCTATTCATTCACTTTTATAAAATAGATTTTGTACGTTCTTTACAGTGTTGAGCACATGTTCTAGAAAAATCAGTAGTTGTGCTTAATAATTCATGAACATTATTATTATTGTAATTTTTGTTATTATCTATTATTGATACTAAAATAGTAAATATGCAACTATTTTGATGAGAATGAAAGAAAAAAAAATAAACAATATTTTACAAATTAGTTAATGTTCTTTAATCGTAGCTTTGTTCACAGAAGAACTCTTATCAAACGTTGAAGCACACACTGACAACAAATCACTTGATAGTTGATTCTGATTATCTGTTGTGTTTGCTTTATTTTCATGTCTAAAACCGCGAGATACCTTGCCTCTCCTAAGCTAAAACATTATTCTCCCTCGCTGTCTCAAATGTCCGCTTCATAGCGAACAATGCGCCAAAGAGGCTACTCCGCGGATGACGAGGTGGGGGCGCGGCGTGGCGGGCGGCTCACAGCGCTCCTCGCAACGCGGGCATTAGCAGTTCCCCGCCCTTCCCCGCCCCGCGTCTGCCCCTTCACCATCTCCTGCGCCCCGAGCAGGCAAATAGCAAAGAACGCGTGGTAATGCAGGGCCTTCCGTCGGGAAATATGCCTTTCACTGCTTGTTTGCGCAGCGCTGCGCACACACCGCGCCTGCCACCCCGCCCCGCCCCGCCCCGCAACGCCCCGCCCCGCTCCGCCCCGCTCCGCCCCGCTCCACCCCGCTCCACCCCGCTCCACCCCGCTCCACCCCGCTCCGTCTCGCTCGCTTCGCGCGCCTGCCCCAGCACGACTTCGCTCCTACCCACGTCGCTGCCCCCGACGACTCCGTTGCCTTACATCGTCTTCAGTCTTCTCAGACTTTCAAACATGTCCCAGATATTTTCAATTACTCATCTTGTTTCTGTTTTCCTAATGGAGTCAACTCTCTCGATTATTCTCTCACTCTCAGACGTTTCCGACAACTCACAAACTCTTGCAACCCCTCTTACGCTTCCCTATCCCACCTTGCCTCTCTCACTTTTATCCCATTTTATCCCCTTCCTGATTCTTCACCACTTAATTCCACTACATCATCCATACCATTCGCAACTAATCTCTTGTAGACACAATTTTTCCGAATCCCTCTCCATTTCTCCAAATTCCCTCTCGATTTATCCAAATCCCTCCCACTATCTCCAAAACCCTCCCATTATCTCCAAATCCCTCCCACTATCTCCAAATCTCTCCCAATGTATCGAAATCTCCCCCAATTTCTTACCTCACCCAATCTCTTTCAAATACTCCAAAACTCGCTCAAAAGCGCAACCTCATTATACTTCACTCAAACTCACCCAGACCCACCTAAACCGTTTCAATCTCTCCCAAACCTATCCAACGCCAGCCAAGTTCATCTGACTCCACGACGTTCATTCTGTCCCATTCAGTCCCACCCTACCACACTCTCACTGTACTCAGCCAACCTCGGCCAACGATCCTCAACATCGCTCTCCACGCATGACCTCGCCTAACCTTTCCAAAACTCGCCCAACCTTGCCACTCTGTCAGTCCCTCGCCGATCTTCGCCCAACTTCGGTGAACGTCTCCCAACTTCGTTCAACTTCGTCCAACTTCACCCAACTTCACCCAACTTTGCTCGACTTTGCTCCATTTTGCTCGACTTTGCTCCATTTTGCTCGACTTTGCTCGACTTTGCTCCACTTTGCTCCACTTTGTTCCACCTTGCTCAACTTTGCTCGACTTTGCTCCACTTTGCTCCACTTTGCTCCACCTCGCTCAACTTTGCTCAACGTCGCTCAACCTCGCCCAACACCGCCCAACCTCGCTCATCTTCGCCCAACCTTCATAATTTTTGTTATGTTAACTATCTTCACCCACTCTCCAATCCGCGCCTACCCTTGCCTTCCTCATTCAAACTCGCACAGTCCTGACCAAACCATCCAACATCCTTTGGAACCCTACCAACTCTATTTTTTATTTATTTATTTATTTATTTATTTATTTATTTATTTATTTATTTATTTATTTTTTTATTTATTTATTTATTTATTTATTTATTTATTTATTTATTTATTTATTTATTTATTTATTTATTTATTTATTTATTTATTTATTTATTTATTTATTTATTTATTTATTTATTTATTTATTTATTTATTTATTTATTTATTGATTTATTGATTTATTGATTTATTGATTTGTTTATTTGTTTATTTATTTGTTTATTTATTTATTTATTTCCACAGACCAGCATAACTGCTCTACAGGGATTGTTTTCATATAATAACAACTTAAAATACAGCTATACAAATAAATAAGACAGCAGAATACCTTTCAGTCAACATTTAAACAAGTATTACATTCATAAAAATACAATCATTCTTTAGATAAATAGAAATAAGGGCAGCCCAACAGGTTCCTCATTATTGTTTGATGTTTTACAAGTAAGTTTGTTGATTATTTTTTGCATTGTTTATTCTAATTCTGAAAGATTTAAGGGGAGTCAGCAAATTGTAGATATTTATCATATGGAAATCTGTTTTTGATTCGGGATGTTGTTGCTGATGAACCAAGGTTGTAGTGGTCAGTTGTTGGTATATTATGCAAAGATGTGAAAAAGGAATGTGAGCGTTTGAGCAGTATATGATGTATAGTTTCTGTTTTTAATTCTGAGTGTAATTGACTGTTTCTAATGAACCAAGGGGCATTTACAGCTATACGTAGGATCTTATTTTGAAATGTTTGTATTTTCTTGATATTAGTCGCCGATGTGTTGTACCATATTGGGCATGCATACATTGTAATGGGGAGAATTATTGCTTTGTACAGGACTAGTGTACATTCTGTTTTGAGAACGGTTTTTATATTAATTAATGGGTACAATTTATGAAGTCTTATATTTGCTTGTGTGATTTTGTCATTTATATGGTTTGTGTCCATTAATATTCCCAGATATTTAATAGGTTTCTTTTTCGGTACCCAATCCAGTGTTTTGTTAAGTAGTTTTAGGGGTTTAAGAGTAGTCTTCCATTTGTCTGCCCATTGTGTTACTTTGTTCAGTTCATCTTGTAGATTTTTTGTGGCTGTTTTTAGACACTTGTTAGAAGTTAGTATTGCACAGTTATCAGCAAATAATGCTATTGTTGTGTTTTGAGTAGTTGGGAAATCTGCTGTGAATATATTGAACAAAGTTGCTGATAATGGGCTGCCTTGTGGTACTCCAGCTGTGATTTCTTTTTGTGTAGAGTAGGTTGAATTTATTCTTACTGAAAAAAGTCTTTCTTTTAGGAAGCTTTTTATTATTTTTACCAAGTAAAGGGGTAATCCAGATTCTTGTAATTTAAATATTAAACCCCCGTGCCAAACTCTGTCAAATGCTTGGGTTACATCTAAAAATACTGCCAGTGTATGCTTTTTTTGTTCGACGTTTTTATATATTAATTCTGTAATTCTTAAAAGTTGATGTATTGTCGAGTGCTTTTCTTTGAATCCAAATTGGAAAGATGGTATGTGTTGTATTTCATTAATATATTTGAGAAGTCTTTTTAAAATTAGTTTTTCCATTACTTTGGCTACAACAGGGATTAGACTTATAGGTCTATAGTTTTCTGTAGATGCTGGGAATTTTGCTTGGTTTTGGAATTGGTATTACTATAGAGTGTTTCCATTTTTTTGGGTAGTACCCTGTTCTTAACATTGAATTGAATATTTCAGTTAGATGGCTAATTGCTTTCTTATTTAGTTTTAGTAAAAGTATGGTTGGTATTTGGTCAATTCCAGCTGATTGTTTCTTAGGTAGCTGTTTGATCGTTTGGTATGTTTAATTTGGTGATATGTATTTTACTGGGTGTGGAACTGTTGTTATTTCACAGTTATTGATATGGTTTAAATTGTTATTGTTTGTGGTTGTATTTGGAGTAAATGTTTCTTGGAAATGTTCTGCTAGTATTTCACATTTTTCCTTTCTTGTTGTGGCTGTTTTATCTAATTTCTTTAGTTTTGGTATGATTGTTGGTTCTTTCAATATTTGTTTTGTAACCTGCCATAAATTGCTGTCTTTAGGATTTATTTTTTTAATGTTATTTTTATATTGTTGGATTCTGTGCTCGTCTAAAACTAGTTTTACTTGGTGTGTTAGTTTATTTAGTATTTTTTTTAAAGTCTGGGCTTCTATATTGCTGCTTATTTTGTGTGCCTGCGTATTTTGTGTGTCTTTTGAATTAATTTTTCAATGCCGATAGGTATTGTATGTTGTGTATATTTTGATTTATAATGTGGGTTAGTATGTGCTTCTTTTGCTGATTTTTGTATGATTTTAGTGAAGGTATCTATGGCAATATCAATTTCTTCTTTGTTTTTTATGAATCGGTTTGTGGGAAGAGAATTAGCGACCTTTGTTTGAAATTTTACCCAATCTATGTTTTTTGTCTAAGCCAAATGGCAACTCAGTTTTAATATAGTTCATATCAGAGGTGAGAATAACAGGACAGTGGTCAGAGTCTAATTCAGGTAACACATGAGCATAGAGGGTGTGTTTTAGATTTTTAGAAATGGTAATGTCAAGGATATCTGGTTCAGCATTACAGTTTTTGGGGTAATGAGTAGGGTTTGTTGGGGCTATGATTTGAAAGTTTAATGTTGATGATGCTTTTAGCAACTTTCTCCCATTAGGTGTATTCACGTTACAACTCCAATTGATTTGTTTGCTGTTTAGATCTTTCATTAAGATTGTAGGTTCTGTATTATGTAATATTAGCTTTAATTCATTTGTATTGATTTGTTTTTTAGGTGGTTTATATGCTGTTATGATATTTAAATATTCGTTTTTTAAAGTTATTTTTACTGATATCAGCTCTAGGATGTTCGATTTTGGAATAGAAATTAATGAGTGGTCTAATTTCGTTTTAATTAGCATTGCTACTCCCCCTGCTGCATGTTGACATATTCTGTCTTCTCTGTAACAGTTATATCCAGTGATTTTGAAAGATTGGCCTGGTGCAAGGTGTGTTTCTGTTATGCATGCAATTGTTATTGAGTGGTTTTTCAGGAATTGAATAAGTATATTTTTTATTTGGTAAGCCATTTGCATTTCAGTTAAGAAGTGTTATTGATTTTAAGTTGGGCTGTTTATCCATTTCTTATTATATTTGAGATTTGATTTGATACAATGTTTTGTATTTGTGGAATTAATGTTGCTGTTATTTAGTTAACTATTGTTGGTAACATCTGCAGTATAATTTGTGTGATATTTGTCTGTATGGTATTTTGTGTAACTGTTTGTGCATATGTGGGTGAAGTTGTATTTTGACTGTTATTAAGAGCCAATTGTGGATGTAGTGGATTTTGATTTATGTTTGTTGTGGGAATGTTTGTGAGTGAGTTTTGTTTTCATATTTTTGATGTGATTGTAGAGCTTGGAATGGGGTATTGAATTGGTTTGATTGTTGGATTCTTTTTCTTTTTGGAAAGTACTTGCATTGATTAGAGCTAGCCATATGATTTTCTTTACATAGAGTACAAATTGGGGGGTGGTGGATTTGTGGATTGTAATAATTTACAGTCTTTTGTCCAATGATGTTCTGCACAGTAGCCACAATTTGGGGGCATTGTGCAATAATTTTGTGTGTGTCCATAAGTAAAGCACTTTTTACATTGAGAGGGGCCTTGTAGTTTCCTTCTTCTTTCTACTTTTACAATGCAGTGAAGTAATTTGTCTAGTTTAAATATTTCCTTTCCTTCATTGGAGTTGGCAACTACTTTGAATGGTAATTGTTCTCTGTTAGTTAATCTGGTTACTTATTTATTGGATAGTTTAGATTTTCTAATTCGTTGTAAATTTATTCTTCAGTGAATATTAGGGGTACATTTTTTATAACTACTGATAAGTTTTTTCAGTTTGCACACAGTATATATAGTAGGGAACACTTTTTTCTTCACTATATTTTCTGACTTTTCATTAATATTTTTACTGAATTCCCTGTGGTTTTGAGTGTAAAGCCGTTTCCTATTAGTTCTTTTAGGTCTTTTGGTGGAAGAATTATATTTCCTGCGTTTCTGATGCAAATTGGGGGAATTTTTACATTTTCTAATTGTGGTTCATTTTAATTGACATTTTCCTCCGATTCATCTACTGATTCTAATATTGAATATCTATTTATTGAGGTAATGTCTTTACTTGCACAATTGATCAGCATTCTACGCTTGGCGTCACTATAGTTACTTACATTTGTGAGTCCTCTTTTTTTGGTGGGTTGATGTTGTGCGCTTGTTGGCTGGTGAGATTCACTGTTGATTTTTGTAGGCCTAGCTTCTGCAGATTGGAGGTTCCCAGTTGATTGTGCGCGTTCCACGTGTATTTGAGGAATATGTGCCGTTGTTTCTGCGCTGTTTGTTAAATCGGTCCGTGAATGATGGAAGCTGTTGTTGTAGAATTTGGTTTTGGTGTTCTAATTTGTTAAGATGTTCGTGGAGAATATGATTTTGATATAGGAGATGTTGTTGACACATTGCCGGCCATATTATTTCGAATTTGGCGCCTTGTCTTCTTTAACAGGGCGTTTGATGTTCTTTGAAGGCGTTTCAAAGGAAAAGACTATGCATTTTAAACTTGGCGCCTTCGAGATAGTCTTAATTTTCTCCAAAAAGCCGCGCGAATTTCTTCTCTGGTGTCCAAACATTCATTTCTTCGTGCAAGTTCCTTGAAGTCGATTTCAACTTGGTTCTATTAGTGCGGAGCGTCACCGAAAGATCGCACCAGCTCCTGGGGAAGATCCTCGAAACACTCCCGCGTGAAATTGGCATGGGCGAAATACTTAGAATTATATCGCAGACGCCTGATCGCCTTGTCACGACAAGGTAATGCGGAAAGCTGTGTAAAGGCGTTTTGAACGTCTTCAAGGTTCGACCCAGAGTGTGCCAGGCGCTGTATGTAATAGAAACACGTAGCTAAAGGCCACGGAATTCGTAAGGAAAGGGTCAGTTTTCATTTGGACAGAGGTAACTGTGACAACTTCAATACTCTTTATTTCTTTCGCCAAGTAACAATACTTGTAAATTGTGTGTCATTTATTTTCCAGAACATTCTTGTCTGACGAAAAAACTACTGCGATAGAAGAGGCGATGTTCCATTGTCACTTCCATCAACAATGCTCTCCCAACCTCTTTTCGACTATTTTGCCGCCTGAACAGATGTTGACACTGTTGTTGAAGATCTGCTATTTGGTTTTATTGTGAGAATTGTGAATTAGTTTGTCTTGTGTATAATTCACAATTTCCATAATTATTTAATAGTTCGATGGATCTGCTGATGTGTTTTCCTAGTGAATCTTCTTCTGTTAACATTTTGAGCACTTTATCGTATTATTTTGTTGCACTTTTAACTGTGGTATTAACAATTTTTAGTTCTGTTATGACACACACTATTAGCACACTTGATGATTTTGTCTCTGTGACGGTGCACTATTATTAGTCTAATTGTTTGTATTGTAGTTTTGCCGCAATGCGGCAAAAAGATCGTTGACTACGCCTATTCAAACGCGTTATCGATCGCACTAGTTCTGATAAGACTTGACTCGGTCACTGATAACTGCACGAGCAACTCGGAGCTAGGTCACGTCCGTTCCGCTCGGCGGTTGAGAGCGAACTCTACCAACTCTAATATAGCCAAACTTAAAGAATCGACAGTCAGTGTCAGTCGACTGTCAGACTTCCAGGAGATCACGTATTCTCATGCCTTATCGAATTTCAAATCAAACACATGTCGTTACGTAGAGCTCTGAATTGAACTCTAACCAGTGGCAGCGCGTGCTCCCAAGAATTGGGGATCACCTGTGGCGAATTGGGAAGAGGGTGTGCACTAGTGCATGCGCATTATCTCACCCTCATGCTATTTTTTAATTTTAACCCATTTATTCTAATCAATTCCCACATTCGGATCGCATCGCATCACAAAAACTGTTCCCATAATTAAACATAATGTTTATATATATATATATATATATATATATATATATATATATATATATATAAAAGGTCCGGGTTCGATTCTCGGGCTGGCCATCCTGACCGGGGTTTTCGTGGTTTCCCTCGGTCATAAGGCGAATGCTGGGATGGTTCAAAAAGTCTACGATCACCTTTCACCAATATCCTATCCCCTAATCCATTAATGTCCCTTCACCTATCATCATCCTATCATCTCATAATTCACACTACAAGGCGTAACAACCTTGTTGTAATCCAAGGAAACAGCTGAAAAGCTGATCCTGGAAGAATTACACACGTTAATCATGTAGCGTGGTCAGTAATGGCCTATACGCCAATAATTATATATATATATATATATATATATATATATATATATATATATATATATATATATATATATATATATTGAACTTTTTCTAATAGTTTAATTATATTTAATTATTTAAAAAAAACTCATGACGGGAAGTCCAAACTAAAATTGACTAGCCTTTGAAACACGTTTTGGATCCGTCTCTGGAGTTCAATAATAATCTATCAGTTATATAATACTAGTTTCCTACCAAAAGTTTCAAAATTCCGAAAGAAAAAAGGTATTATCTTATGCTTAAAATATACGTGTTATGATAATGCATATCCCGAATTGCAAAGAACAATGAACAGATGGTCGGCTAAGGCATTCACTACTATTCTCTCGCTCATGCTAAATGAAAGAAGGGCAGTGCCCCGGAAAATTTTCTCTCCCCCTTTATACGACAAATTTAGTTTTTACTCTTTCAAATGAAAATAAATCTACGTCTGACCACTGAGATTGGACAACGGGGAATTCAAAGGATATTTTGCAGAAGAAAGCATCCCCAGAAAATTTCCTTCTCCCTGCTGTTATGTTTTTTGTTGCAACAACACGGAGGAGAAGGTAAGGCTTTGTTGCAACAACATGGAGGTCAAGTGCTTATTTTTTTAAAATTATCCTTAAGCAGTAAAATTTAAATTTATAACTTAACAATAACACTTTCCATATTGCTGATGATACAATGCTCTACACTAGATCCCACACACTACTACAATAATACCCATTTTAAAATGTTTGTCATGACGCGTATATCACTAGAGCGTCTCTGGCGAGGCGAATACCAAGAACAAGGATTTCAGTATGCGAAGCATTAAAAACCTTTCCCAGAGAAAGTGGATCTATCTAATATTAAAATAAAAAAGTTTGTAATAAATTGAGTCATTCTGCCTATATTCAAGTGCTATTGACAATTTCAATGAGCCTGCATGCCTATGAAATTGTAATGAACTCCGAATCTGATGTAAAATCTGAATCACCGTAGTGAATGGGACTCTTGTTCCGGGGGAATTCTTTTTCCCGTTGCACGGTTAAACGCGGAAAATATAGGTTATCAAGGTTTTAATGGGATTGAGAATGGCGAAGACCTCCAAATGGCTTAGACACGAATTGTAAGAATCCCCCCACAATACCTGGCGGATGAAATTCAATCTGCTAACCGGTCAAACTTGAACACCCTTCAATCCGGGGGAGGGGCGCGTTGACCTATCATTACAGTCGGAACTTTAGTACCTATGTAATTAGCGCAAAATTCCATGGAGCGGGAATGACGCTGTACCCGAGTCGGGGGCCTGGATGAGGCGGAAATATTGTCATTGTTCCCTGCCGAAGGAGAGATTTTTGCCTCTGAAAAAAATTCTGAGCGGCGTTTTCCCGGCCAGAATTAGTGTCAATAGACCAGTAAATATTTAGCATTTTAGCAACAATTATACTATATTTTAGCTAACAATTTGTAACTGTCAAACTGTTATATTAAAATGTTCATCTCGGGCACAATTTGCGGATCCTTTCTCGCCGTTCTAGCGCATATTTCGTATTTTTTATAAAATTGTATATTGTTGCAAAATTGTTAATTCGCGATTTTCGTCTCTGGGAAATCAGAAGACTCTCCCCTCTACAAATCTGAAAAAGTTGAAAATTGTGTATAAATTTGCAAATGATCCCAATTTTTGTATTGCCTCTTCTAAATCCCCTTTAAGCGCAATACAAAGTTGCGCATTCCGATCGGTGCAATCAACATCCGTTCTCTGGATATTTAATTGTTAATTAGAACTTAGCATCTCAAAATCACTCATCACTCTCATTTTTTTTGCACTCATTCCCTTCCCAGTCGCCTTCGCACACAAGTATACTGAAAAGTGAGGTTTGCAATTTCTCGCTTCAATTGTTCGCTTCATACGCTTAATGTCGAGGGCAGAGGTGATATTGCGACCTGGATAGCGCTTCGAGAAGATAAACGGGCGACAAAATGATAAGCTGGTGCAAAATTATTGTCTTTATTTTTTTTAAAAAAAAGCTGTAACATTTATTGGGAGTTTCGTGTGATCATTGCAGTAACATTTTCGGTCTTACAGACATTATGAACGTTTTTTAAATATTCAAACTTTCTTTTTTATTGTAAGCTGCCATTAAAACTTCTGCTTCAATATCTTAATTCGCTTAACTGTTATTAGTATATAAACAAATCTGGTAAATTTAATAACACCCAGAGAATAATAATAAATAGAAGCAGTTATAAGGCGAATGTGAACAGATGCTAAATTATTTATATTTATCTTCTCTATTCAATAGTAAGACGTGCATTGCTATATATTTATCGGCTAGCAAGGAAACTGTATATAAAGATATATTGCAAATTTCAGTATGTCCAAAGGAAGGCTTAAGAAGCAACAGTGTCAATGATATTTTTTCTCAAGAGCAAGTTAAGCTATGAAAGGGTTCAGTATTCTGCAACTTTTCAATGACCCTGGTTCGCGTGACTTCGATAGGAATATTAAACAAAGGTTCATTTACTTATAACTGTGAAAAAATGTCGATGAAACTAATCGCTTGCCGCAAAAAGTATTGCCATTGAATGAATACCTCCCAAATCATGAATCGTTTCTCTCTCTAAAACGACTCGAAATTTAAGATACGTAAGAATATCTTTTGAGGTCGGGGTTAAGGAATTTTTATTTTAGAATTGATTGTTTACGTATCTCAAACAAATTGACTGAGACACAATTGCGATTTAACAAAATTCTACTAAAAAATCGAATGTTGTTTCCCCTCTAAAGAAGGTATCGTTGTAAGGCACGATATTAATAGTGTAAGCAAAACAAAAACCCATTAAAAATGTCATTATAAATTAAACCCGTAACGAATTAATATTTTTTACCAAGAGAACAAATCCCAATACACGAACGTGAATCTAACTTAATGACATTGCTTAACCATTTAATACCACATAAATATACGAAATAGCAAAATTAATACATTACATATTAAATTAATAATTACTCAATATAAAAAGGTTTGCTTCATATATTTATAAGTATAAATTTATCATTATCTCTGTAACGTTATTCAAATTTCCATTTGCGCCACGGTACAAACCTACGGTAGCACGCCATATTTGTGGAAATTTTATACTCGTCATGTAGAATACAAGGGCTCTGAATTCCCGACATGGAGAATGCAAGGAGTCAGGAGGTGGAGTAGGGGGATAAAAAATATTTATGTACTTAACCAGATATTATCTATTGTCAACGTAAATATAATTTTTATCGCCTGATGATGAGGTTAAATAGTTCCTCGAAACTGTCGCTATAAAAACTAATACATAATGTTACATAGTGTTATTATGTAAACACTACAATAGTTAAAATAAAGGTCTGTTAAAATCTAAAGGGCCAAATAGAATTAACATGTCAAACTTGTTTGACAAATGAAACGTGTCATCTACAAATTTGAGAAGTGTTCGAGTTTTTAACTTTGCCAAATGCAATTTTGATGAAATAGACAGTACTATTAAACATTACACTCCAGTTTGCCAGTTACACTAGTGACACTTTGGTTTTTGAATATTTAATGATTTAACGAGAGTTTCCGTTTAAAAAAGAAATATCACTGCCCGAGTCCAGCAACGCCCTGACTGGTACATCATCACCCATTTTATCAGTAACTAAAATTATAGCAGTGGGCAAAAAAAACCGAAATGTCTTTGTTTCACTAAATGCCGTATGAGAGAGAACTTTCTCAGCCTCTTGTGCTTCCGTGCTAACCATAGAACATTCTCCTTCATCCGGAGAAGATTGTGATTCTACATTAACAAGAGTTCCTAAATTCGATTTTGCGGTTATGTTCGAATTCACTGCCTTTAGTACCCAAGGCCTGTTTCATATAATTTGAGTCATGCAAGAGAGAATGATGTTTCTGATTATATATCCTGCACTTCTTTTTGCTACAGGAGTGATCTGTGACTGCTTTGTACAAACAATCCATACACAGAGCATTTTACGATACTCCTGTAATGTTTCTTGCATAGCGAATTGCTGAAATTGCACACACTGGGTGTTTCTCTCGACGCAGGATGCACTGAATGGAATCGCATACATTTATAGGAAGTGCCCTGGGGTTAGGATCTGTCTGATGAAGTTTTCCAACAGCAATGGAATTTGATTGTGTTTTTTGAGGAATGTCTTCATTGAATTCCAATGCATTTGCTTTATGGTTTCATAAATCGTATAATCCTGGCATTCTTTTGTCGAATCCTTGCTAAGATGTCAAGATTATCTAGTTTTAAACTCTAGTTTAGAGAGTATTAAATGTTGCATGATTATTTTGCTTAGATCTACACTTAGGGACATCGATTTCAGTCTACACCAACTTGTGGAAATTTGAGAAATGAGTTGTTTAAGAAAAGATGAACCACCTTTTATTTGCGGCAAATTGAGCAAAGCCTTTATGTGGGTGACTATTATCTTGGTTTTATTTGAATACCTATCGACTAATAATTCCCAAGCTCTGTCAAAGTTGTTTCCTGACACATTCAAGGTGCCCAGAGGCATACACGATTCCCCTTTAAATGTGAAAGCGGATGCATATATTTTTCAATATCGCTAAGTGAATCATTTTGCACCCCTGTCGTTATAAAGATATCATATAATTGCATAACCTGATCGTACATTCCCGAGAATGTTGGCAATTTCACTGGCACACAATAGCATCTGAAAGACATTGGCTTTTAAAATCAACTTTCTAAATTCTGAAACGAGGGGGTTAAGTCATCTAAACTAACATCATGAACTGTAACTCTCCATCCCTGTCCACACATTCGAAGTTTGGTATGCTAACTTCTGATATACATACATATATATATATATATATATATATATATATATATATATATATATATATATATATTGTGACGTACCTGCTTGGCGGTACTTTCCACTGCAATAAAATTTGTAACGGACGGGTGTCTTATCTCGTCAATGGGTCTCTTAAAGGAATTGGCATTACATTGGAAAATCAAAGTAAGAAATTCGTCTGAACACATATACAATTTATTCTTAAAATCACACGTTCTGTACATTATCACACATACGATTACTCCCCGTCTTGGTACCAAGATTCGGTATACAACTAGATTTCATCATACCTCGGGTCCCATGAATACCTCGTTTGTTCACTGACTATCGCCAACGGCAGCAGCGGCCGGTGACCTTCTACGCAGTCCGGCGCTCCGGGCAGTTGGTGAGGTGGGCTCCTGCCTTGTCGGCCCGCGGCGGCGGCAGTACGAATCCCTCTGCTTCGACGCTGGTTGTTATGCGTGTAGTTCCGCTTGAGCATTTTCGGCGTCTGGATTACGTTCGTCTTGCCCTTGCAATGTACTTCTTGTTATGTCGCAACACCTTTCGTCAGTTCTCTTCCACTCTCCTAATTATCACTACGGAGCACGTGGCCGCCACTCGTACAGGCATCAGTTCCGCGATTTACAGTTTTACTTCTATCTTCACTAATTCTGATATTACGAACACAATCTTTAGCTTATACATTCCGACATCTGCCAACGTTACATTCACCTGCTTCCTGTCCGTATTTCTATGATCAGTTTACTGAATTTAATCTTCTTCGTCGCGAGCACCGTCTCACACACACTACTCTGCCAACGGCCAACTGCCAACTTCTCGCCGGCTCTCGTCGGCCCACGGTGGCGGATTCGTTCTCTAGTCCCCCCAGGTCGCCGCACCTGCCGCTAATACCGCGCAGTTCAAAACTGGTCGTAATTATACTATTGCACTCTGTGTCTCTAATTACGTAGAGAAACGCTCCGCGTTTCAATATATATATATATATATATATATATATATATATATATATATAGGGAGAGAGAGAGAGAGAGAGAGAAAGAGAGAGAGAGTGTGTGTGTTTAGATTCTCTTCGACTCTCGAATCTGCCGTCTTTTAACAGGCATTTTGGGATAGCAATTTATGAATGATGTTGCTATTATTCTATTTTGTGGCTTCAGAAAGAATACGAAGACGTTTGAGAGCGCCACTATTAAACTATGCTCATAAAGTAAACATAACACTTATAACCTCACATATGAATCACAACTATACTTGTAAAAACAAGATATTTTTATTACGACACATCAGCACAACTTATTTTTCCCGGATTATTCACGGCACCATTGTTCAGGCTGCGAAATATTGCTTGTGTGACGTCATGGATACTCAGCGAACACAGACACTGAGCTTTCATATAACAAATATTTATATACAAAGAAACACAACAAATATTTACAATGAATTTACGCCTTAGCTCTGATAGACCTTCTATTCCCTGATCGCGGGAGCTATCCCAACCCGATTGATGATCGGTTTCAATTGTGGCACTCGCCACTCCTACTTCTGAAGCGCGCACAAAGCCAAGCTTCCGTGACCGGATGTCACACTGTGACACAAAGTCCGTACCGGCGTAACTGATGGTTCTCCTTGATCGCAGGAGCGATCTTACCCGATTCATAATCTGTTGCAGTCGTGGCACTGAACAACTCCTCACCTCGGAGCACGCACACAGCATCACTCCCACGTGACCGCAGTCACCCAAGGGCACAAAGTCCTCCACAGACTCGTCAACAAGTGACTTGCCACGCGAACCCTACTCGCCGCTGCACCGTCGTGACCCCAAATTTGTGCATTTCCTCGAGGTTCTCCCACTGTCTCCTGAACCCACCCACTGGCTCTTTGCTCTCCCTTATATACTCGAGGCTCACGTAACCTACTACGTCACGCCGCCCCCACAACGCCCTTCGCCAAAATTACGTTTAATTTCAGACACTGTAGTAAAAATTAAGAAAGATTTATGATGCTGAAGAAACAACGCAACGCTAAACACCGCGCTGGGGTTCCTTTCGGAGCTTGAAGCAGATCTGATCGAATCTTTGAAGACGTGGGTCGCACGAAGAGAACCAGAGAGAGTTGTATGCTCAAACTGGCAAGTCGGTGAATGCGATTGCCTATATAAAGTTACCCCTACAATAACTGGCGGGTGAAATTCTATCTTCTCAACTGTCCAGACAAACTTGGACTTCCTTCGATCCGGGGAAGGGGCGCGATGACAAATCGCTACAGTCAGAATCTTAGTGATTATGTGATTGGCGCAAAATACCATGGCGTAGGAAAGTCGCTGTTGCCGGGGGCGGGGGCCTCGGTTGTTTACGTATCGTCATCTTTCCCTGCCGAAGGAGAGATTTTGCCTGTGCGTACTCTAAAACAAAAAAAAATATTTTTAAGCGGGGGGGGGGGGGGTCGTCCAGAATTAATGTCAATAGACCAGTAAATATTTAGCATTTTAGCATTCATCCTTGTTGACATACCACCTTCCACCACACTTTCACGCCACAACCTCCTCTTGAGGGCCTGACGCAGCTTTGCTCTCCTCTTAGTAAGCCCCCACCCCCACCACGCCCCGCCCCGCCCCGCCCCGCTTCGCCCCTGCCAGCCCCGCCCCGTCGGGCCTCGCCCCGCTGCCGCGCAGCCGTCTCGGGCCGTTATTCACGCTCGCCCCCGAGGAACGCGCCCTCGGCAACGCGATTTGCTATTCCGGCCGCGGGCGGCGCCACCGCCGCGCGCGTCTAATTGTTATGGAAATGGGGCGGCGGAGGCGGAGGCGGTGTTGAGACGAGAGCACCGGCGATGGCGACGGGGGCTAAAGATGTAGAAGTGACAGTGGCTTGGGAGTGGATGTATCTGACCTGTTGAGCTTGCAGAAATGGAGAAAAAATTATTCTTTATGCTTAATGGAATCGAAATTATCCATGAATGTGAGTACAAACTTATTTTCCTGGAGATCATAAAGTTACAGAAATAATATCTTTGCAAAGCATATGGTGATGCAAAAACAAGAACGTTGGATGAAAATGGTATGGAGATAATGAAGACGATAATATGCCAGATAGAGAAATCGTTGCTCAGTATGTCGAAGTGCGGAGAAAGTGAAATGTGTTCGATAGGTTTGTACTACACTACATCATATAACCGCTGTTTTAACGATCTAGATACAGTGAAAGTTATTCACTGTTTTATCTTATTTCTGACGTCTCGGAAAGTTGTTTCGTGAAAAGAACTTGCAGGTTTTAAGAAAAGGTTTTAGTAGCACAACCTGCCCTCTGAAACGCGAGAATGCAAGTTGACCAAGACCTTTAATATTGCTAACAATTATCACAGCTAGACATGTAGCATTTATCGTCAGTAGAGTCAGTAGAGTCAGTGCTTCTCTTTTATCGTCAGTAGAGTCAGTGCTTTCAGAACAACTAAATGTGCCAAGCTGCTTGCTTCACTAGAATAGTGAGTTAAACCGTGCACCATTACAAGGGCGGAGTGTGGCGTAAAGGCGATAATTTGAGCTGTGAGCGGCGTGTGATGTACAATGTGAGTGTATTTTAACCGAATGTGTAATGGAGAAGAGCGATTATGGTGAAGCGGTGATTAAAGGCTGAAAGGTTGATGTATGATTACTGGCGTGTATCGTAAGGGGTCAGGCAGGTGAATGTGTCGAGATAAAGATGTATTTTCGCGAGTGGGGATGACTCTGAGAGAGGATACCGAAACACAAAAATTGCTTAAGGAAGTACAAAATGAACATGACCTACCAGCAATTTAGTTTCAGCGGTTTACATCATGAGAAATGACAGTTGTTGGCAGTAGATAGCAATAACTAAATGTCGGGTTTAAAGTCGAAAATGAAGTTTTAAAAAGTGCTGAATTATAAAAGGTGGGATCAGGTTTGTGAGACTGTTATGAGAGTCGAATAATTGGCGCTTGGTGGATTTACTGTTGACTTGCGAGTGAAGGACTGTGGATAAAGGTGTAGTGACTTTTATATGTGCATAGTAATTGAGGACTCCTGTACGTCAAATAATGTGTGATGATGATTGTTCTCGTACTTGAGATCACACATTGTGATAAGGACATGGGTCAGGTGTAGATGAAAAACAATACTAGTATCCTTATAAAGGGTACTGGATAACTGCTCATGATGATTTTCCTTCAGCTTGGATATAGAATGAAAACTCTTCATGAGTGTAGGATGGGCAAGGGTAGCAGGTGAGAGACTATTGACAGAAGCTTATCGGTGCAGTGAATGATATAAGGTATCGTCTGTTCACTTTCTAGCAGATTATTTCTGTGGCGAAGGTGTCATGCGGTGAAGCGTAACAAATATGTGGTGGGACGTTCAGCATTTGACAAACCTGTATAGCAGTTGATTAAGTGGTTGTCGTTCTGAGAATTTAAACTGGGGAACGTAGTACATGAAATCATTGAAACGAAGTGAAAGTAGAGGAAGTAAGTGAAGATTACTGGAAAAGAGTGATCAACTAATAGATTAAGTCTGCATCTTGCCAGGGGATGCGGTTTATAGAAGTCGTCGAAACCTTGTGAACTCGGTTTTGATAGAACGTTGGCGAGGCAATGTGAATGCCAGTAGTGAATAGCGTCTAAATTGCACGTGAAAGGCAGACAGTGGTAGTTTTTTATGGTTACATTTTGTTTACTCGGCTTGCTGAGGAAGTGTGCGCGAGAGTGAGTGTTAGAGAGGTGAATGGAAGTGTGCTGTGGGGAAGGGGTGCCGACAGGTAGGTGGATTTCGGCGGTGAGCAGAAGACGACAGCCTGTAGGCGGTTGACGGGGACGCGAGGGTGTACACATTGGGTCAAAGAGAAATATGTATGTATAAAACCTAATTTGCCATAATCTCTTGTCATTGAGTTGTAGCATCGAGCCGACGAGGCATTTTCTCCACGATGTATATAAAATGCTGTAATTGTGCAAAATTAAATAACATTTTTATTTATTTAAAGTATCATCGAATTGTGAGATCCTTAACCACTAAAATATATTACAGTGGAAATAACATTATAGGGAAATACATAGAAAAATAATACAGTTTATTACAAAAAGTAATATATTCAGTTACAAGAGAATAGCGTAGGTTTTCTATTTCTTTTTGCAAAATAAAAGGTTGTCAAAAACGTGAATTACGTGTGTGACCGAAGGGTTAAAAAATGATTTTTAATTTAACAGTATTTATATCTTCAAGAACTTACATTAATTCACATACATACGGGCACGTGAGAATGCTAGTTGTAACATCACCTTGTGAAACAAATGGAAGCGCGTAGGTTACGAGAACATTATTTTCTTTTTGTCATTTATTTTTCATGCATAGATAAACAAGAAATAAATGCACAGAAATGTGGTAATTTCAACTGAAGTATTTCCATTTTTAACCTAAAATAAAGTACATTACGCAATATATACTTTTCTTTTGCCTACAGATTTAAGAAAAATCATGTGAAATATTATTAGATTTTGCAATTTGCTTTTATGAAGTTATGGTCGGCGCAGTATAATTTCAAGATCTTCAGAAGAAAACATTTTGACTCATTCATCATATATGACGAACGGCCCCTGTACATTACCATTCAACATCAAGAATTGGCATGTTTTTGATGTAGTGAAATTGTGTAATGTCGACGCTGATTGCCTTCAAGAAACGTTTCCAAGTGTGAAACTGGAAATACAAATTATACATTACCGCTTTTTTTGATTTGTTACATCACTGAAATGGAGACCCTCCCTCAGAAAGAGAGAAGTTTAAAATCGGAAGAGTTTCGTTGTAGGACTTATTATTCATTACTTATACCAAGATATCTTCCTTTAAAATACTTGTCACTTCTCTTCATTTAATCACCTCTCAGAATTAGAACACTCTGAGAATACAAAGTTACTTCAAACCCCCCCAAAAAAAATTGTTTGTAATTTTCGCCCCCCTGTGATTTTCAGGACTGGCGTGGAAGGTCAAGGTAGTTCCAGAGAGCGCTGACTTGCGACGAAGTGATTTGTGTATCGTTCTAGATACTTCCATTGAGCTAATGACGGAAAAGTATGTTTTGTTGGGAAAAGACGCAAAGAAAATGCATTATGTTATGTTGAATTGACTATTTTTATTTATTTGCTTATTTATATCTATTTCTTTTTATTTATTTATTGCTATGTGAGCATTTCATCGCTTCGCGCAGGAGTGTGTGCACCGAGTTCTCCTCGCACCGGCGGCGGCAGGGAGAGGGGAAGTGGGGAGGGGAAGGGAGGGGACGATCCCGGGGGCGCGTGTGCACAGACATCAACAGCTCGTTAGGAGCAGCCGGGGGCGCCACCGTCGGGGACGCGCGTCGGGTCGTCTTGGCGCAGAGATAGAGCTCCGAGGGCGAACGAACGGCCAGATGATGTGGCAACACTGTGCACGCGCTTGTAAAGAGACCGGCTGGCGGCGCGGCGGTCGCCACAAAAGAGGCGAGAGAATCTCTCAGAGATAATGGAAAAGAGAGACGGCGTTTTGCGGCGTATGGAGAGCTATGCTCAGAAAAAAAGAAGGTAGAGGGAAAGTAACAAAACTGGGGTGTTACGAGTGAGAATGTATACGAAACTAAAGAAGCATTTAGAACAGAACAGTAACAGAAAGAAGTAACGAATAACTACAATTACATTCATTAATTTGTCTTTTCAAAAGATTAACAAAATTAATCAGATAGCATAAAGAAATCTTAGAAAAAGGTACACATCATTATTTCGTTCAACTCTAGGTTTTAGAAAATGCAAAAGTTTATATTTTGTCGTTTACAGCATTGAAAATATATATTATTTTCCTTCATCGAATATGTTCTGGAGAGACAAAATTTGAAATAAGGCCGTGCATTTTTTTGTCTACCGGCTGATGTGGCTCAGAGCTTCAACTGATGTCACTGCAGTGCCTTTTATCCCTGGCCGAGATCTCTCCTAGGGCTCCAGACCCGACGATGGCAGCGATTTCGACACTAGCTGGCTGGGGCATCAGCGGTGCCTGGTTAGAGAATGCCCGCTAACAGACGTATAGGCCTGCGTCAGATCTCGCTATACAGCGGGAGAAGATCACCACCACCACCAGTGAAAATACATACACTGAACTTTTGGGACTAATGATCTTAGCAGTTGACATACTTGCAAACACTAAATAATAAATTATCAAGTTCTCTCTTCTACCGTGCATAGAAAAAAATGTAATATAGTTTAGTCGCTTATCTCAGTTCTTTTGGAGGCATACCACCACCCAATTCGTAATTAAACAACGCTATTCACAAACCATTGAATAATATCTTAAATCATAATCGAATATTTTCATGAGAAGAAACACACGACAAGGATCTTCCCTGATTTGGCTAAGGCATTTTGGGATCCAAAATTTTAATAACTTCTTATAGAAACCACTCAGTATATTACATGATTTATCGAAAGCATTCACGTATGTGACACGTCGGGTATGAGTGAAACACAGACCCGGAGTTATGTACAGATTTATTTACAAGTTTTTCTATACAATAATTACACATTTGAGGAACTAGCACTGCACCCCAGCACTGCGCTTCCCTGAGGCATACCCGCCCCAGCCTGACAGACCCCAGCGGCTAACTTAGCGCCGCTCCTAGTCTCTCGTCCTCTCGTGGCGAACAGCCACACCTCGCAGCCTAAGCTCACGATAACCCCTGGGACATGACAAGTGCCTTCAGCACCGCGATTCGGTTCAAACTCGAATGACCACGGCAGGTTACTTCTCAGCCGACTCGCGAGGGATCGCGTGACAGACCTCCCATGCCGGCGGCGTCCTCTCATTACCGAACCCTGGGCCTGGTTGCAATTTGCAGCTCAGTGCCTGTTTTCACCCATCAATCCCTCTGCACAAATCGGCATCCGCTTTCCGAGACACGCCCACCTCGGCCCCTCGGGGAAGCCCCGGCTTTGGTGGGCTTCCACTTGCTGCCAAAGGATTGGCCCCGCCCGCTCGCAGTCCTCCCGACATGAGACGTCCAGCGAGCTCATTGGCACGACGTCACACGTAGATCGCTCTTTGCCAGGCTGACTTCCGTGGATTCTTTCATCACCATTCACCATCAAAGCAGGAGTACCTCACGGAGACGTTCTCTTCTTTACGCAATTTAACCAAAATACCATTGTCTGAACTTATGGCAATATAAGCCCCTATGATTAATTACATCACAAGTGTATCTGAAACGTCACCTTCCTCAGTTTTCTGAGTGGGGTCAAAGAATGGCATATCCGAATCAATCCAACAAAAAGCAAATTATTCACTCTTTACTGTAATGGGACGGTCGCACATCGCGGATGACGACACGAGCCATAGATTTATTTTATTTAATTAAGAACCGCGCCGCCGTAAAGAGCAGCCGGAAACGCCACTTCCTGCTCAGCCGGGTTCAGCCGCTTAGCGCGCCTAGGGAAAGGCGAGAAAGGCGCCTCTTTTGTTCAGCACAGACCCGAGGCGGACACACCCCTTATGACGTGTGGGGAAATACTTTGCCCACAACCCCTTCGCCGAGCAACGGAATTACCCGCTCCTATTTCCGGGAATTTCGGTGACGTAGACAATGCGGGGGAGGTTGCTGGGGGCGACTTTGCCACTGGCGCCGTAATAGGCGGAAGAGTTACAGGTGGCGCGTCATCCAATAGAAATAGACAATGCGGGGGAGGAATCACGTGGTACGCGAGCCTTCCTGTAGGACCGCGGAGGGACAGCTCGATCACTTGTATCGGAGGTCGCGAGGAGGAGACTTGTATCAGAGGCAGGAGCGAGGCCACTTAATTGGTACCTGGCCGCCCGAATGCCACGCCGCCTCGCCACATCGCAGCCCGACTCGTGAGACGACAGCCGGCCGATGGGACGGGACACTACTACTGAGTGCCTGACCGAGAATGCCATGTGAGTGCGAACCGGGGACGTGACAAACTATATCGCGAAGCGACCCGTCATCGCCGGGGCGCGTTCCCGCCGCCGCCCGCACCAAGCGCCGTCCGCACCAAGCCACCGGCCGCCGCCGCCGCTGGCCTAATCCGGGGCCGCCACCAAGCGCCGCCCGCACCAAGCCGCCGGCCGACGCCCGCCGCTGGCCTAATCCGGCTCCGCCGCCGTGACTGCCAGGGGGCCGCCACAAAGGGACCTGGGGCCAGCTGACCGTCGACGCCCGCCGCCAGACCCGCTGAGCGTTGGGACGCCCGGACGCCGCACCTGTGAGCTGGATCACGACCGCCCCCGGAGGGCAAAGACACCGGAGCTGAAATGAACTCTGACCTTACCGGCCGTTAATAAGTTAAGATTAGATTTAAGTTAGTTTTAAGTTTATTCATGTCACTGGGCTTCACCCACACACTATACTAAGTGATTAAAGTAGTTTATGAAAATGCTGGAGTCTTTTTCTCAAGTAGTTAGGCAATCATGCATGCCTCCGTCTAGGGAGTCTGCCGACGAAGCAGCCGGGCAAAGCTGAATCGCCGAAGGAAGCAGGTAATCGGTAACCTAAAAAGTATCCTGGTGCAATATTGACAAAATACTCGGTTGAATGCAAAATATCCGACATCGTATAACTGGCCACTCATCGAATTCATCAATTTCACATTTTCTAAAAAAAGTCATCTTTTGATCACATATTTCAATTCATCAATCAACGAAGCTACCAATCATTTTCTATCCTAACACTGGTTTAGCTTATCCAGTTTTCTAAATCTCCAGATTTTCCAAAATTAATTCATCTGTATTATTACAAAACTCCCTAGTTTATACCAATTTCCCAATTTACTAAGAGGCTAAGACTTTCCTCTTGTCTCCGTTCACTTTCCTCTCTATACCTCCTGGTTTTATCCCAACATTTAACAGATTTCTTCAGCCATGCTTTTCAATACTGGTAAACACAAAACTCAATGTAAATGAATAAAACGAAATTTCCAATGTGAATTTTTCAACCTACCTTAATTGACGTTAACTCCACGTGGTTTTACACGTTGCACAATTAAATAATTTGTGCATTAAATCAATACCAATAATCGGGTAAAACGTCTACGAATAATCGTACACAGGTACTCAGGGCCTTCTGGCCAAATAGTGTAAATAAAAAAGAAAGCAAGTATTAATGTTTTTAACTTTGTATGTTTATAAAAGAGTTTTTGTAAAAAAACTGCATAGTAAAAAGAATCTCTTTGAAACGTGTTTTTTAAGAGCGTCTCGTGTGGCTCAGGTCATCAACTGATACCACTGCAGTGCCTATAACCGGGAGACCTCAGGGTTCGAGTCCCGACTGTGGCAGAAGTGTCTACACTGAACTATTGTAGCAGCCAGCTACTCTGATCGGTAGTTTTCCGTGGTTCGTCCGATCAACGGCGAATGACGGAGCAGGACCCTAACACCGGGCCATGGGTCACGTGCGATCTTGCTTTCCTCTTCCTTGCGTTATCCTCAATCCTGACTGACTTACCTCTTACGAGCACCTCATTACCACAATACGGGAGGCCGTCGAAAACTTAGGGCTAGGAAGAAAATCGTCGCCACCTCTCATGAAAAAATGCACTAAGCTTACGGGACTAATGACTAGAGCCATTGACATGTACGGAAATACGAATTAATCAAAAGAGCGTCTTAATCTTTACACAATGTATCTAGAATAATTTTAAAAAGTACCTCAAAATAAAAACGCTCTTCATTGCGTTAGTATTGCAAATTAAATGAGCTTTATTTCAAAAATCGGAAAGAGAGAAATTCATGAGAAGCATCCATGTAATAAAAATAACATGAAAATGCCTTTAAACAAGGAGATATTGTCTTAGAACACAAAAGGTAGTTGAAAATTATTATTATTGCATTCATGACCTCATTAATAATCTTACTTCTTCAAACTTCTCACCAATATTCTCACTAATAGTACTAAATTTATGTAGTGATTTTTTCAAAAGATTGAAGCATTTATGCACATCGTACGTTGTCCTTTAAGAATCCCTCTGGCTGAGTTAAATCGCAATGTGGGTGGAGATTCATCGCTCAGGGCACATTATGCGGTGGCGCAAGTGTTAACTGCCATTAAATACAGGGGCTCCCGTGTAGCGCGTCCGCAGCGCCCTGCATTACTACGATCTACTGTATTACAACGTCTACTTACTTGTATGTGGCGTCCAGGTCGCTTCTAAATAATGAACGTTTGTTACGGATTTCAACCATTTATGTTCCTATTATTATCACAATGTTTGTTTTGTAACAAAATAATGTATTGTTTTCATAACTGTATATTTTTGAAATTGCAGTTTTCATCTTCACAAATTCAGTTTCGCCACATTTATTAAGTGGAATGCTTCATGGACATGATGTTTAATGTTGCAGTACGAAAACAAAAGAAAAATATATACGGAATGAATAATGTAGGTGAATTAATTTCATTGCAAATGTTTCTCAATGAAATCAGTCGGTTCTTTGAAGTCTTCAAGGAATGCTTCTTTTCTTTCGTAGTAATATAAAATGTAATAAACATGAAAAAAGGTATTATTTTTCCCTGTTTCTTTTCAACCTTTGATGTATTTTAAATGTGCCTTCTTTTAGTAATTAAGACTCGCGCTCTGAAACACTATGATCTTAATGCTCTACATCTGAATGAATGATTTCTGAACGCGGATTTAATTATTAATTCTATAAATAATGTACTTTATATATATATATATATATATATATATATATATATTGAAACACATAATGTGTTTCCTTACACTAATTAGAACATTAGCGTAAGTAATCAGTATATATTTTGGACTGCGCGGTACGCACGACAAGCGCGGCGAACAACGAAGGGAGTTAGCAACGGTCGCTACCGCCACCGTTGCCGCCGCCGCGAGGACAGCGTGAGAATGTCGGTTACGAACTGGGCAGCGAACGGCGAAGATTTCAGCCGTTAGGACAGTCGCGGAGAAGTGGCCGGTAGGTACGGACGTGTGGCGAAGAGCTCGCCGTTAGTGCATGGACAAAGGGAACAAGCGGTGTATTTTGTAAAGTAGTAGCAACTGTAAAACAATAGATACGTGAAGTAGAGATCGAGAATGTTATTAGGATGAGAGATCAGCGACGAGAGAACAATCGATCGCGCTTGTATTATTTATCGCGGGAAGAATAACACCGGAATTGTGTGGTGCGGAACTGAGGCTAGCACGTGTAGTAGCCGTGGGTTAAGTGATTAAATCCAGCGACGGAAGATAATCAGAGTGAGGTGCAACACCGAGGTACCAGGAGCCGAATCAGGAAGGATTCGCAAGGTCACCAGCCGAGGCGATCGCCACGCCATCAGCCGCCGACGACGCCCAGCTGCTGCGAAGGTCGGCGACCCCTGCCGACACGAGCCGTGCTCCAAGCATCGAAGGTATTAGTCGGGGCACCGAAGGTATGATAATATGTATTACACCTAATCTTGGTACCAAGGCAGAGTGTGTAAATGTTGTTAGATCATGTAATTAACAAATCTGGTTTGTGAATAAATGCTGTTCATGATTGTATTTCATCTATTAATTAACTTTCCTAATGCTGTACCAACTTATCGTAGGGACCCATTCACGGAAAAGATACCCTCCTTTAGTAATTTCTTGCAGTGAAAATACCCGGCATCACCAGGTATGTCACAATATATATATATATATATATATATATATATATATATATATATATATATATATATATATAATGTGAGTATGTAATACGAGAACAATTGTATATATAACAGCAAATAATTTATACATTCCGATATAACTGTACTCTGATGAATTCAGTACATTCTTTGTCATCTCATTGATACAGAATGAAACGCCAGCATCGAATCGTATTTCTGTGCTTTGAAGGCTCGTTGCGACGTCTTGAAAATTAGTGTGCTAAACACTTCATTTTAAGATAGAAGTGCAACAGCAGCTGTACGTGGAAATTTCAATTTTCCGTGACAGAAATGCTCTTCTGTGTGATACGAAGCTATGACAAACATTGGGTAATTGCCTTAACATAGTGCTTCACATTGGGTGCTCCTTATAATGCAACTGCTGACCTACCGCTGCTAGAAAATAGATGGTACGCAGATGAATTATATTCAAATGACCGAGAGATGATTTTGAGGAGTGTTGGAACTGCGAATAATGTTCATTGCATGTTTTTGGGTCTTATTAAACAATGCTTTCTATTTACGCATCTGACAGTCTCACCTACACTTGATCTTCTAAACCTCTAACAAGTTTGGTGTTTGCATTTTGAAGAACACTCTATTGGCCTTGTATCGTATAGAGTAAATTTATATTTTACCTTTATATTGATGATATAGTTACAATGACCTACGCCATCATTCTCGTATTGCAGACCACAGAATACCTGATGAATTCTCATGACGGTAACTGTTTATTTTTAATATTAGACACGTTATTTTTTGCAGAATATTATTCCCATGATTTTGAACATTTGACAAAGAAAATATTAAATTTATCAAAACAATGACACTGCACGTCGTATCTGCATCAAGCTGCGTACCTTGCACTAGTGAGAGATGTCACGTTGCTTATTTTAATTCTCTCTGGACCTTCACGAGGGAGACTTTTTGATGCGACTCATTCGTGCACATCACCGCTCCCCGTGGAGCAACCGCTCATTTGGTTAGGTGGGGTCTCTCGAGAATCCCTCCTCTCGACCACGCACGCAAGAACTTTCCGCCTGCATGAATCAGTTGCATAACCTGACACGGGAGAAGCCCACGTTGCGTAGACGGAGCGTTGCTTTTCAGTTGAGCGTGTGATCGGAGACATATGGAGGACGACAGGTCCAAGGGAATGTGGAAGTAAATGATGAATCGTAAACAAATGAAATTATTTTTATAATTTCAAAACTAATGATTGAAAACTTTGTAATTATAGTCCCATGCATTTGCGAGTATATGTGGCAACAATTCAATTGAGAGGCTTAACTCTCCGCCGTGAAACACTCACTTTGTGTTCCCCTCCACTACATTTTCAATCTGGTTCTGCGTCATCTATGCCTTGCATCTTCCTGCTCGGACACACTATTACATCCTCTATGGAATGCTGCCTTGTAAACATTGGTATTGTATCCAGGTCAGTTGTTTAGTGCGTGGCTGGTTGTTTGAACTATTGTTATTAGTGCTCAGTAAGAAAAAAGATTGGACGACATCAGTGAAAATTATGAAAAAAACCTAAAGGTGACGTTTATTGAACAATCGATTTTTCGTTCTCTTCCGATAGTTGTAGAGGCAAACTTTTTCCTCTTCACCGTCGTATTTCGCGTGAAGAATGCCTCCCACACCGCTACTGCTAGCGGTTGTGAATGAACGGCAAATACTTCGCACCCGGAACACTTGATAAAACGAAGGAATCGTTACGTTGCAACAAATGACCAAGAGAGTTATCATGGCTGATTTTAATTATGGTTCCTTACCGTTTCTACCCAATGTTTTCTCCGCGATCGGTGTGCTTGTAAAAGTATTCCTTAGGTTATTGTTTTTAAAATAGTAAGTGTACCTATTGTGACGTCATGGATACTCACAGCGAACACAGACACAGAGCTTTCATAGAACAAATATTTATTTACAAAGAAAACACAACAAATATTTACAATGCATTTCCACTTTACACCCTAGCTCTGATAGACCTACTATTCCCTGATCGCGGGAGCGATCCAAACCCGATTGATGATCGGTTTCAATTGTGGCATTCGCCACTCCTACTTCTGAAGCGCGCACAAAGCCAAGCTTACGTGACCGGATGTCACACTGGGACACAAAGTCCGTTCTGGCGAACCAACTGATGGTTTGTCTCGACCGCAGGAGCGATCTTACCCGATTGATAATCGGCGTGAGTCGTGGCACTCACCCACTCCTCACCTCGGAGCATCGCTCCCACGCACACAGCATCGCTCCCACGTGACCGCAGTCACCCAAGGACACAAAGTCCTCCACAGGCTCGTCAACACGTGACTTGCCTCGCGAGCCCTGCCCGCGGCAGCACCGTCGTTGCGCCAAGTTTTGTGCAACTGAACGAGGTTCTCCCACTATCTCCAGAACCCACCCACTGGCTCTGTGCAATCCCTTATATACTCCAGGCTCACGTGACCTACTACGTCACGCCGCCCCCGCCGGACCCTATTGCTGGCCATGAGGGTTTGGGTCTCCATTTATTAAGAACGGAGAACCCCAAAGCCTCGTGTCTCCCGTTTCCATGTTCTTGCTTTAAGGAAAAGTCCTTCTCTCTCTCCTGTGGCGAGGAGTTTCCTCTTACTAATCCCTTACCACGCGTCCCCAAATACATGCCACGAGGTACGCTTGTTAATACGTTCACTATATTAAGCTAGTTCCAAAAACGATACAAAATGAGAAACTACGAAATGCAATATTTATTTTATCTTTGAACTGCTTTTCGGTCTACAGTTCTGATATGAGACTTGTCTCATTGACTTTATGTTCTTTATATTTCCTTGGCAGGTGACAATAATGGTAAATTATGTTTCCCTTAAACTGAACACTGATCTCTAACACTGATCATTGGGATGCACAATTGTGTGAAACGATGTGAAAACTCTTCGAGATTGTATGCGATGATACAGAACTTTTCTTCCTCGTGTACCTCATAGATCTCCCAATGACCACCTAAGGATTTCTCTCTTTCCATATAAAGCTTACTAGGGCCGAAATTAAAGTAGAAAGGTGCATCAGTTAGACACTACTGATTACCTAATTGTTTGAAACATAAAGAATTTCCAGTCTTAATATTATACTCAGATATTTTTAACTTTCTTTTGAGAAAATAAATGTAAGGTGAGAAAATTATTATAATTTAGGATCATGACTATCATTTCTCTCTGATTCCGGAAAATGTGAGATTAATTAATAAATAAAATGTAGTCTAAAACTTCAAACACATAAATACTGTTACTTAATAATAACCAAAATTAATTTTAAAAAAGTACAATCGCAAATAAAAGGCCTGAACAAGTTGAGAAAAGCATTTTGTATACACTTCAGCATGAGAACTAAAAAAATAGTTAATGAACTACCTATGTACACTACATTGGTTTTGTTTTCATCTAAACCAATTCAGTATTTTTCTGTTATCAAAGTATTAAGAAAAAATGAATGTTCTTGAAAGTATCTCCTAATCCAGATAATATTTCACTTAGAAATGTCTATAAATACATTTGCAAACTCTCATTCTTGGGGAGAGTGTAAAGATAACTCGTACACCTAGATTCAACCTTCATTGACGTTTAAAATTCAACTAACTTTGCAATCTTTCTTACATATTTTTAAAAAATAGTTATATTTAATTAGGTTATTACTAATTCAGTTTTATTCACAGATCTACTCGCGTTTAAATTATAAACCTTTATAACTTCTAACAATGTTTTGTCACAATTATTCACTAGCATTTAGATAAATTATTATCTATCCGATATCTTCCCTAGGAGTTATTTTTAGTGAAGTAATGATATTAATATTTAAATGTTTTCCCCACTAGAAAATAACGAAGTTCTGGGTAAGCGCACAGTTGAGAAAGAACAGTTTTAATCTTCACTGCTTCCCACATTTGTGGAATACTCAGTGAAATCGATGGGTCTCACTCTCAACCACACAATCTAAGTACGGTGACGTAAATTGTACTTAATACTTTCTTGCAAAATTAGACGTTTATTTCCCAGGTATGCGGCACGCACCTCCTCTCTATTTTACTTCATCTTCTCAGCTCTTTTCATTTCTTGGTCTCTTCAAAGGAGAACTATCCCATCCTTCGGTTTATAATGGAGAAATGCTCCGATTCTGAAGTCGACTTTTGATGTTGTATTCTAGTACGTACGTTATTCAATTCTTTTGGTATTCGGAAACAGTATTTCCAAATTCTCTACGAGATGGCAAATCTTAATTAAAATTATTTAATTAATACATGAAATAAAACTTAGACGAGATCAAAAAATTATTTAAAATTTAGTTTTCACTTTCATTCATTCTACAAACCTTATGTTATCACTTTAATATTTTTCAATCGTGTATCAATAATTCAAACACAAATATTTTTCATTTCATTACAATTTTTTAACTTAGTTATGTGTGTATTTAAATGACAGGTTCTCCATTTTCTTCAATCCCACGTTCATCACGTCATACTTCGTTCGTAGAGCAATTCCTTATCTGATAGTCCGTCTCAGCTATATTTTCCTCTTGCGCTTCCTTTTGGCTCTGATAGGTCATATCAATGACCATCCCCATACTATCTTTTTGTATCCTGATTCTCAGATTTTTTCACTGCCATTATCACAGGTCCTCCCCACGAAATTTGTCCTCGAATTGGCGTTATCCTGCGCGAATTCGACACTGATGATTCGAAGCATAACAATATAATGAAGGATTATGGAAGGAATGATGTTCGGGTGGGATAATGGGTGGTGAAAGTAACCATGGCTTCAGCGGTGCAAACACCTGACTTGAACCTGAAGCCTTCGGTTTCATTCACTTCACAATCTAAGGTGGCTCAGTCATCGCAGTGGATCGAGAGGTCCAGTCGCGATGGTTTCAACACTTGCTTGACAGCTAGGTCGAATTCAACTTTCGTCTGTTGGAGAATTATAGTCGGCTTCTCTGATTGGTAGTTTTCCGCGATTTCCGTTTTCTCCGGACAATACTCGGCGATTGCCGTAGCAGTTTCCTAAAAGAACGGGTCAAGGACCGCGCGCTATGCTTCCTCCTCATTGTCTAATGCTCATCCCTTACTTAAAAACACTTACATGCACTAGCACACATGTCAGGAGATCAGTCGCGAGCTTAGAGGGTGTCCCGATGAGAGAGATATCTGGATGGTTGTGGATAAAACCCACAAGTTCACATGCTACGTCGGCGTCGGTCATTACCGACCAACTGTGCTAGATCCCTGCCACCTTTAGTAATAGAATGTGCACTTCACTTACGGGAATAATTGACAAATTAGTACACGCACTCGGTAACACAAAATAAATTTATTAACACAAGTTTGGAAACTAGTAGGAGACTCGTAATAGCAAGTAATTTCGGTTTTAACTCAATGTGGATAGCAGGACTTCCTGCTACTGTTCACAACATACTTATACAAAAAATGTGTAATATTACAAGTATATTTGGAAAGAACTGTTTAACTCAGAGTTTGACAGTGAATTGTGATTTTAGTGTTCAAGAATTGGAAAACTTACCTCAGTTTATTAATGTCTGAGGAAAAAAGTAATTAACGGCATGAAACAATATTCTGACATTTGGTTTTGACTTTCCATGGAGTGGACAGAACATATAAAATATTTTGTTGTTGTGCCTTTTCTATTGTACGATGTAATCGAAAGGGTTAAAATAGAATCGATTGCTCTAGGAATTATTGACATTATGCCTAAAGCTGTATTGTTTTGAACCTCCGGTGTGAGGGATTATACCTCTTTTCCCTGTCCACAAAATCAACACTTCATCTGCAAAGAATACTGCATGGTAGAAAAATTTTTGTCTTGCGAGTACTGGTAATTGCATAGATACAAATATGGAGTCACCTGTAGGAAATGGTTTTTCTTCTACATACAAAGAACGTTGCTGCTTGTATTAATAAAGAAACGGAAATCCTCGGAAGCAATCTCTTTTGGGTTTCCATTTCAGCGCCAGCGTGGGAATAACTCCACCCTCCTGCATTCCTTTCACTTCACTTGCACTCGCTCACTCAATCATCCTGTCAGTTGAACCGTTAATTAGCCCAGTTTCGCAGTCTTTCCCTGACGCTCCCCCATAAATCCAAGCGTATGTATCTTCACAGGCACACAAACATTCATCGATAATACATATCCACTTACATTCTCGCATATGCAACCATTTAATTACTTTTAACCTCTCAAATGGACACATGTTAACACACTCATATCGACACAATCACTCCATTTTCCGCGATCACGTATTTCTCTACGGATCCAATATCAAATAAACTTCACATTCACCCCCTCATTTCATTCGCTGCGTTCCTCTTTTTCCGTCCATTTTGCGTTTCCCGGGGGGTTCGCTGTCCTCCAGCCAGTTCCTGCAGCAGAGCGGGAGCGGCTGCTGGGCACACGGAATAATGCGCGCGATGCGGAATTCATGACACGGGGCCGACCACTGCGCATGCGCGGGCACACGCAACCCCATCCATCATCGAAATGACTCCCTCACGCTTCGCGCGCGGCAAAACACAATTCACGGGATTGGCGGGGGCGGCAGATGTTGATTTTTGAATCGATGGAATTTGGGGATTTTGAAAACGCAGATGTGAATGCTCTAGTAGTGGAGGTATCGTTAAAAACATTTTCGTAATTTTTTGAAAATTATTGGCCAACAATACTAAATTTAAGTAAAATTCAGAGGGCCGCCTTGGATGGCCAAGGAGGTAAAAGTAGAAACGCACAGGGCGCGCAAGAACAATTTCGTGAATGGCTCTGCGCACGAGCACACAGCAAGCGGCACGGCGCGATCTGGAACAAAAGTGATCGATACCTTTGCGCGAACTGCTCGTGATTTGAACTCGCCATGGGGTGAACATCGGTGAACTTGGAGTATGGTTTAATGATAAACGAAGTGCTTTCGAAGCCGCCAATGTGGTAAGCAAACATAAAAAACACCTCATCAGAGATGTCATTGTAAAAGTGTGGAAGAAATTGTGTCAAGGCATGGATATTTCAATTAAGTAGAAATTTTTTATATACTGGTAACCCATACATTTCCTAACCTAACGTTTTATTTACATGTGTAGTACTTTTTACTTATATGTAATACATAATATCTTATTAATATAATAAAATACTAATTTGGTTATATATTATTTACATTTCAGAATTATTTCTTTTTATATTCACCTGCATTTCGGCAATTTATTGCTGCCATAAACAGAGCTGCACAAACCCTAAATGTTTTATGAAATTCTATCAGTTTAACTCACAACTTCCTACATTAATCGTTCAGAAACCAATTCTTATTTTTTTCCTGTATGTCCTTTAATTAAATTAATTTTGAACCAACAACTTAGTATACCCGTATATTAATAAATAAATAAAATCAGTGCATGAATACAAAAAGTATCATGAATAAACTTAGTCACATTAACATAATTCTTTTGGATTATTAAAATTTTTACATACAGAGTTCAATGATTTTTTAAATGAAAATGTCATCACAAATCTTTGAACGTGCAATTTGAAATAAGAATTTCGTAGGATCAGTAAATATACTTAGTGGTTATAACCAGCCATTTTCTGGGTAACTTGGTTATTTGCTTTTCCAAATATGTCCGATTTGTTTTAGAATGTACTGGAAAGTGGCCGGCGACATTCTAGGGTACTACTAGAAAAGATGCTCATTTTTGCGAAGTATGGGAAATAAATGGTGATATTCCCCATGCTTCTGCACCCCTGAACAAATTGCATTAATCCACTCTCTTCGCATCAGACTTAATATTTTCCATTTTAAATAAATGTGTTTGAATAGAAACAAAAGTCGTGCTTTGGGCAGCGCCGTTTTTGAAATATTCGCGCCAGTTCGCGCCGCGCCGCGCCGTCTCGCGCCACGCCTTGTGTGCGCTGTAGCGCTTCTGTAGAATCTGCCGCGCCGCGCCACGCCGCGCTCAGTGTGTTTCTTCCCAAAGAGTGTGTACCGACTTAACGCTTTGGTTCGAAGGTTCACGGGTTCGAGTCCTGCATTCGGTATGGTTGCTTGTCCCTTGTCTCTCATGTATGTTTGTCGCGGAGGGCCTCGTGTTCTGCTAATCCCGGATCATTGAAGCCCGCAAGTGTGTTGGTGTTTAGTGTATGGTCAAATATCCGTCCCATCAGGTCGTTAAATCAATTGTCTTCGTTCTACTCTCCACAACTTTTTGGCATATTCTACACGTTTTATAAGCTTCAAGCAAGTAAGCTTTATAAGAGCCTTTAGTTTTTATTTTTACAATTTTCTGCTATTAGTGGATACTGCTAATGCAGTGGCCACGATGTTGTAACGGAAACTACTTTGATTTGATAACGTAAATTTTTCAAGCATTAGTCACTCGGAGCAGGGATCGAAGTCGGATCTCCTGGTTTTCGTCCAGTTGCACTGACCACTGAGCTTCCGAGACCGCAGATGTTTTGATGAACCAATGTTGTATGTGCAATGTAGTGACATTCGAGTAATTGGAATTGCTCAGTTTTACTGAGTTAAATGTAGTTCGTTGTCGTTAAATGTCGCAGGGGTAAATTTAGTAGAGCGTACTACGAAATTAAAGACACGTGTATTTTGATGCATGAAAACACTTTTAGGAAATGGTAGTTTTTCAACTATTAAAATTAACTTGTTACATGTTTGTACGAAATTATTCTTGACATAGTCATTAAATAAATTGGATAGCTATTTTGTTGAAACTCCTGCTCGCTTCGCAATAGTCAAAATTGGAACCTCACTGTAGAATAGATTTAAAAGAACATCTGTCTACTAGTCTATGTCCTTGCCTGTCGGCTCCCATCCTCTGTTCAAGGTAATCAAGAAATAGTGAGTGCTCTTACCATTGCCTGAACGTCTCTGTCACTCGGTCCCTATACTCCTCTTTTGTGATCACCAACTGCGTATGACTCTGGAATGCCCCCTTTCTCAACTTATCACATTCGAAAGAGAAAATTGCATTTGAAGTATTATAGTGTGAAATATTAAACTGGGTTTGAAAGAAATGCGTAGGTGAATTATTTTAATGACAGGTGGCGAGTGTGTAAATTCAAATTAGTCAAATAACAATAATTTTATTATTGTAATCTCAAACGCATCCAATGCATAAAATCGTGTCAACAGCTTATAAATTCACAGGAAAAGATACCCTTCACGAGACCATGCAGACATTTATTTTCCTGCCAGTTCCTGCATTATGCATTCGGTGTGAAAGTGCAATACAGAGCTCACAAAGGGACTTAATGTAAGCCTTCTCACAAGCACTAGAGATGTAAATTATCTCTAATTAAATTTCACTCCGAGAACCAAGAAACCGCGAGCACTAACAGCTTACAGCGTTTCCCTCACTACTTTCGCCGGAAACCGGAGAACACCCTCAGTGCAGCCAGGCGGACATTTTAACCTCGGACATTCCGTGCCAGCAGCCGGTGCAGCGATGGCAGAGTGGGTGACGGTAGCGATGAGGCGCCAGTGGCCGAGCCGATGGCGGAGGCGATGGCATAGGTAATGGCGGGGGCGTTGGCGGAGACAATGGGGGAGGTAATGACGGAGGAAATGGCGGGGGCGATGGTAGAACCAATATTAATGGAAGAGAATTGGGGTGGAAGTAATGACACCATAAATGAGTGACAATGTTTAATTTTGGCCAATTAGCTGAAAAAAATAAAATTTCTACTCAATTGAAATAGTAAAATATTTCTGTGTAGTATACCTGCTTGTCTAAATAATATTTACAGAAAGGCTATTCACGTTACCTGTAGGTTGTTATTTGATGCATGGGCAAAAAGTTCAATTGATGAGAGATTCGAAGCTGTCTTAAATGGTTTCTGAAGTAATTTAGGAATCTTAGAACCTAAAACAGCATTGTATGACTAACTGAAGTTTTACGTTTGATGTATTTGACAAAAAAGGCAAAAATCCGTGAGTAGTGAAAAGCCGTTCTTGAAATATAATTCGTTCTGGCTGCAAGAAACACTAACCCTTCCTTATGACATACCAGAAGTATTCCCACGCCCATCACAATTATAAAAATTACCAGCGCTGGAAGACCTAATAAGTCCTTCAGATACTGTGGGATTATATATATTGTGGCGTCACAAATTAATTAGTATAATTTTATTGTGGCGTCGCCAATAATAAAATAATTATTACACCTAATGATAGCTCCCGTCGAGGCAGAAGTGGGTCGAGGGACACTGCCTTCGCCGCGAAGGTCCTTTTGTTACGCAGCAGGGCTTGCCCCGACCGCATTCAGGCCCTTTTCAGAGGCGACCCGTTTATTGCCCTCATAAAAGACATACTGGCCCCCTGGCCGGAACCCGGTCGGACAATGCACGCCCTCGCGCCCGCCTCTTTTGCCACCACCCTGGGAAGGAATGCCAAGCCCCGAAGGAGTTGGCACGGGTGTCGGTTAAGTGGAAGACACATTTACAACGCGTCGTGAACGAGACCTTTCTCAGCCGTCAACCGACCCCCCTTTCGAACAATGCCCGCCCCCGCACCCGTTTGGCACGCGCCTTGAGCAAGGCACCCGAACCCCACGGAGGCTATTTACAAATTAAACACAGCAGGCTGCCGATAAGCCTTTTGCCGACCGAGATGACCCGTGAAATGCGCTCCTGCTTGAACACGTGTCCAGACAGCTGCGAGGAGCTTCTGGAACATCTGACAAAGGGAAGCAAGAGAGAGGAGAGGAGCCGTGTTAGACAGAGAACGATCTACGGAAAATTACAGGAAAATTGCCACATGATTGGTAAATCAGAATCCTGCGACGCAGTTACCCTCAGCCAATGGGAAGCTTCGCCATGAGGGAAGGGATAAATTGAGAATTAGAAACATTTTGGGAAGGGGAAAGGGAGTTCTTTAAAAACGTGATGCACAGAGGAAAACGTGTTACTTGGTTACTTGATTACTTGATTACTTGGTTACTCGGTCACTCAATCAGATTGCTTACTTACATTACTTTTACTCAGTTACTTACGATCGGGACGCGAGTTGGGAAAGACTTTCCCAGAGTCTAATTAGTTCGAACGCGACTAGTGGACTTGTCGCGGAGGAAACTCGGGCAGGAGATTACTGGATCCCGCGCTATTTCCGCATCGGCCCGTCGGCCTTTGCTGCCTCGCGCGTCGGGCCCATTGATAGCCCACCGCATTACGTCAGCGCCCGTGGCCACTCGCTCGACTGAGCCTGCTCGAGTCGGCGACCCGAGACTGCCGCTGCCAGCAGAGAGGGGACGCGCCGCAGAAGGTCGGCGACCTGGGATCGCTCGCCGCCTCTGCCTCCGAGGTCGGCCGCCCGGCCCGCTCGTGGAGACAGCACAGCCACCGGTGAAAGCTCCGAGGCGAAGCCGTCTCGCAGGACAATTTTAACGGCGAAAAATTGTTATTGGCCGCGCTCAGGCCCTGCAGATCTTAAATGGTGAATTGCACGTTTCATCAAAGAGTAAGCCTAATATGTTAGCCTTAAGGGAATTAGCAATTAGTAATAAGGACAATGAGCTCACAGAGTAGAGTTAGTAAGAAACTTGCGTCGCCCTTTGCGACATGTAACTTCCCTGGTATCTCTTGGTGCCAGGAATAAACTATTATTTGTTATAAATGACTCTGTGCTATAATTCATGACCTCCCAACACTTCCATCCAGTCATATTTCAGGAGCTGAACCTGCCGCCCTCCCCCGCTGCTATTACAATATATATATATATATATATATATATATATATATATATATATATATATATATATATATATTGTGACGTACCTGATTGCCGGTGCTTTCCACTGCAAATAAAAGTTGTAACGGACGGGTGTCTTACTCGTGAATGGGTCCCTTAAAGGAATCGACATTACATTGGAAAATCAATGTAAAAAGTTCACCAAAACACAAATACAATTTATTCTTGAAATAATATGTTATATACATGATCAAACACATGATTATTCTCCGTCTTGGTACCAAGATTCGGTATACAATTTGATTTCATCATACCTTGGGCCCATGAATACCTCGTTTGTCACGGATTGTCGCCAACGGCGGCAGCGGCCGATGACCTTCACCGCAGTCCGGTGCCCCGGGCGGTTGATGATGCGGACTCGCGCCTGGTCGGCCCGCGGCGGCGGCAACGCGAATTCCTCGGCTTCGACGCTGGTCGTTTTGACGTGCAGTTCCGCTTGCGCACTCACAACCTCTCGATTATGTCCACTTCGCCCTAGCGATGTGCTTCTAGTTATGTCGCCACACCTTTCATCAGTTCCTTTCCATTTCCCTATTGTCACTACGGAGCACGTGGCCACTACTCGTGCCGGCGTCAGTTCTACGATGCCCAGTTTTATTACTATTTTCACTACGTTTGATGTCACGGATACAATCTATAGTTTCTGCATACCGACCTCTACCAACATTCCTTTTACCGGCTTCTAATCCGCATTTCTATGAACATTACACTGAATTTAATCTCCTTCGACGCGAACAACGTCTTACACTTTCCTCGGCCAACGGTCAACTGCCAATTGCCACTCTCAACTGGTAACGGCCGACCTCTCGCCTGCTCTCGCCAGCCCACGGCGGCGGACTCGTTCACTAGTCCCCCCACTGCCGGTCGCCGCACCTGCCGCTTATGCCGCGCAGTTCAAAATTAGTTGTAATTATATTATTGTACTCTGTGTTTCTAATTACATATAGAAACGCTCCGCGTTTATATATATATATATATATATATATATATATATATATATATATATATATATTGCGGAGTTGCTCTGCAGCTGTCGCCGTTTCTCCGCTCTCAATGCCTCTCTATTGGTCCATAGATCATCTTGCATTTCTCTTGCCGTCATAGCCTCTTGCACTCCCTGCTGCCATGCAAGTCTGGCACTTCCTCTCTTCTGTCTTTCTGTCGGTATCCATTGCAGAACTCGTTTTGGCCATCCTTCATCTGTCATTCGCATAACATGACCGTACCAGACGATTTGTTTTTGTTTTATTTCGTTATGGATAGATTTCTTTACATCCATTTTCTTTCTTATGTCGTCGTTCTGATTCAGTCACGTCTGCTCTAACAGCAACTTCTACGCCAGAAGTCCATTTCAAGGACCAGCCGCTTCCCTTTTGTTCTTTTATCAATCTCCCAAACTTCTGAGCCGTATGTTGTAACACTCTTAACTAGTGAGAAGTAAAGACGTCTTTTCGTAGTGTTAGTGATGCTGTTGTTCCATAAGACAGAGCTTATACTTCGTGTCGTTTCTCCGCAAACTTATTCGTCTCTCAATTTCTTCTTAGCTATTTCCCTTATTGTTAAAAAGTACACCAAGGTATTTATATTTGTTTACCCCTTTCATTTTCCTCCATTTTCCACAAGAAGATCTTCTATTTCATTTTTACCAACTGCCAGGTATTCAGATTTGTCCATATTAATATTAAGTCCTGCTGTTAAAAAGTGTTCATTGAATTTACGGATCATGAAACTCAAATCGTCTGCATCTTCTGCAATTACTACCTGGTCATCAGCAAAATATAACGTAAACAATTTATCCTCTCCGATCGTCATTCCCATTACTCTGCATTGTTTCTCCCACTGCTGTAAAATTTGATGCAGATATATTTTAAACAGTGTTGGGGAAAGACAGCAACCCTGACGAAGACCTTTGCTGACTGGGAATGGATCCGAGAGCCTGTTGTAGATCTTAATCTGAGAGGTGTTGTTCTTATATAGATTCTGTGTGGCATCAAATAAGTTTTCACTGATTTTTAAGTCCATCCATAGCAACCGGTAAATTGTCATACGCCTTCTGAAGATCAATGAAACCCAAATTAATTTCCCTATCTCTCCTTGTTCTCTTTTCTATGAGTTGTTTTAATGTAAATATATGATTGATCTACCGGCAGTAAAATCGCATTGTTCCTCTCGTATTTTCCCATTTATCTCTTCTTCTATTTTATTCTGTATTATTTTGCTATACAATCTATCTATAGATCCAATAACTGCTATTTCTCTGTAGTTTGTTTCATTGTCTCTAGATTCTTTCTTATGGATCGGTGTTAGGTAAGACGTTCGCCACTCCTGAGGAGGATCCTCTCCATTCATGCACATTAAAAACATGTTTTTGAGCATTTGGTGCAGTTTATAGGGACCATGTTTTAGTAATTCTGCCGGTATATCTCCCGGATCAGGTAACATATTGTATTTCATGGTCTTAAGTGCTTTTTTCTAAATCTTTAATTGTCAGATCTACCCTATGCTCAAATTTCACTTCCTTGTGTGACTGGAAGTTTCTATTTTCTAGTGGCAGTCTTCCGAAATACTCTTTCCATTTATTGATTCTAATGTTTGATAGTGCGATATTGTTTTTTTCATTCGATTTAATAGATTTAATTACTTTCCAGGCTTCTGAGCTCCGTGCTCCACCTATGAATTGTTCTATACAATCGCATTTATCCAGCCACAATTTATTCTTCCTTGATAACACTTTTTGTTTTACTTCTCTACTTATTGCTTTGTACTGTAAATTAGTTTCAGTTTTTTGTCACTAAGCCATTTTAAATACATCTCTTTCCCTCTTAATTTTTTCTTCTAGAATTGTGTCCCACCAATACTGTTTCGGCTTTAATTTACAAGTACGTAAAGCCTCTTCTGCGGCTTGGTGAATACTTTCTTTTATGTATTCGTATTCTTTTTCTATTGGCCTGTGTTTAACCAATAGTTTAGTTTTAAGTCTTTTTCTGTAGAGATGTGCTGTACTTTCATCGAAAAGACGGCTTAATTTGTATTTGGTAGGTTTCATGACAATTCCCTCTTTATCTTCTTTAACCGTGCTATTCAATATAAATGGTATGAATATTTTAGCAATTACCAAACAATGATCGCTACGTTCGGCTCCCCGTTTCACTCTAACATCTTGTACTTCGAGTGAAGTTGTTTGCCTAGTTACACAGAGGTCTATTACAGATTTTAGTATTTTTGTATGTTGGTACCAGGTATACTCATGAATATCTTTATGTTGGAAGAAAGTGTTATTAATTTCAATTTCATACTCTTCACAAATATTATTAAGTCTTTTTCCATTGTCATTGTAAGTTTCCTCACCATGTTGACCCACAATATTGTTCTTGTCTCTTCCAACTCTGCCGTTAAAATCTCCTGCAAATATTATTTCATGGGACTTTGGAATACCGTCAAGGGTTTCTGTGACTGTCATTTCAAAATCATCTTTCTTAGCCATAGGAGCATCATCATTCAAATTATATATTCTTATAACACTTATGTATTTTCCTCTAATTTTTAACATTACCTTAACAAGACGTTCGTTTATATACTCCCAACTTTTTATATACTTACCGAATCTTTCACCAATAACAATAGAAAGTACGGCAGCTTTGGCATTTTCATGTTTGTTTACGCCACTGTAAAAGTGTACAAAGTTGTTCAGTGTTTCGCTTCCCTTGCCTTTCTTTTTTGTTTCAGACCAGACAGCTATATCTATGTTTCTTCTCATCATTTCGTGGATTACTTATTGTTGTTTGTTTGATATGCTTTTTACATTCCATATACCAATATTCAGAGTCCATTTTCTTTGCCAATGTCTGTTCCCTTCTGAAATATCCGAGGCATTCATATGACTGAAATTTTTAGCGGTGTTTTACGTGTGCAGGGTGCTGGCCTACAGCACAACACCCAAACCTGGAGGACCGGAGCTTTTATTTCAGGGGTTTCCATCTCTTAGGCTGATTGCTTTCACCGTAGCTTAAGGAGTCTAGACCACCCCTGATTCACTCTTTAGGGATGAATAACTCCCAAGGTTAGTGAATCTGTGGGATTAAAGGTGAAAAAAATTCAAATTCTCTTTGATACTTCTAGCTCAAAAGAATTATCCATAACCACTGAAATCAAATTATGGAATATGGCAAAAGAGATAGGCAGCTATAGTTATGGAGCTCTGTGAAGCCTCTTCCTATAAGGGAACTACAATTAAGAAAGCTCTAGGATCCATTCTTCAAAGCTTCTATCATTAGATTAGGCATTTGCTGCGATTGTTGATGGTGGAATACCAATCTTTTAACCCGCCAGTATATACACGTATGCCAACAAGCGAAATACTCATATTGTACTTTCTATCCCCCTTATCACAAATTGAAGGAAGCTAAACAGGTTATGCTATCCAGCGGAAATTACTGTTATAGAAACTTCAGCTGATATTCCTGCCAAACATTGACTGATCACACTGTGGCACGGACATTTAAAATTCAAGAAGGAAGAGATTTTACATTAGCTTTAAACTATATCTTTTGAAATAATCATTAAGTGGGGATATGATGAAAGTAAATAAAACAGATAAAAACCAAAATAATTTGGAGAACAATGTATTGACGATAGTTTTTTCAGTATTTATACAAATTTACATTGTTGCCGATGCGACTAAAAGTAGTTTGGGAAAATCCAGCTTCTTCTTCGACAAGATTTCCCCGTCAAATTAAATTAATTTTCGCCAAAGAGATTGTAGATTTAATAACTTCAGAATTTGGGAAATTAAAGTAGGAAGTGAGAGTACTTGAACAAAGAAGCCATTTATGGCACAGAATTCGCTGTGCGCGCTGTATTGATACTTTTCATCATTGATAGTAAAACAAGCAGTGCTATTGCAATTATCTTGTCCTATGCAATGATCTTGTCATTCAACAGTGACATCCTATTTGTGTGGAGCTAATTCAAGCAAAATGAATGGCATTCACAGTGGGGCAAACAAAGAATTAAAGAATGAATGTTTTGAATGCGGCGTGTCACCTCTTCATTCGTTAAAAAAATGAGTGGATTTTGCGTTTTTCTTATTGCTCAGAAATTTGAAAACGACAAGTGAGTGGACCAGAAAACAAAGAGGAAGTGGGGGAAAAGAACTAGAACAAAGTCGTGAGCTGACAAAAACAGATTTGCTCTATAGGCTGCTATTTAGTTTAGATCCATCATTTCGAACTTGCGCGTCAAACCTCCAAATCTACCCAAAAAAGTGAAACCCGAATTTTGGTGTTATTAAAATCAAAGAATGAGGTAAGAGAGACGATGTACTCAGAAGAATCACCATCAGAAAAATTCGCGAGTAGTGATTCAAACTAATTCATAGGTATTTGTTGTACAGTCCTCTTATTTTTTGTTATTATTTTTTGGGGTTTATATTTTTGTATAGTCTCATTGTTTTTTCCTTGAAGAGTAAGTCTTTTAAAATAAAGTATTATGTCAAATAGTGCTAAACAAATGTAACATTTGAAAAAAGTATACTGTCATATGGGGGTAAAACAAGTATTCAAATTTCCTAATACTTTACAAAATATTTCGTAAAATTTCACTTTTTACAAGCAAAGATGTTTATTTGTACATTATTTACACATCAGACCTTCAAAACAACCAGAATTACATTTCAAAGAGAGTTATTAATTTTGTCCTCGTAGCTCCACTGTGCGGCGGTTGGCGGGACTGCTTCTAAAAGCGTTCGCTCGTAACTCCGTAGCTGCGCTCCTCGCAGCGCCCACACGATTCACTCTTCAGCATGCGCCTCACCTGCCCTACGGCGAAGCGACTTACCTCCCACGACATCCACGCCTATCGGGCCTGCCAGTAACCACAGAAACTGCAACAGGGCTATTAATGCAGAACAAACATTGTTCCGATTTCTCAACACTCTGCTGCCAGGTCTGTCAGCTGGTACGCTTATCAGATGGCACGGCTGTCAGCGGGCGCGGCTGTCAGCGGCCACTCGAAGCCTCTGCCAAATGCCGCCCTTCCCAATGAAGTATTGCCTTTCAGAAACGCAGCTGTTCGATTCTCCTCACACAGTGAGCGACAACGCTCGTAAAGTGACACGTTTCTCTGCATTCATCATCAACCCAAGAGCATTCATCACTCAGTCATTCTTTGCGATTCTCTCATCTCATTCATCGCCACCCCTTCGCTGTACCGCCCCAGTAGCGTAATGTATATCTCTCGCTTGTTTTGCTATTTTCACAGTCCGGTTTGAGTGGTCGGGTTCGCATATTACGACGGCTGCAACATATTGTATTTCTTTCAATCATTTTCTCGTCTTATTCTCGAGCACGCTACATTATCATATCGGTTTGTGGTTGCCTGGTTTGTGGTAGAGCAGTATCGCTTTTGACATTCGTGATCTTTATTTTCCTCTGGTTCTGCCCATCCCCTGGCACCGCCGCCGACATTCCCCCTCTGTCCCGGCCTTTTCCGCTCCTCCCTCCTCGTCCCTCTGCGGCCCAACCCTTTCCACTCCGTTCAACCCCGGCCCAACCCTCCTCGAGCTGAACCGTCCGAAGCAAAGTGGCCGCCGTGATGGAGAACGGGCCGTAAAAACATTTGCACTCGACACCGTTATTTCACCGCGCACGACGAGGGCAGGTACTCGCCACGCCGACCGGGAATTTGTTACGGCGAGGCTCATATATTCGCGCAGGGAATCAGAGCTTTCTGCAAGCGCCGCGAGCCCGCGTGAGGTCGCGGAAAGCGACGACCCCACTGCGAGGGAGAGGGAGGGTGAAGAACCAAGAAGAAAAAGAGATTGAGGACCAGTGGAAGAGGTGGAGACTGGTGCGTAGGCTGCGTTGTGGGTGCTCCGTTGCGAAAGCGACCGCACTGGAGGACCTGGTAACAAATGGTCGTTGTTGATGAGAACGTGCAAATTTCAGAAAGAACAGGAAGAGGTTCTTCATTTTTGGGATTGTGTAACATTGAATATTGGAATACTACATTACGTCATAATACCTGCGTAGTATTCAGTTGACTAGATACCAGTGAGGAGGTAGTGGCCGATGTGATTAATATGTCGGGGTGAGTAATATAACGGTCGATAACAATAGTACAGTAGTAGACAGCCGGTTGAGAAATGTTAGTTGAAGCGGTGATGTTGATGCTAGTGCCGTTGACGGTGATAGTGTTTATGGTAAGGGTGTTTATAGTGATGGTAGGGGTGATAGTTGTGTTCGTGGGGATAAGGACAGTAATAATGGCAAAGGTGGTGGTAATGGAAGTGGTAGTGGAGCTAAGGGTAGTGGTGGTGACGGTGAAACTGGCGAGGGTAATAGTGTTGATGGGGGTAAAAGCCGTGGTGATGGTGAGTGTGGTGGCGATAATGGTAGTGGTGATGGCGACGGCGGTGGTAGTAGTGGTAAGGAGGGTAATGGTGATGAACGTGACGGTGGTGGTTATTGTAATGGTGGTTGAGTTGAGGGTGATGGCGAGGGTGTCGTTGGAGGTGACAGTAATGGCAAGAATACGAGTGATGGTGATGGTGATGGTGGCGAGGGGGTAGCTAGTAGTCCTGGAGATAGCGAGAGTAAGAGTGATAGTGCTGGTGATGGAGATGATGGCTGAAGGTGGGGCGTGCGTAGTGTCGCGCCGGCTGCTCGGACGAATGGGGTCGCGCCGGACGTGGCGGCCTCGTAAAGCTGCAGCGAGACGCGCCGGAGAGCGGCGGATTTTAAAAGCCTTTGTCTGATGTTGATGGCGCGAATAAATATTTTGCGCGCTCGTATGCAGGACGTTTTTCTCTCGACGTAGTGGACGACGGGGCTGCGCCGCGAAGAGCTCTTTGGCGGAAGCGCCACGCCTACCTTCCACCCTCCTTCCACCCCCTTCAACCCACCGTACTGCGTTCGTGGCCAACCCTTCCCCGCCCCCCACCACTCGCGCCACTTCACTTGCCAGCGCTCTGCCCCCGCGCGCCGCCCCCGGCTCCCTCGCCCACCTGGCCCGCCGAGCCTCGCAGGCGATCCCCCGCCCCACGCTGGCCGCTCTCTCTGTCCACTCTTCGATAGGGAAGATTAAACTAAATAAAGATCACATATGGAACTTTCTTGCAGAAGATATGATGGCTAGTGACACCATTTTGAGTGTAATACAATATTTACTTCGATATAAATAATTCTAAGGAAAATGGTGTCATTTTATTATCTTGAAACAAAAATTATTTCATTTTTTTAGATGATAAATTTTCATACTAAATATTATCTAGCTAGATAGACTTTTTAGCCCATATAAACGTGTTAATTAGTTACACAGCTAATATTTCTCAAGAGGAGAATAATTATTATATCACAACCCTTTGAAAAGAAGTGTGAAAAAATAATTTTATATAATTGAAAAAGGTAAGATTAATTCCATTTCTCAAATAAAGTATTGAAGAAAAATCTGTTTAACCCTTGTAGGTATCCTTACATGTGTATACCACTTTACCTAGCCTAGTGGGAGATGCGTGTTGTGGCCCCAGAAAATATTTAACCTGTTATCTAAGTGGTTCGTTTTAATATATGCGTTTTTGTCTGTATTTGCCTTTTAAGAGGTATGTATTTGGCATTAATCCGACTTTTGTTAGCTAGCTGAATTCCCAGGTCTCGATATTGTTTTTATTATTATCCACGCCTGGGGGGTACGAGAGACATGCGACAAGCGTGACGTATTCCCACTACCACACCTAGCTCACCACCCTGCCTGAGTTTTTCCTTTCGTCAGTTAGCTATATAAACAGAGGCGATTAATGTTAGAAAGCTACAACTTCATTTTTGTCCCGGATTGGAATCGAACCTGGCAGCGCCTCACAGAAAGCTTGCATCCTACCTGTAGCCATCCCTTTATTTTAAATTTGAGAAAAAATGGACGAAAATATAATGGAACTTATTAAAATGTTTCGTCAATGATGATGATGTGCCGCCTAGGCGAGGCAAGCTCTAGTTGTACGGGGACAGGGCAGCCTGCCATCTATCATTCGAGAAGTGGTGATTCCCATGACGTACTATACTATAACTGTGCCGCCGTTATGAGATTTGATTTCTCTTTGAATGAGACAGTATTTATTAATGTCTACCCACTTGTTTGATATAAGAATGACATCCATAAATTCTGGGCATATAAACGATTGCAGAATTAGTGGTGGGCTATTACCTTCCAGATTTCCTAATCTAACACTTTGTGAGTTTTTCTTTCTTTGGGGAGGATCCTTTGTGGACCATGCAAAACCCTATTTGCCGGCAAAGCTCCGACGCTCTACTAACGAGCGAAAACCGCAATGTCGAGTGATTTAATTTAAAATATGTTTTGGAAGTGTCGACAAGGCATTCAAGCCGATGGACAACCTTTTCAGCATCTTCTCAAGACTAAGTTAAGCGCGGAGGACATGTCACGCAACCCAGAATGGGAGGTTTGCCTCGTGGCGAGTGGTCTTTGGCAAGTCTACGTTTTGCCGCGCCGACCAAATCTGCGATGATGGGTGGACATTTCCGCGACCAATAAGTTCTTAGCAATATAGTTCATTATCCTTGTTGATGCAAATATCTCTTCTTGAAAAAGATACTTTACCAGTAATGATGGATCTTCCCCTGAAATTATATCGTGTCTGGTTAAATTATCTCTTTATGTCGTTGTATAATTAATACCAGATATAACTATTGGTTAAATACAAATTCATCCTTGCACATTTTGCTTGTTGGTCTTTACTTCCATAGAGGAGTTATTTGCGTTCCTCCGTTGCCTTTGCTGTTCATGATTTCATTATTGATTATCATTATTTATTAAGATTGCATTATTTCAGTATCATTTCAGTTTAAGATGCAATATTGCTGGTATAAATGTGCGAATAAACGTCACAAGAGAAAATATTGAAAGATGGTTATGAGACCAGAAACTTATTTAATTTATTCGTATGTTGCTGCATTTTTCGCCGATCTGTGTTTTTATAGTCTATGTTGTCATTAACATTTAAAATATTGCTTTCTGTGAAAACAGCGCACTGGAATAAAACGAGTGTGGCCTTTCTCACGTCTAACTTCACAACTCATGTTAGGAGATGAACGCAACTTCTCCGAATTAATACAGGAGTGTTTTGCGAGTTGCATCGTGTGGCTGTACGAGCCAGGCCGTTTTGACTCAGAGCGCCACGAACCTCGGACACGCATGGCCGTGCTAAGCTACATTGGGCCGTTTGAGCGGGACCTTATTCATTTCTAAGTCGTTTCTTACCATTCGTCTTGAAGTGCTGTTCCGTTGAATTATGATACGGCAGAAGAAGAAACCCTGAAGGTAAAAACCTGCAATCAGAAGACCTATTAAACTCTTTCTAACCTAATTAAAGCCTGACATGAACATAATATGTTCGTAGCATCCATACATCCCTTACCCTCGTAATGCGAGAATTTTATACTTCTGGCTCACGAAATAATTTTCACGAAGTTTTCTCCAAACTAAATTATTTCTTGGAAAGATACTTATCATGGAAAAGTACCCTATTAAAAATGGATTTTAGGCAACCAATTTAAAAATTGCAATTCTCTCTGAATAGTATATATTGATATGTTAATTTGGTAAATATCTGTGTTTAGCTTAATCTTTTACGATACACCTGAAAAGAGTAGAGATGATTTTCAAAATAAGTACATTCAACAAGCAAAGTAAAAATATAAGTATTCTCCTCTGCGTTCTCTGTTAGAAGCATATGAGTTTTGATATGCACTTCTGCAAACTTTTGTACACTACAATGTGCCTGTAAAATATTTTCATGTTTTCGATTGTTGGTATAGTAAATGGAGAGTAAAATTGTATTAAATTATTTAATTATTCATTTTCTTCCCTTTCTGCTAATGAACTTTCATTTTTTGTTATTTAAGGTCGCATTAACTACTAGGTCATTAGCGACCACTATTGCTTGTAACGGTACGGTAACTGTGAGAATGACACGATAATGAAGATGATAGGGGTTGAAGGACGAACACAATACAACCATGGCTGAGGCGGGACTCGAACCCGCGATCCGCGCGAACCCGCGCTCGAACGGCACTACTGCCTTAGCAATCTCGGCCACCGGATCGGCTATGAACTTAATTGTTACTCTAAGAAATATCAAATAAATATATTATTTTTTAAATTTTTGTTTGTCAGAGACAAAAAGTTCTTTTATGAGTTTTTCTTGCTTCGTCATACATTTCTGAATTGTTTGTATAAATGGTAAATTACATGTGTTGTATTCGTTGGCATAGATGTACTGAGAGCCTTTGCTTGAGTCAACGTATTCCTTTATCAATTGAAATTCCGTGGATCTACAGGTTCTTGTTGATTAACATTTTGAACGCCCTCGTGAGTTACGCAGGTAGTCGGGACGCTCAAATCGGCCTCACAGTGCTGTTATGTTATGCAGTTATGTCTTACGGAAGCTCATTAAGATGTTTGGTGGTCAGTGTTCATTTATATTACATGACGTTGTAACTATAAATAATAAAATGAATGTTAACAATATTGTTTGTACGTGCGAATTTGGTCTTTGAGGAACAATTTAAGTAAATATCTCAACAATAGTAATTACATCAACTACAAAACATTTCAAAGTAACAGCAAAAGAAACGGAAACAAAAAACATCTATAAAAAAATAACATAACGCAGAGAGTATTCTGCAGTGAATATACACAGGGAGCGACCTCAACTGACGTGTCATCAAATGAGGATCATTTCCATGGTGTAACCTATCCTTCTCTTGACAGTATCTCAATAGCTGTCAATTCTCTGTATATTTTAATCGGACTATAGTAGTGTTGACGTTTTGATAGAGATAAATTGGCATTGGTAGGAACAAATGAATACGTTAATCACTCGATATATTACGAGACGTCACAATGCAAGAAAACTGAGCAATACACCTCGCCACATGATCAGCGACATTTAGAAAAAACAAAGTTGTAGCTCTACGCACGAGATAAATAGAGGATAGAAGTAAATGTTTTACAAGAAACAGAGTGACACGAGCAGAACGGAGAAAAATGGATACGGAGAAGAAAAGAGGAGGAGCGTGGGAGGTGGGTGATGGGCTGCGTAGTGTCTGTGGCGGAGGCGCCGCGCCGGGCGAAGGGTACTCGCTGCGTGGCGGCGGGGGCTGTGTCTGCGCATAAGCGCAGCTCATCCGGGGCGCGCGCGAGATGCGCCACCACGCTGCTGCGCGCGCGGATTTCGCCAGCGCCCCCGGGATTAGCGCCCACGCGTGCGCGGCCCGCCGCAACGGCCCCGCTGACGCCCACGCCCACCCCTTTCCTACGCCCACGCCCACGCCCACGCCTTCGCTCTCGCCCTCGCCTCAGCTCTTGACCCCGCCCCGTCTTTGCCCCAGCTTTCTCCCCCCCCCCTTCGCCTTCGCCTTCGCCACCGCCTTCGCCACGGCCTTCGCTACCGCCTTCGCCACCGCCCGCGTCCTCACTCTCCCACGCCACCACCCTTCCCAAGACTCTCGCCATTGCCCTCGCAACTAATCTCACTCCTCTCTCCATCACCATGCCTACGCCTTCGCCATCGTTCCCGTCGTTTTCGTCCTCATCCTCACCCAACTCTCGCCCCCATAACTGCTTCCTTCGTCTACGCCCCCCTTGATTCCCATCCCCGTCGCCCACATTACCACCCTCGCTACCACTCACGCCTTCGACTGCCCTGTCGCACGCGCTCCCGCTCTCGTCCCACTTCTCTAACTGCTGCCGTGCTAAACGAACTTTGTTGTGATGCGTTTGATTGAACGCGTTGCTGGGTACTGAGAGCCCACAGTTCACAATATGTGGGGTAGAGGATGATGATAAGTAATATCATGGAGGTTGCACTTACGTACGTATTTTTTGTATGCTGTTTTCGGGGTATACGTTATTGAATATTGTGAGGTTGAAGTGCAGAGGTCATTTGGATAAATGGGGGCGTTCAATGTTAATTAAATCTGTATCATGGAATTTTAAATATTTAAATATGAAAACAATTGTTTATTATAAAAATAACAATATGATTTAAAAGTTCTACATTGTCCTCTACATGACTACCTAGGAAATGGAAATTAAAGTTTAATTCTCCTTAGTGCAAAGAATAATATCTCACAGAAGTTTATAATTTGTGGGGGTAAAATTTTACAGAGATAATGGAGCGTGAATTTACCCAAATAATCCCATAACACATTACAACAGATATTCTTTGTAGAAATGTGATTGTTAACAAATTGTACAAAATCTTGCAAGGATCTATTAAAATTTTAGTTCTATTGAATTTAATGCAAACGAATACAGAGAATTCTCAAACATTGTTTATAATTTAAATTGTTTCTTTTTTCTTGTTGTTAAATAAATACTTTGGGTAAAACCAGAAGAAAGAATTTGGATAAATGCCTAATATATTTATTCTATATGAGACGCTTAAAAATAAACATTAGATTACTAATTACTTACATTTTAAATTCATTTTTAAAGTTCAAAATAAATCGAAGATATTTATGTTCTTATTTAGAATGAAATCGACCTCAGTAACGAAGTTATGTGAATAAACATTAAAAAGTTTATATTGAATATTTGAATGATCAGTATTGATGCACAAAAACAATTGACAACTATACTTACGAGTAGTTTTAGTGACAAATAATCTGCATCGCATCTTACGTTGTTTTTTAATTTGAAAGAAAGTCACTTTTAAGTTTTCTGGAAGGGGGTGCGTTTTCAGCAATCAAAGGATTATGTCATACTCTATTAACTTTGAAAGTTATATAATTTTAAATGATACGTACATTTTATTGCTTAAAGTGAAAATAATGTCCTAGATGCAAAGATTATGTAGTTTGCTATAAACCGTTTCTACCAAAACGAACGTATCCTTCCCTTAACGCAAAACATCACCTTCTAACATACCAGCATTTTGACGACGACCGTAAAGTCACATTGGTAGCTGCAGGTTTACTAGCAAACGTGTTTTCCCAAGCCCATGGATTCTTTTGGACTGCTTTCTTCTCTTCCCCAAACAGGCAGTCCCTTCGCCGAACGTGCTAACGGCAACATTACTTCAGTTTCATATTCGCATGCTGCCTCCAGTTTTAATTGGGAGCGCCGCTGGCTCGAGCGGGCCTCCGGAACGGATCGCGCGCGCGTTGTGTTTTCTTTGAGAACTTTATTAATTTGCCGGGAGGGCGGTGGGGGCGGCGGCGGCCTTTCTGCTCCGCGTGGGCCAGCCAGGGGGCCGTTTCCGGTCCCGTTTATTGTGTGTGCGCTGTGTGCTTTTGTTCTGCTCGCGCTGCGCCGACGCCGGCGAAGCCTTCCCTGCGAAGAGGGCCCTGCTGCCGCTGTGCTCTCGGTGAGACCAATCGACCCCCCCCCCCCCGCTCGGCCAGCGCCGTTAGTTCCGGCTAAAAATGTTCTCCATTTAGTTTCGATACGGTCCTTTATCCTGTTTGATAATAGACCCCGTTCCCCGACTGTAATGCAACATCGCCTTCTAAAATTTCGTCTTTTCTAAAGTGTACAATTATATGATTCGCGTCAAGTGAGTAGTAATAGGTTAATAGTGTGCTTAGGGGAATAATTCTTGGTAAAACCGCAAATTATCTTGTAAGGAAACACTGTGATGCTTTTTGTTGCATGCAACATTAAAATCACTTACAAAAGGATGAATCGGAATAAATGTTGCAAACCTGTAAGACATTCGAGGAGAATGATGGCGAAGATGATTGTTTGGTGATTGAAAACGTGGTGGAAATTTTCATATAACCAAGTCATACATAATCCTTTTTAGACATGACACCCCTGATTCATAAGCATCTCTCTGTTCTGCCTTTTTTGGTTTACAAACTTTAGAGAAACGATCTGCCTGTTGTCAATTACAATATTCAGATGTCCGTGCTTGTTCAGCTTTCGCTAAATAAAGTTCTTGATTTGTTAACAATTAGTTTTAATACTTGTGAGGCGTCGACAATTCCTTCAGAGTCAAATAAGTGCATTTGAGACAAAAAAAACTCGTTGTTCTCAGTGTGTTAGTACAGTTCGTTCCTTGAGATGTTGTGTACCTGCCAAACAGTAGCGCATGATGTGTCGCGGCGCCGCATAGTGGTTGATTTCCTTCCTCTAGCGGTATTAAAATATTATCAAAAGAACACTCACAGTACTCGCCTGACCACTGTGGTTTGCGGATCGTGTCCGCAGCCCCGTAGTGTCTTACCTTGCTCGCCCGCGACGGCGCCAAGATAAGGAAAAGTCTAGCGATAATAACCAGTGCGCACTAGCTCTAAGTGAACAGTTACAGTTGTAAATCATATCGGTGTTTCATCCTTCATATTCAAATCAACCTAACAAAAAACAACCTATACTAAAACTCAGTCGATTACCGAAGTGTTTTCGGGTAGTGCGATTGCATGCTACTGACATCCGGAAAGCTGTTTACTTCAAGAAATGTCATCCGAAGAATCAACACGCAGCGACAGCAACGGCATGGATCACGATTCATCTGCTCCCGTCAACCTGACGCAGAATGTATGGCAAATATACATACCAGCTCGGTCAAAAAGACCGAACCCTGACGTCCTCGATCCTGATGCTAATAGAAGGGTAATGCAAAAGACAGCGTCTTGCGATAGTAATACTAGTGTATATAGTTCCCACCAAGAATCAATTCAGTGCTCTTGATGTAGAAGGCACAACAGAAAACAATGAGGAAACCCTTCCAAAAACCACTGTACCTCCAATTTTTGTGCCAAATGTGAATAATGTTCCAGCCATGATCAAGTTTTTAAAGGAAGTCTTAAAAACAGAAGATTTCGAAATAAAATCTCTAGCAAACGACAAAATTAAAATAACGACGAAAACTCCAAACACCTACAGGGAAATAATAAAACATTTATCAGCCAACAGTCACGTATACTATACATACCAGTTGAAACAAGAACGTGCGTATGGAGTTGTCTTGCGACACATACATCATACGGTAGATGTAAAAGATATCAAGGCTGCGCTTCTGGAAAAGGACCACAAAGTTAGAAACATAAATGTCCGCCATAGACTAACTAAATCACCTGTGCCTCTATTTTTTGTAGACCTTGAGCCCAAACCTAACAACAAAGAAGTGTTCAAAATTAACCGACTGTTAAATTGTGTTGTTGCTTTCGAACCACCACGCCTGAAACGCGAGATAGTACAATGCAAAAACTGTCAGAGATATGAACATACCAGGTCGTACTGTGCATACCCGTATAGGTGTGTTAAATGTGGAAAAGAACACGACCCAGATAAGTGTTTAAAAGAAAAGCAAAGTCAACCGACTTGTGCTCTGTGTGAAGGCAATCATCCCGCCAACTACAAAGGTTGCCAAGTATACCAAAAAATACTAAAAAGGAAAGGGTACAACAACTCAAGTAAACACAGAATGTTTCAACAAGAGATGCATGTGCAGACACAAAACAGCAACATTGAAACTACTTATTCTCACGAAAACGCAAGAAGCAGACATGTAAATGCAGGAACATGGGCCGATGTTGCGCGATCAAAGCCTGTAGAAAGACATCAACACAACGACGATAGCCATTCCATTATGAATATTATACAGCACTCCTTTGAGAGATTTGAAAACATACTAATGCAGCAAAGTCAACAAATAAACTCTCTAATTAACCTCATAACGTCGCTTGTCTCCAAACTATCTAATGCCTAAATTCCTTCGCATTGCAGCTTGGAACGCCAACGGCTTGGCAAATCATCGCCAAGAAATCGAAATATTTCTCAACGAAAACAAAATAGACATGCTACTCATCTCTGAATCTCACTTCACAGAAAGAAGCTACTTTAAACTGAAGAACTACACTTTATACGATACTTAACACCTTAGTGGCAATGCCCATGGTGGCAGAGCAATATTAATAAAAAGCAATATTAAACATCAAGAAGAGGAAGCTGTACAGGAACAGGATATTCAAGCAACGACTGTACAAATTATGGACCGGAGTGGACCAATTACCATCAGTGCCATTTACTGCCCTCCAAGATTCAAAATAGACAAACAACGATTTGAAACCTATTTTAAGTCTCTAGGAAATAGGTACATGGTGGGAGGAAACTACAATGCCAAACACACGCAATGGGGATCCAGGCTCATCACCCCAAGAGGGAGAGAACTGCTGAAAGCAGTTACCTTACTTCTGCTAGAAACCATTTCTACAGGAGAACCTACCTACTGGCCTACCGACCTAACCAAAACTCCAGATGTAATTGATATATTCATAACAAAAGGAATCCCATCCACTAACTGTATCATAGAATCTTCCCAGGAACTGTCCTCAGACCACACTCCAATAATTATCACAGTCGGCAACAAAATTATTCTACAATCCTCTTCCGCGTGACAGCAAGACAAACTGGAACTTGTATAGAAAACAGATATCTATGAAAACAAACATCCAATTACCACTAAAATCAGCTGACCACATAGACGAAGCGCCAGTATATAATACAAAATATTCAAGAAGCAGCTTGAACCGCTACACCACAACTTCACTACACCCAAGGCTGCGTGAAATATCCATACGTTCTTTTGAACAAAATAGCCGAGAAAAGAAGACTAAGAAGAATCTGGCATACTTCAAAATATCCTGAAGACCGTACCAACTACAACAGAGCAACTAGGCAACTAAAATGCCCCCTAAACGAATTCAACAGCAACAGGTTTCAAGATTTCATAACCAACCTTACCCCAACAGAAGATAGCAATTACTCCTTATTTAAAGCCACAGGGAAGCTAAAAACCCCGACCAAATCAAATCCCCCAATCAGGGACGAAAACAAGTGTTGGGCAAGAAACCCCACAGAGAAAGCGTCTACCTTTGCCACATTCTTTGCTAATGTATTCCTACCTTTGCCAATTCATCCCATTATAAATACTAGCCAAGAGCAACAAATCAGAGATTATCTTAACTCCCCAAACCAAATGACTCTTCCAATCCTGTACTTCACTCCCAGAGAAATTACCAAAACCATAAACGCCTTATCAAACAAAAAAGCTCCTGGCTATGACTTAATCACAACACTTCTTCTCAAAGAACTACCACGAAAAGGCAAGACTATAATTACTGCATTATTCAACAGTATTATAAGAACAGGGCACTACCCGGAGCAATGGAAAGTAGCCCATATTCAAGTTTTTCTCAAGCCTGGGAAACCTCCACATGAACCCTCCTCCTACCGTCCCATCAATATACTTCCTATTCTATCCAAAGTATTTGAGAAACTTCTTCTATCAAGAATACGTCCTCACATAGCAACCAATAACCTAGTCCCTGATCATCAATTTGGTTTTAGACAACAGCATTCTACCGTCGAACAAGTTAATGGAATCACCAACTAAATTGAGAATTGCTTCCAAGAAAAGAAATACTGTTCAGCCGCCTTTCTAGATATTGCCCAAGCGTTTGACAAAGTCTGGCACGATGGACTCTTATTTAAACTGAATAATTTTCTACCATATTCCTTCTTCAACATTATCAGATCTTTTCTATCCCATCGCACCTTCCAAATCAAATATCAAAATGAATTATCTGAATTTCATCTAATCAAGGCCGGAGTACCCCAAGGTAGTGTACTCGGCCCTATCCTATACCAGCTGTATACTACTGATATACCAAAATCAGATAAAACAACCATAGCCACTTTTGCAGATGATACGGCCATATTAGCTTCGGATGACGACCCTAATGTCGCATCAAGACATTTACAAGAACATCTCATAATGATTGAAGATTGGGCCAAAAAGTGGAAAATAAAAATCAACGAAAATAAATCAGTCCATATAACCTTTAGCCTAAGAAAAAACAAATGCTCTACTGTCCACATCAACAACAATCCAATAGTACAGATGGAAAGTGTAAAATACTGGGGAATACATCTAGACAAACGTCTAACATGGAAGCATCACATCTTATCCAAAAAAAAGCACTTACAACTTCAAATAAGAAAACTATACTGGATACTAGGATACCACTCAAAACTATCACTGGAAAACAAACTGTTGATTTATAAATCTGTCATCATCCCAATATGGCATCCAGATCTGGGGCACAGCAAGCAAGAGTAATCTCTCGATCATCCAGAGATTTCAATCCAAGACCCTAAGAATGATCGCGGCAGCACCATGGTTCATCACAAATGCAGCACTGCACAAGGACTTAAAAATGACCACTGTCTTGGAAAGAATAGAATTTATCAGCTCTTAACTATCTCCAGCGCCTTGAAAACCATCCAAACCACCTAGCCCTCAACATCCTAGACAATAGTGCAGATAACCATCGACTAACCAGAACCTCACCCCTACAACTCCCATATAGATTCTCAACAAATAATTGAAACATTACCCTCAGCTAATAAACTATCCCACTTGCAGCCAACCGAAAATAATACTTGCTTTTTGTTATTGTATGAAGAAGTAGATGAAGAGTACCGGTGAGGTACCTTTACTGGAAATCATTGTCATAACAATTCTACAACATCATATTTACTTATTATTTTGTAAAAAATAGATTGTAAATTTTTGTTATAAATAAAAAAAGAACACTAAAATCGACGATGTTGTAAATGGTCAGAATTATTCCTTGTGCCTTTTTCCATTATATTGCAATGTAGGAACGAAATATAATAATAAATTCATTGCCCTCGAGTCTTGATACGGATTGCCAGGTTATCAATGTTGGAACTACTTAAGAGATACTGCTTGTAATTGCCTACTCCTACTAAAGGTGGCGCGCCGTGTCCAAACTCGATGGATATACATAATGTAGTTATGAGTTTTCCAACCCAATTATGAAATTGCCCACCTGATGAAAATATATTTTGCCATCGATCGCTTTGTCTGTATCAATGATCCACAATATTTGGATTCTGGCTACACCACGGGTTAGAGAATTCTTTCTATATATGTAGCAACAGGATTTATTCACTTTTTCGTTACTAGGACCCGACAAAAAGAGTTTTTCTGCCGAAAATGTGCTGTTTTGCAGCTCACAATTACATGCATTTACTTTACATTTCTCTTCTTAGAGTGAGAAACTAAAAATGGAAATCGTTGGGTCCGAGGTCCGGTTTATAGGATGGGTGATCATCGAGTTGACCACTTAGGGCTCGGCTCACAACAGATACTTTGCAACTGTTCCGCTAGGTACCGTTTCCGTGAGAAACGTACTTTTTGCACCTCGTATATTCTGAACCAGTTGTATTTTTGCCACCATTCTACCAAAATAAAAACCTCCCTGCAGTAAAGTCGATAAAAGACAAAAGGAAGGTGAATTTAGTTTCCTAGAAAAAGAGAAAAACAGGCGACCATTGGTGTGGAGAAGATATGATAGCATTTATTGCTGGCGGAAGCGGACGTGTCCATATAAAGCGCGATATGAAGTGCCAGTATTTGTAAAACAATTATGTGCATCAAATAGCAGTATAAAATGGATAGTTTGTGAGTATGACTGGGTATATATAGAATCAGAACTGCACAATTTGTTAGATGCCAGGTGTAAACTTAGAAGTATGTAGTGCGTTGTTAAGAATGATCAGAGTGCATTATCTATTCACTTATGGGGGTTAGCGGAATATGAGCAAGAAGTACCCACGGTATAGCCAAATGAATGTGAATAATGGGGAGATAAAATAAGTACTGATAAACAAAGGCTGTCAAGTTTAGTTGGTGCTCAGTCTGAAACTAATTATAAATACATATTATGGAAATATTCAAGTGATAATAGTAATGTCCCTGCCAATATTTATTTTTAATTTTAAATACTCAATATATTTCTGCTCTCTCTTTTAACGTAAGTACCGTTAAGAGAGAACGTGTAATACGTACCAATTTCAGTGATTTATTATTTTTGTTTTTCTGGTGCAGTTATGCGGTGTATTTTTCTGAAAAATGATATTCATTATCAGCTATAACCTAAACTATTTCCCATACTAGGTCAGAGATCTTTAGTTACAACCTTCTATCTCGTCAAGAGACAACTACCAAAAGTATAGAATATTGTGTTATGACACTGAATTTTAGATAACGGAGATTATCGTAAAACTTTCTTCGCTAAAAGAATGTGTTGATAATTAAATATATTTCTCAAGATTTTAATTCAAGTTCGTGAAGTAACTTGGAGTGTCATAGACCCAGAACCAAATGATACTACTGGAGAGAATATCCCAATCTCTGATGTTACACATAATGAAAAATTGCGCGTGTTTTTGTGTTTCGTCCTTTTTTTGCTCCACTCTGTTTTGTAATTGAGTCGAAGCTCCCAACTTCCCATCGATCTGGTCCGATCACGTTTCGGACTATGTGCTTGTTTCTTTGCTGCCCAGGAAATCTCGCCTTGGACTCTTTCACCAATTGCCTCTATATTGCCTTTTCCCCAGTGCAAACGAACTTCGCAAAACCGAAGGAGCATACAATCATGTGATATACTATTCTATTTAGCGGTTTTTACAGCCTTAGCCGTTTTCCGCATCGCAATTTCTATGCCTCTTTATCCTATAGATCGGTTTCCTCCATTTCCCTTTTTTCTATGGCTTCAGTTATTGCCATGTTCCATGTTCTTTTCGGTCTTCCCCTGTATCTTCTTCGATTTGGTATCCACTCTAAAACTTTTTGTGGACGTCGAACAGATTTCAACCTTCTCATATGTCCATACCATTTTAGTTGTTTCATTTTATTTATTTCATCATTTCTTATTTTATCTAACAGAGAAAGTTTACAACATCTTCGGCAGATCATAATGTCTTTTGATTGAAGTTTCTCTTTCAAATTTTTTGTTAGTGTCCAGACTTCTGCCCCATAGAGTTTAGTACTCTATGAAGGAGCTATATATGCGTTTCTTTGTCTTCATTGAAATAATTGAGTTCCATAGCACTGGATTCAACTGTCTTGTGGCTATTTTTCCTCTTATATTTTTATTTTTCACATCCTGTTCGTCTCTATCATCTGTTGATAGTGTGACTCCCAAATACTTGCGTATTACATCATGTGATATAACAGCTAATATTTCAGACACAGAAGAAAATTGCATAACATCGTACTTGAGTAAGTGAAATAAAGCAGCATAAAGTAAGTGTCATATTAAATTTTTCAGCGAGTTTTGCACACGTAACACTAGAAAAAAGGAGAATGAATTCAATTGTAATTTATATTTCGACTGAACACACCATGATATCTTAAAATTTTTCATAACTTTTGTATTTATAACTTGTACTGCTACTATTGGGATAGAACCAGTTTCTTGTCATAAAAAATATGGATAGACAAGTCACCTAGTGAAAACTATTTTGAACAGTGTACACCAGAGATTTAAAAACGTAAAGGGAAAGAAATATGATACAGAATGAAAATATTTATAACTTATTGCCATTTCTCTCTCTCTCTCTTTCTCTCTCTCTCTCCATATTATATATATATATATATATATATATATATATATATATATATATATATATATATATATATATTGTAACGTTTCATGGTGTTGAATTAAAACACAGGTAATATTTTAACAAAGACGTTTATTTTGTTTCTTAATGATACATTAAAATACTGGATTTATTTACAGATGGGATTTACAGTCCTTGCGTTTTTTCACTTGGTTATTTCCTTACACGCGTCTCAGTTCCCTTGATATATTTACACTGTTCACTTCTTCTGATTATTTACTTACTCTGTTCACTTCTTTCACACTATCGCAGAGTCCGATGCACCTACCAGTGTCCGATGCCCTGTTCACAATTCAGTGCGCTGGCTACAGGTCACGGCGCTGATCGCTGTCCTTTGCACTGCGGTTCACCTACAGTTCATCAGTGTTCACCGCAATGTACACATCACAACTCAGATTCCACTTCAGACAGTCTGTATACTCACACTATCTGCTTACTCACTGACTGTCTCGCGGCCGCCGGCAACGGCGAGTTTATACCTGGCTGGCTTCCGTCTCAACCCATCCGGAACTTGCGCCTCACTTCTACGCGACTCGCGAATAACTCGGAACCGTCCAGTTCGGGGGTGGCCGGTAGATGATGCAACCCGCGCAGTGAATTCTGGCAGCTGTTGCAATGAAATATTCGTTACACGGCCACTTTACCCGAGTCCAGGCTCGTTCGTCTGACGGCCCTGCCCTAGTCTTTTGCGGCAGGTGGCGATGAAAGAACGACCGACCGATGCATTCAGAGCAACAACCTGCTCAATAGTGTTTACAATGGACAGACTGAATCAGACCCTCAGAGAAAATTCAAGATTTTCTCCGTGAAATTTAAAGAAGAAGATTCACAAAATCTTGGAAACTCAGAAGAAGATTCATGGATTATATAGTACGATATAAGCAATACTATAGTATACATACTTTGGTTTTTTCTCCACACGCATGCCTATTATTATTATTATTATTATTATTATTATTATTATTATTATTATTATGTACAACGGAGTCCTTCTATTTCTTTATTTTCAAACATTATATTTCTCTGCCAAGAAAGCAAATGACCAGACGAAAGTCAGAAAACTCTATAGGGTATTCCAACCCAGACCAAGACATAATAAAGAATAGTTTATTGAAGAAAAAAGCAAAGAAGTGGAAGAACATAACAACAAATGGAGATCTTAAGAAATTTTCCAGGTCATCCGAATATGACCACGGAGAGTAAACCAACAATGGCGAATGTTAAGAACGAGAACGACAAAATAAATACAACAAAAGAAGAGATCACGAAAAGATGGGAAGAATACACGAAAAAGTTATATGAGAAGGACTTGCAAATAGAGTAGTGGATAAATATTGATGATTACGAAGAAGAATCATAGATGGAAGAAATGAATTGGGCGACAAAACAACTGAAAAATGGGAAGTCCCCGGCTGTAGATAATATTCCAATCGAACTATTCAAAGATACAGGGGAAGAAATCTTGGCGAAACTAAGATAATTATGCAATGTGATCTGGAAAAGAAAAGAGTGACCAACAGATCTGTAAGGCACTATAATTTTTCTATTCCTGAAGAAAGGAGACAGCCGAGATTGTGCAAAAAAACAACACAATTGCATGAATACCGTGTGATTCAGTCAATCGGCAAAAGTCATCCCTCGGAAAAAGAAAAAAAAATTAAAAAAATTGTTGATGTAAGCATATACTTTCTTAAGATTTTCAAAAACAATTCACATTGAAAGAAATCACATTTTCTATCTCCTCTGGAAAGTTGTGTAGATTACATTACGTTGCGTAAGCATTAACGTAAAGCATATCCTATGATCATACTCACAGAAAATATTTCCTTGGATTTTTAAACTCGTTTGAATGTGCCATATTATTTATATCATTGTGGTCGATACGTCACACAAGAGTCACGTCCAACTGGTTTTGCATATTGCAATTTCTGCAAATAACTTTTTCTACGAAATCCACTTTTTATAAAACAAAGAAAATGGAAGGGAAAACACGCTCCAAATGCAAGCAAACATCTAGGAGTTATCCAATTGCATCGTTACCCTTTATTCATTTACGTAGTCTGTACGAAATGAAGCACCAGGAATTATTTATTCCTTTCAAGATTATACAAATATAACATATTTATTTTATATCAAAATAACTTACCAAGTAAGCTGGGATAAGTCATAATTCATAATATCTTATTTCAATGCTTGTTACGGCGTTGGAGTCAGGATGCAGCTCACCAGCCGTTATTTTACCATCTTTTTTAAATTTGTCCGAAAGTACGAAAACATTTTAAAAATTAGCTTCGGCTATTTTACTTACGGGAAAAGAGATTCACCAGATGAACTCATTAAAGAATATAAATGCCGTCTTGAGATCAAAAATCGAGTTTTAGGGTAAAAGAGTTCGTGCGTTTAATCCGCTCATTCTTTCCGGTATTTGACAACGGATGATCTTACAGCAAGGTGCAATGATAACAGAAGACCTTAGTAGTAAAATATATCTGAAATAAGATGTGAGGATATTGTAATGTAAACACACACACACACAACGCGGGGCGACAGGTTCAGTTCCTGCAACGTGGTTGGATGGAAGAGTTGGGAGGTCATGAATTAGTACACTGAATCATTGGTAACAACCATGGGTTTATTCCTGGCACCATGAGCTGCCAGGGAAGTTACAGGTCGCTAAGGGCGACATAGGTTACTTCTGAAATCTACTTTGCGAGCTCGTAACTTGAACCATTAATAAACAAATTTTCTTAAAACTAACATAAATGACTTAATTCTAACAATCCATGCATCACTCTGTCTACTATGTACAAGGCCTGAGCGCGGCCGCTTTTAATCTCTCGCCAGAATGTCCTGCGAGGGAGCCCCGCGTCATAACTATCACCGCCGGCTGATGGTGGCTCCGGGGACCGGCCGGATGGCGGTCCTCAGGGGCGGAGGCGGCGGGCGGTCTCAGGTCACCGACCTCCGACGGGGTGTCCCTCCTCAGCTGGCAGCGTGGCGCGGCAAGGGAGTCGCCAGATCGTGCGGGCTCAGTCAATCCAGGGCACAGGGGCGCTGGCCGTAGTTTAGCGCGGGCATGGATGGGCCCGATATGGCGTTAGGCGGCGGAGGCAGATGGGCTTACGCGGAAGTAACGCGGGATCTTGCCATCTCCCGCCCAAGTTTCCTCCGTGGCAAATCTACGGTGCCGTTTTAAGAATATCTTCCTACGAAGAATTCTCTAAGAATAATACTGTCTTTCTAAGAATGTCGTTCTGCTAGTAACGTCCTAATAATAATAAACTTCGAATGCCGCTTTAAGAATGTCTTCCTACTAGTAATGCTCTAAGAATGTCTTTCTACTAGTAACGACCTAATAGTAATAAACTTCCTCTCTGGGAATGTCTTTCCACTAGTCACGTCCTAATGAGAATAATAATCTCCACTCTGAGAACGTCTTTCCACTAGTCGCGTCCTAATAGTAATGATCTTCCTCTGCCCATCTCGCGTTCAAGTAAGTTCTCTTTCCCCCTCCCAAAACGTTTCCAAATCTGTGGATTTGCCCCTTCTCCCATGATGAAACTTCCCATTGGCTGAGAGCAATTGCGTTTTAACATTATAGTTCTCCAATCGAGTTGTAGCTTTTATGGAATTTTCCAAGGAGACCTCTCTTTCTATCTTGGGCCTCCCTCCTCTCTCTCTCTCCCTTTGTGAGTGATTCCAGAAGCTGCTTTCGCAGCTGTCCGGACACGTGTTTAAGCGGTGGCGTATTCTTCTGGGCCATAAACTGTCGGCGGAGGCTGATCGGCACCCTGCGACGGCTAAGTTCTAAATAACCCCTTTGGGATTTGAGTTTCTTACGCGGGCGCGTGGGAAAAAAGGGTGCGGGGGCGCGTATTGTTCGTTGGGGGTACCCGTTGGCTCGGACTGGCGTTTACGAGGGGTCATAAACGTGTCTGCTACTAATAGACACCCGTGTCAGCCCTTTGGGACTTCGAGTTCCTTACGCGGGCGCGTGGCAAAAAAGGGTGCGGGGGCGCGTATTGTTCGTTGGGGGGTTGCCCGGTGGCTCGGACGGCGTTTACGAGGGGTCATAAACGTGTTCGCGGTCGGTACAAGCTCTGTCAAGTAGGGGGCGCGGCCTGGTGGTCGTTAGGGGGGTCTTCGCGACAAAGGCTCCGTCCCGTGACCTACTTTGCCGCGATGGAAGCTATTTCTAGATAGAATTATTACAATATTATTGGCGGCGCCACAATAGAATTATTACAATATTATTGGTGACGCCACAATATGGAATAATGGTGATATTTACAGAATTAGTTCATTTTTTTAAAAAAAACAGTTCCAAATCGGATTCGATATTTTGAAACAATTTTAAGATGGTAATCGATGGAAGACGGAAATATGTGAAAAAGATAGCTATGTACTACTATTACAGACCGTGTACCTCTGTACATTTTTTAATTTTTTTCTTGGAACTTTGAGAACTAATTTCAAATTTGTGTATTTGCTAGATTATTGGAAAAAGGACTTCGTAACGTAAATTCTATTTTAAAAAGGAAAATCGGACTATTAGTTCAGTCTTTATCAGTAAAGTAAATTCCAGTGATAGTGATCTATTGAATTTTCCTACAAGTGTTTTTCGGTGCATTAAGCCTTAAACTATTTAGCTGTAATGATGTGTGACTCTTCATCTGGGGCTTTGCATAACTAGAATTTCAAATAATCAAGAGATTAAGAATTGAAACCAGAACACAACAATTATTAAATAGCTTAGAAAGACAAATTAAGTTAAAAATATCGACTACAATTTACATGTAACACAATGTATCTATACTTTTACATTAACGGCGTAGCGTGGTAATAACTAGATAAAAAACGAAGAATATGAGTCTAACACAACAGAAGATAGTAAACAAAACGGAAGACTCACCTTCATCAACATTAAGACATTCATCACTTACTCAGCTTAACAACAAGCATACTCAGCACCACATCGGTTGTTGTGGGCGCCATTCCAAGGACGTTGTGCGTCAGGCGCCAGTTCGTATAAGACTAGGACCAAAGCTGGTCAGAGGGAAAGGGTAGAAAAGGGGGAGGGGAATGTGAATAAAACGGATATGAATGGGTGCAAGGGGGGATAATAGAACCTTATAATTTTATCTAAAGCAGTATCATCGAGTTTAGTAAAGAGATTCCCGAAATACTTAATTTCAACCTCAAGAATGTCATGGTTGTCAAAATCTATGGGCATAAAGTCGAATAAACTGAGTATGTGGCAATAACCTGTTTTTAATTCCTTTTTGTAGTTCAACTGTCTATAAGCCATGGGCCAAATATATATAAGATAAATATAAGATATTCTTATATAAACATAAGAATGGGCCAAATATATATATATATATATATATATATATATATATATATATTCTAACACCCCCTTTACCACACACGAAGTATACCTTCAGCACACTCAGCCGCATGCACTGTAAGCGGGTTGTTAAGATATTATGCTCGTGAAGCGAGCTTAGAATCTCAGGAAGCAGGATCTTTGGGGTACGAGAAAGGTCTGAACCCTTGACACAATAAAAGTCACACAAATCACACATAAACGAGCATATAATTCACTCAAAATTCTGTGGCATGAGTTGATAACAACGAAAAACAAATCAAAAATAAAATTACACTTTCAAAATGATCAAATAAATACAAATAAGCAACCTTTACAGCCTATTCAATAAATGAACACTTAGTTTTGTTCAGAAATACTTTTCTGAAGCAATTTCTCTAACCAGTACTGGGAATTCCCTTTGAAAATTCAATACGCCTAAAGTTAAATTATTCTAGTTACAATTGCACGTGAAATTAAACTTAATTTACAATCTCTTGCCTTTCTTTAAAGTATTACATACAATGAATAATATGTGGGCAAGCGCACTACTCTCAGTTTATCTTTTAATTATAACTGCTAATAACAGAATAATGACTGCTCCAATAGAATGGTTTAAGGCAAGCAATAACGCATTAAATCTCCCACTACCAAGCTGCAAATTATTACCACCCGTGTCCTCAGTTTTCTAACGCTTCTGAATCTAGTCTTTTCCCTGCCGACGTGAACTTGACCTAATTTCACAGTTCTACAGGTTACCTCGAAACTGTCCACTTTCCAACCTTGAAGTCGCGTGCTGCGTTCCGCACCGCGTTGCTCGATTCCGAAGTTCTGCGTCGCCTGCGCTGTCCTCTTGCGTCTTTTTCTTTCTTCCTGAACGGCGTCTTCACCCCTGTCGACTCGCGTATTCTTCCGTCTCGCTAATCGGCTTCTTCTCCTACCACGGCTGCTACCGCCTTCGATTACGCCCAATTTGTAGAAAATGTCCCTTGCACTTCCCTAACTGCTAGTGCAAGTACCTCGCTCGTTCCTAACTTTTATTCTGTTAATCAAGAACTTTCAGAGCTTTCCTCACAACGGGCAACTTTTTACTTCCCGCATTAGTTAATAGAAGAATACTTCACTAATTCCTCACTACTTCGCGGACGACTAGCTAGACGTCTTTGCAACGCCGTAAACTCCTATCTAAACAGTCGTTGCGGCGGCAATTACTACCTAACCTGACGAGCGCTGATGAAAATCTGCTTACTTGCCGAGCGGTGACTTACTAGAAGAACTGCTGACCCGACGCGTGCTGGCAGAAGAGAGATGTTGACCCGACGCGTGATGGCTAGGAAAAGAGATCTTCCGCTTGCGCGCCCGCCTATTTATTGGCGTTGCCTGGAGAAATTCTCCGTGGCGGGGGTAACTTCTCCTCCTTCAACCCTTCACCAGTAAAAACGTGGCTTGATAGTTCGTGGTGACTAGTACGAGCAACGGATACCGGGCTGCGCGTTTTGCTACTCTGGTTTTCGGCCGCTCTTCTCGCTGTCTGTGAGTGTTCATGCCGACGAAACGGTGGTGTTATGGGGTTGTATAATCCCATAACGGCACAATATATATATATATATATATATATATATATATATATATATATATATATATATATATACACAAAAACATAACATTACATCACGTAATACAACCTTTTGCCCTGCTACGTCACATCACACCACATTATTTCAGTACACGTAACGTAATATCACTCACGTCATTTTATGATAGAGTAGTTCACGTCACGTCAGATCGCTGCACACCACACGTCACTTTACATCGAATCGGATCATGTGAGATCACGTTAGGTCGCATGTCACGTCACTCTATCATCGCTATATCACATCACTGAAGTATTTTACCATATCTTTCCGGCCAGCACTTCACATATAGCTCTCCTCTCGCACACAGTAGTGGAGACGAGGTGGCCGGTCCCCACGCGCCATTACATGAAGCGCAACGCCCAAGTCCGCATTTCCTCACCCTCCCTCCAGCCTCCTCCCTCCAGCGCCCTCGCGCGTTCATATCCGCCCAACACAACCCACCCCGCCACGCCACGCCGCGCCACGCCGCGCCAGTTCTCCAAATGAGCGCAGAGCCTCTTTATTAAGGCTGCTATTTACCCTGCTGATTGCCATTTGCTTTTGTAATCAGCTGCAGTTGTTTTGAAGCGTCGTCCCACCCCACCGCGCTGCGCCTCGGGCGGGATGGTTTTGTTTGCGAATTTTCTCCAGAATTGCGAGTTTTCTGCGCTGCCGGACACACCTCTTGTGCTGAGCTTCTGGTGAACACGCTTGTGAGAGCGGGAGTTTGTAGAGAAGTGCAAATTTCGGTTGTTATGGGGAGCGTGGGTTTGAGAGGAACGGTTAGACTGAGGACCATTTCGCCAGCCACTTTTATAAACCAACCACTTTGATCTATCATCATACGCAAATGGTGGGTTTTCGGGCATTGATTTAGCTGTTTTATACCTGGCGAGCAAAATTATAGTGTAAGAGGAGCAGGACGTGTCAAGTACTGTTATTTATTATAATACCACTTGAACATTGGCATAATTTCGGCAACTTAATAGCTTATATCAAAATAATGTTTGCTGTGTTATTCAGTAGCTATAGCTCTGCCCAAAGACTTTAAAAGGAGACTTTAAGACTTTAAAAGAAAGTGAGCTATTTTTGAGAAAACAATTTAAATTGCCTTTATTTTCTCAGAATTACGCGTAAACAACTCATAACATAATTGTACATTAACTTATCTAAAGATCTAATTTGGAAGAATAGATTCCGTTCAGAAACGAATGCCATGAATCGCGTCGGCTTTTTCATACTAGTAAGTTTCCTCTTCTCTTGATTTCTGGCTAGCTTTTCGATTCTCAAATGTAAAATGCTTATTGGCTCTCTTTTTTCCCCTCTGCCATCTATTGACTCTTAGAAGACCTACAGCTCCTCTGAAGACATTTTCAATGAAGAACACCTTCGTCCCAGGTGAATACGGCATAGGGCTGTCCCAAACCTCTGCTAATGCGTATTCGCTGCTGGTATTCCTTGCCGTCAGCAGTTGCCTGTCAAACCAAGACTTAACACAAGGATTAAGGTACACATGTAATGCAAGGGAAACTTCTAATATACTCCTAAAAATTCTTGCCGTACATGGCTTTCAAACAACCTTAGTGTCCACGTACTTTGGCTCGCGTATCGACTTACTCAGTAGTCCTATTTTTAAACATGTTAGGCTTATTTCTCGGGGTACTCCTATATCAGACTGTTAAATTATAGATCACTTAAACTTTATAAATGGTCTATAAAGTTTGTTTTACTTCCCTTTACAATTTCAACCAGCCCTCTTGGTCGATGATCAGCACCATCGACGATTTCTTCTTTCCTCCATCAATAGAAATACGCAAAATCAAAATTGATTATTCACTAAATCAACTTATTATTAAATCAAACAATTCTAATATGGTCTTTGAAGACTGGATTGCATTGCTGCTGCAATGTTCTGTGGAGAACTAAACGTTTTAATACTTCAACATGTCCTCACATTCTACACACGCCCTTCTCCCCTACATATTCGTTACTTAACGAGCATACAAACGTCCTGCACTGGTTCATACGGCCACAAACATTCTCTACATTTTTCTGCGCATTCTGCAGGGTCTCGTTTCTTTTTTAAACTAGCAGCTACTCTGCGCACATCGATGATAAATGACTTCTTGGATCTCATTCGCTATTTGTCCTGTTAACGTTCTTCACAAACGCTAGCCAACTTGGGAGCGTAGGCTTCCGTGGCCGGAGTCAGTATTTACTTGGCTATCTGGGTGATGCCACGTCCATGGTGAAGGTGCCGACGTTTCGGTCGCCATTCTGCAACCTTTGTCAGGGCATAATGCGCGGATATGTATTGCTCACGTGTTAAAATAGGGCTCAGTTTTTCCTGTACCCGTGTGCCAGTTGGCCGGGTGGTCGGCCAATGCGGAGTGAGTGCACCGGCCAATGAGGAGCGGGCTCTCCGCGGGTTGAGAGGAGGCTCTCCGTCCATAATCGGACGTTGCGGAGCAGCTATGACCGCGTCCGGTCGACATAGGACGTCTTGGTAAAATAGGTGTTAACAGGCATCGTGTGGACGAATGCGTTGGTAAGCATTTAAGTTATGGGGGTGTTTGATAATTTCCACCCCCTCTTTTACCCTTCTCGTGCCCCAGCGGTCTTCTCTGGCTAAGAGGCGTGTGTCATCAAACAGAATAGCGTGGCCAGTTTTCCATGCGTGCAGGGCTACGGCCGATTTATTCGTATTATTGTATTTATAATTACGAATATGATCCCGGGGGCGTTCCTCTACGGTACGCCCCGTCTTCTCTAATGAAAACTTTGTCACAAAAACCAGAAATATCCTTTGAAGCTGTTCCTACTTTATCCACCCATTTTGGATGAATGTGAATATTAATCGGCTAATTCGAGATTTGGCTTGATTTGGATCTTGGCTGTAGCGTATCTATTTAAATTGTAGGATAATTTCGACACAGCTCTTCCTTCAACAAACTCTCCCCCGTCCGAAGTCTCAGCTGGGGCTCCCGGCGCCTGAAGCATGAGCGACAGTCTCCCACGCGAAATCCGCAGTTTGGCAACTCGACTGCGGCGCAACTGGGGCGGGGTGCGTGTGGGGGTGGGGGTAAGTTGTGATGGGGAGCGCCGTGATTGACGGCGGGGCTCTCGCAGTCTCCGCCGCAACTCCTTGCTCATGACAAGGAAGTTCGCGTGACCGAAGCACCTCGCAGGCCGCCGCAAGTTGAACTCTTGATTAGACGGATTTTGCATAATAGGATCAAAGCGCCAGTTTCGTACTGTAATAGGGGCGAAATTTGATCACGTAAAAATTCGCGAAAAATTATCAATAAACTGCTCGTAAAATGTTTTAAAAATGACCTAAAAGCAAAGAAAAGTGACGTAACAAATGTGATCAAGACCAGTTCGAATGAACATTTCAAGCTGTTGGATTTGATAGTCCGAAAGCGAAGTTGAGATTAGTTATCCCGAAATTGATCGAAACGACAATGGCGCTAACAGAGTTACGGGACCCTTAGATTTCATACAATGGCTGACATTATAATTTCTAAGCGATGAAATCAAATAGGCTACTCAGGAATTCTGTGGTGAACACTTGTATTTTCTTAATATTATTTGAGCCAACTACTATTAAAAATATATTGCAATCAATTAAATCTGCCAAAAATGCATTAAAGATGTCAGGAAAAGTTAAAAAATAACTCTTTACTTGACGTCCATGGAATATACAAAAAACAAAAGACGTACAAAATGTATCATTTCCTTTCTTCATAGCATAAAATTAATGCCTATACTAAACAGCATTGTTCTACAGTGAAAAGAAAAAAATGACATGTCATTAAAATCCTCCCCTAGTAGTAAGATATCTTGATCTTGGGGTGTCCGGGTAACGCCGCGTCGAAGGCTGAGGTGCCGACGTTTCGACCGACATATCGCGGTCCTCTTCAGGGCTGTACTGCGCCTGTATGTAGGACGCTCTGGTTTCAATTGAAGGTGGGCCAGACTGTGATAGGCTGAGGTAACAGCAAAACGAGCGACACAAACACACGCACACACACACACACACACACACACACGAGGTAGTGTCCATAAGAGCTTGCGGTCTACTCCATTGAGAGGTGCTTTTCCGTGCTCTTGTTATAGTTTGTGCGGATGTAGTTGTTTTAATACATTGCTTAGCGGTTTTCCCTATGCGATGTATATTTATTTTGCTCCTCTCGCTCGTGTGCTTAGGTGCACGTTGGTTGTTGTTTTTGTTGTTTTTTGTTTGTTTGTTTACTTTGTTGGCTTAGCTTTTCTTCTCCCAAAAAGAAGTAATTTTGTGATCGTCATATCCCGTTCACTCATATTCTGCAGTATTCTTTATTTAAAATTTGTTTGGCACAGTTTTGTAGGTATTTTCAATATTTACAAATGTACATTTACAATGAACTTAATCATAACTAACCAAACTTGCTTAACCTAGCTACGCTTATAATATAAGTATTTACAGTTTTGTTTGTGGTATTGGTTAGTGTGTTAGAGGTTACTAGTTAGTGTAAGGTGGTTGGCGAATGTATATTTCTGTGTTAGTAATTAGTAGTTTAGGGGGTGTGGTAATTGGGGGTGTAATAGGGGGTGTGGTATTTGTTTGTTAGTAGTTGCATATGTATTTGGTATGCGCCTCTTTTTGGTCATTTGGGAGGTGCGGGTGTGTTTTCGGCGTCACTTTGCTCATTATTTCTCTCTGAGTTGTGTGATTTGTGATATGTATTTAGTGGGCGTTGGGTAATGTTTAAGCGCTTCTGTGTTGAGGTATGTGTTAGGTGTTGTGTGTTGAGTGAAATTTGTGTTTAGTGTGTGTTTCAAGGTGGTTTCAAGAAGATGCCTGAAGGCAGCTTTTCTTTGTGTGTGGTGATTACTTCGTGTAGTATTGTGAGTAGGGCTGGAAGAGGGGGTGAATGTTAGTGAATATGTCCTGAATTCTTTTCGTGGCGAGCTCGTGTAGTGTGGTGGTGAATGTTTTGATGCTTTTTGTAGTGAGTTCGTTAGCGAGGATTGAACCTGGGGGTGGGTGAAATGTCGCACGAATGAAGCTAGTGTCATGTAATTGAGCCATGTATCTCGGGGGCTGTGGCTCATATCTCGCTAGCATATAATCCCGTTTGTTCTTTAAGGGATCGAAATTTGAAAATGGGGAGGAGTGAACTGTTGACCTGAAATCGCCTCAGTAGTTTGTCTATCCTGTCCGTGATACCTTGTATGTATGTTAGTGAGGCAATTCTCCTGTTTTCAGTGTCGTGGGGATCCCTTGGTGCAGGCGCGTCGGGAGGGGGGTCGTTTTAGGGCCCTGTTGATAGTAGATTTGCTGTACCCATTCGCGGCAAAGGTCGCTTCCAGAACTTCGCGTTCAGCAGGGAGACTGTCTTGGCCGCAGATTCTAGTTGCGCGGATGGCCAGGGTTTTCAAGATGCCATTCTTAGTCGCTGGGTGGTGGTGCAAATCGGCGTGAAGATAGCGGTTTATGTGCGCGGGTTTTCTGTAACATGATTTTGATAATTTGAGTTGTGCCACACTGAGTAGATTATTTCGTGGAAGGAGATTTAGGTGTACTTCTTTGGATTCAGGAACTGCCGAGAGGAGGGCGTATGCCAGGACAAGTGCTTTTTCTGACAAAGCTTAACATGTTGAATTTTCATGTTAAGTACCCTCAAAATCAATACACCCGTTTGAAACTCCTAAAGCCTCGAGTTCGTTCAGATGGAAAGAGGAATATCTACTTTAGAGAAAATTGACTGTACGGTTCACGCACTTGCGTTTACCACGTTAGAACAAGGCAGATGGACTCTTTCCGTCAATCGATTTTTCTACGGCTACTACGGAACTACGGCTCGCAAAACATTGATTCTGGCTACAATACGTGATAGAGGAAGTAATTTACTATATATACAAAGAGGATCTATCTATGTTTTCGTTACCCGGACCCGACAATTTTTGTGAAAATTCGCCGTTTTCCGGAGAACACTTTTTTCCTTACGTATAGGTGAGAAAGTTAAAAAAACAATAGATGGAAATCAAAAGAAAGAAAATGATAAGGAAATGATCAAAGTAAGAATTAAAAACTGCCCTACAGAACAAGTAACACACTTTAAATATCTTGGATGTATTATACCGGCCTTAAACAGAATGATATGCAAAAGAAAATATAAAAATGCATATATTTATTAAAAATTACGTATTTGATTTCGATTCAATTTTTGATTTGGAAATTGAAGCCGAATCAATAAATGTATTAACATATTAATTAATTAATTAATGTCTGCTTAACAATTCCAGGTGTGAAGAGAGTAAATTTTCCTTAATTAAATTATTTTCTTTTTAATTAAACAAAGTGAGCACATTATTTTGAATGTTCCAACTTAATGACTCACACGTAGTTTTTTTAATTTTATCACCCTAATATTTTTAAAATCTCAAACTTCTGGTGAGGACATGAATTAATCGCATCTTGTTCGATTGTTCGTGCGTACCTGAAAGGCGTTGTAGTGTGAGAAACAATTCAAGATTTGGGCAGCATCATTCAATGGAAATACTTTTTCGCGTCAAGCGATTAGTTTCATTGACAATTTTTGTTTTTCACATTTATCTGTAAACTAACCTTCATTTAATTTTCTTGTCGAAGTCACGCTAATCAGGCTCACCGAAAAGTTCCAGGATACTGAACCCTTCCATAGATCAACTTTCGCTTGAGAGAAAATATCATAGGCACTATTGCTTCTTTAGCCAGCCTTTTGACATAATGAACTTTGCAATATATGTTTATAAACAGTTTGTTTGCTAGCCGATAAATACATAGCAAAGCAAGTCATACTATTGTGTGGAGAAGATAAAAAATAAATAAAATAGCTTCTATTCAAATTCGCCATAAACCAGCTTTTCTCAGTGTTATTAAACGCACCAGATACATTTTTTATATACTAATAACACTTGAGCGAATTATAATAATGAAAGAGGGAGTTTTAATGACTGTTTAGAATAAAAAGGAAAGGTTGGATCTTTAAAAAACAGTCATAGTTGCCGTAACACAGAAATTGTTACTACAATTATCCCACGGAACTGCCGATAAACGTTGCATCCTGTTTGTTTGTTGTTTTTTTAATTTTTTTCGAAGAAATGGTTTCGCAGATGGTGATCAGTTCGCTCCGAGGCACAGTCTATTGTCTCGAGACGTTACTGAGACCGTGATATCACCTCTGCTCTGGGCATTGAGCGTATGAAGTGACAAATTGAAGCGAGACATTGCAAATCTCTCTTTTCAGTATATTTGGTTGCGGAGAGCGAACGGTATCAGTGTAAAAAATGGCGGTGATTATGAGAAGCTAAGTTCTAATAAACAATTAATAACTCAAGAACAGAAGTTGATAGCCCTGATCGGAATGTGAAATTTTTTGAATTGCGTTTAAAGGGGATTATGAGGATACAAAAAACTGGCACAATTTGCAAATTTATAAACAGTTTTCAACTTTTTCTGATCTAAAGGGGCCAGAGGATCCCGATGGGCCAGAGCCGAAATCCGCGAAATAACAATTTTGCTACAATTTTATAAACAAATTTGAAATATGAGCTAGAACGGCTGGAAAGGATACGCAAATTGTTCTTGCGATTAACATTTAAATATAGCTGTTGGATAGTTACAAATTTATTGCCTAGTTTAGTATGATTATTGCTAAAATGCTAAACATTTACTGGACTAGTGACTGGATGAATGACCCCCGCTCAGAAATATTTGTTTCATCATGGCGTACGCGCTGGCAAAATCTCTTTTTTGGAAGGGACAGAGGACGATATTTCCGTTTCATACGTAGTCGCCCCCGGGAACTGGACGGTTGGAAAGATTTTAACCCGCCTTTTTTGTGGAGGATACTTTAATTTGTTCATTACATCCATTGGAGAGAATTTAATTTTAATTCCTCTGTTTTAAATGGAATTAGAAATTGCAATTATTTTTTGTGCTGTGAATTGACCTGGAGCGTATTGATGTAACATTTTTAGGACAAGTTATTTGAGCGACGATACTGTTACCTGGTTTTGTTACAGAACCATTTTTTAAGACATACAGTTCTGGAAACAGAAATTGATCGCGACCGTCTGCGGCTAAGTTCAGCTTGTGCACGGGTTGGCAGCCCTTATCATGACTTATATAGAAAGGACGCACCTACCACCCCTAACACCTTCCTCGCTCTCTGCGCCGACGACCAAGTTGTGGACTTAACCAACCAAGTTCTGGATGGCGCATCTAATGTTCAAAACCATCTGAATTAAATCTCTGAATGGGCTAGCAAATGGCACATCAAATTAAACCCTACTAAATTTCAAGCAAAATTCTTCTCTCTATGCAGACTCTCGGTGCATCTTCCGTTACCAACAACTCCACATCCTTCCTTAGGTTACCATATAATACCCCAGTCCAATAACATCGGCGTCTCTTTCATCGTCGCCGCACCCTCACATCCACCATAGATTCACCTTAGCCATACAAAGAACTCACCAGCTCTTCCCCATTCTATGTCGATCTTCGCCCACTCGAAACCCAAAACGCTACCCATCTTTTCAAAGTTATGACCAGACCAATGTTAACATGCGCAAGTTCTATCTTGGGCTCAGCAGCCAAATTCCATATCCATAGAGTCCACACCTTCCAAAATCGTTTCCTAAGAACCATAACCAAATCACCAAGGATCATACCAAATGATCATCATGAGCTCGGCATTCCCCAATTACCACCTAAATCAAACAATCCTCCCTCCACCTCCAATTAGGTAAACAAACCCCAAACAGAATACGCATCCGCAGGAAAATAGCCAGGCGCTTTTTTAACCCACCCTAAACCCCTCGCATATACAACTCCTCTAAATATTTCTTGCACAGTAATGAATTCTAAATGCAATTCAAACCGATAACTCTGAATCGCATTCAACTCGCACTGCAGAAATGGTTGTGTAAAGAAAATAAAGTTAAAATAAAGATATCTGTATGGACGTTTGACACTTGAGTAACTGCAGTTTGTTTAACTGCTGACTGTGCTTGAAAGGATTGATACTAGTTGGTGGCCATTGTAATGTAGCTCAGCTCAGTACCATAAAAGTATTTTAGACATTTATGTTGAACAATTTTATGCATATTATACAATTAAAAAACGTATTTACTAAAATGGGCAAGATTTGCCTTTGTAATTAAAATAAATTTAATAACTTTACAATACAGGATTTATGTGTTTTATTTCTACGAATTTTATCTTTCATTTCCCAAATAATTGTTTTTGCGTTATTTGCTGTTATTCAGTCACTCCTTCATTATTTTTAATTGATTTTAATTTTGAAAGGTTTCGTGTTTTGTGTTTCGTCGTGATTGTATTCTCCGTTCTCTGTATGTTTTCATTTCGAGTGCTCTGTTTAGAATATTGATTGTGTTTAAAAAGATTGCTCGGTATTACTTGAAATAAGAATTCTTTTTTTCACCGAAATTAAAATTGGATGACTACTATTTGTCGTTTATATAATACCTTTTTGAAATCTTTTATAAAACCCTTTCATGTTTCAGACGTTTCACTCGGAGCGCACACGTCACTCCATCTAGGCCAAAAATACTTATTTGGTGAGTAATGATACTTTTAACTGTACGTAGAATTTGCTCCAAATTAAGACAGGATCCTTTTTTAAGCTTGGGCGTCGAGATTCTTTGTCCATGATTTTTTGTTATTTGTGTTAGACACTTTTTTGTTTTATTGTAAGTTATTTAATGACAGTCTTCCACAAAATTTAGACCTATTAGACATTACATATTTAAGGTTTTTCAACAAAGGGCTGCGGGATACTACGAATTGCAAAGTCCAAATCTATATTGGAGTTGTGCTTCTCATGAGCACGTGTTTACGCTTAGATTTGGTTCGTATATTAAGAAAAAAATATTTAAAGTTTTATTTTACTGACTTCGTAATTTGTGAAGGTTGTAAATTATATCTTTCATTAATGTTATAATATGCTTACTATATTAGTTGTTTTCCACATTTCTATACTGTATAAAAAACTTCGCCCCTCTTCTCAAATAAATTTCAGAGAAACAGTGTCATAGTTAGTAAAATACTGCACCCAAAGTTGTTTTGATGATCACTGTGTTTTTGATTAGTGGAAGTTTAAAATATTTATTTTAATACTACACGTCTACATTTTATATACTACATGTCAATCATGGTCTAAGATGTCTGATTCGTCTTCTCTCTGGTATTGAATTATCTCTAGGGAACGGATTTTCGTGAAATTACATGTGTTTTATGCAGTACATGGGGGAAGAAGATAACTACGTTCAATAATATTTTTTAGAGTTTGCAAGGTATTGTGCGAGAATTAAAACCATTTTATTTTACATATAATAAAATGTTTTGGTATAATTACAAATTTGTATACCCTATAATACATATTTAGTTATATTGTAATTTATTTACACGTCAAACCGGAATATTTGAGATGCGCGTTTATAATATATGTTACGGAATCATCTTTCTTACAAATCAATGTCATACTGCTACTGGCTCCCTGTATTTTGAAAACAGCATATTCGGAGTAAAGGATGAGCGGATGTTTATGACGCAGAAGTAAATTCAACCACGTGCTTTACATGTGTTAAACAGCACATGTTTATATCTAGATAAAGTAACAACTATTTTTACTGATCATTTTCTTATCGCGTTAATGGTTTTGGGGGTATATTCTCTTTACCCCTTCCTCCCAACGGAATCCATCACTGGCTGCAGGGTAATACTATTCATTTGAGCGCGGGCTCCTCGCAAACAACATTTTATATACTACGAACGTATTTTATATTTAGAATGAGACCGTTGTACATTTACTTCTGTAGAAAAATAACTTACTTTCAGTCCCGCCGAATCCATGTTAAGATCTGATTGGCGACGTTCTGTACTCGGAAAGTGTTTATATCGAGGAATTTTAAACGCTATAATGAATTATTATTTTACATATTTACTATTTTTCGTATATATTTAGGGAAAAATAAATACATATATACATACTTTATATTTTTATTACAATAAATTCTGTTCCTAGTTATCACTTTGCTACATTACATTGTTTTACAGCTTCTCCCGCTTGATTTCTAACACATTTCCTCTGCTAGCAACTCATGATAAATGTATATGACTCAAAATAAATGTATGTTTTGATGACATCTTTTTTCCATGAATAAGTCAATGTCTAGTATTTTGTTATGAGACAAACATTTTGAACAATAGGAATATTCTTATTTTGGATCTAATTTTTACGTTCAAAATGAACAAGTATATATCTGCACCAATTTCTTTGGCGATACATTCAATTGTAAAATAATACTTCATTGGTGGAGCATTAAAATTTACCTACTTGTATTTTATTATAAAAATGTAATATTACATAATATAAAATAATAATCCAGTCAACCTCAATTGTGTACACCGAAACTATACATTAAATTTATCACCGTGTTTGGCGTGTGTGGAATGCGTTGCCGAAACCATTTATAACGGGCGATACATCAAACACCTTATTTCCCATGCGAGTTAGCTGCATTCTGCATTGCGCACATTGGGCTTTTATTTGCACATCGGGCGCGAGCAAGCTCTACAAGAGCGCCCTCTCCATTGTTCATCTGCCGCTCAGCGAAAGTAAATTTTGCCGGGCGCAGGGAGGGGGCCCGCGCGTTCGCGTTTAAAATTCGCCTCCCCGCGGGGCCCTCTCGCAAGATGCAAGACGCGCGCCCCAAACTCCTCCGGGTGAAATCCATCTTTGCGGCAGCGCCGCGCCGCGCCGCGCCGCCGTGGAGCGCCACCGGCGGACAGCGGCGCGCCACAGCGCGGGCTGCCGTCTCCGCAGCCACAGTGGCTCAAACGACGCGAAACGCGCACGGAAAGACAACAAGTCGCAAAATAAATCAATTGGTGTTGCTAGTGGAGTGTAAGATGGAGAGGAATTTCACAGATAAATTGGGAGATAAATTCTTCCTTCTTTTTCCCCTACAGTATTCTAGGGGCATCAAGTCCCTGCAGTCCCCCTGATCGAGAGGTTCTAGGTTCGAGTCGCGACGGTGGCAAGATTTTCGACACTAGTTTGTCAGCTAGGTCGAATGCAGTCGCTGTCTGGAGGAGAATTGCAGCGGCCAGCTGCTGTGATCGGTAGTTTTCTGTGGTTTCTCCGATCAATACCAGGCGAATGCCGGAGCAGACCCTAACAAACGGGACACGGACCTAGCGCGATTATTCCTTCCCATTCCTTGTCCTACCATATCCCTTACTTTTACAAGCATTACACTAGCACACATGCCACCGGTCGGTCGGGAGCTTAGAGCTTGTCCCGGCTGGGGCGGCGCCCGTTGGAGAAAACCCCATTAGCCCCATTAGGAAGGTCGGCGCCGGATGTCGCCATTCAGAGGGGAAGATCACCGCCAGCTCCTGAGCACAACATTCTCTACAATTACGGGACCAATGACCTTAGTAGTTGACGCGCCCACAATGTCTAACAAACAATCAATTTCTCCACAGCATTCTTCGCCTGTATTTACTTCCCTGTACCCGATTCCCGGTCATTTCTATTCGTTCATTTTCCTGCCATCCCCCTTCTCTACTCTGACATGCCTCTCCACTATGTTCTATGCCAATCTCTTCCACTCTCTCCTGCCATTCCCAGCTACTCACCTGCCCTGTTTCCCTACCCATCTCTCCAATTCCCTCCGTTGCCGATTCGCTCTGTCACACGTTTCCGCAAAATATATAAATAGTTGCACAGAGCCCATAACTAATCGGACACGTTTCTATAGTATCGTACCATTTTAACGATCTAGATAATAATAATATTTCACAAGAAGGAAATGTAAATTAAAAGAGATATCCATTTTTCAATGGCGATTATTTCCATATCAGTATTTCGAACAATTCAAATGCAAAATGCGTGCGTTACTGAGGCCTTTCGTGGTAGAAGTATATAAACACATAAAATTAAAGCTTTTGAGATTTTCTTTATTTTGTATTCATTTAAATTGATGGAAATTTAGTTCAAAATAGAGGCATTGAAACTAAACACACTTTAAGACCAATTAATACAACATTTCACGAAGTGTATTTTTGTGTCTAGGCGTCCAACATTTTTTACTGAATACTTGTTTTGAAATTCAAACCATTATGTGACCGCTTTTGGTGTCGTTTCGCCCAACTGTGCTCCGCTGCCACCGCCCTCGCGAGGACTCGAAACCGCGAACTGCGGCCCACATAATTAACGTGCGGCTGCAGCTCTCTGGCGGAGCGACCGCCAACTACAGCTCGCCGCCCTTCCTCCGTGGTATTAGGTTTGCGTCTGCAGCATTGCTCCTGTTTTATTATTCTCTTTAATTCGAGTTTGCTGCGTGGATGTACTAAGATAATTTACTTGCGCGGAACATGGTTATAAATTTGGGCCGATTTAACCTTTCTGAAATGCAGATCTATGAAGCCTAAGGAATGTTTGAAAATATCCGAGTATTCAGAGTCAAGAAAATAATCTATCAATAATAGTAATTGACCGCATAATCCAAAAAACGTAATATCATCACACGTGTATTTTGCTTCTTTTTACATTTTTGAAACTCATTTCTGAACGTAGGCAATAGATAAACTCTATGCCATTATGCCATTTCTTTCATATACAGATGTTCACAGTAGTGATTTCACTTTTTGTTCAGATATATAAAGGAGGGTAGGGAGATAATGGAAAGCAAATTATGAAGATTAATGTTTGGGAATATATTCTATTGAATAAGTTTTGGTATGTGAAGCCAAACTCGCTATAATCGCATAATGAAAACAACCGTGTTTTAACGAAACCAGAACTCGTAGTAATTGGCTCTTCATAATTGTGGGAGCCACCTGGAACACTAATATAAACTTGTTTTACAATGGATTAGGGAAAAATAAACATACGAAATTGTTATCTGTGTTGTTTCTGAGTCCTACGTTTTCTTGGAAAATTTGTCAGGAAGTACGATTTTACAATTAAAAAATGTCATGCACACCAAATTTGCAAAAATTACTTCATTGATTTATTTTTTTAATATGAATGTTAAATTAATGGTACTTAGATTTAATTTTCAAAGTGTAATTTAGCATTAAAATTTACGTTTGTTTTAAACACGAAAATATTTTCACAGAATGAAATGCATTCATCAGAAACTTTTAGTTAGTTTAAAATTTTACATTGCGTCTCATCAGAGAATAGTATTTCAGTGATGGTTCGTTACATATCAAGAGAGATTTTTAATTTTAAAAAGGATTAACAATAGTACGTCTTTCAGTGACTCTAGATGGGAGGGAAAATAATCAAGATTAATGAAATGTAGATAATCCAAAATTACGGCCACCTAATAAAACATACATTACAAACTAAATTATGTCCACTATTCACTGATGGGAAACAATTCATGTGAAAGATAAAAAGTTTGAAGTATTATTCTCAATTGAGATTTAATACACGGTTGAAATTTTATTAAAGTAGTCTGTTAGTTTCCACAGACTTGACTTTTTACCGCGGTTACATGGAGCACATTGTGGAGAAGTCTCAGTTCCATGAGTTGCGTAGGTGTTCTTAACTGGCATACTAAATACGATGTCAGTTTGACCAGTAACGTAGCTACATTAGCACGTGCCTTTATTTTGCACCTAAGACACGTCCTTAGAATCACTATAGCAGTGATCATGGTTTGCAGACGGAGCAGCAAAAATTTCGAACGATCATTATCATGAACTGATGGTGTCATATCAGTGTCATTACTTGTTTGCAAATATTCGTATCATGGGTTATCATGGTAAATTGATACCATTTTTGTTGGTAAAATCGCTGGTAGGCGACCACAGTGACACCAGCGGTTGAACCTATAAATAGTGTCTTTGATGCTGACTGATTTTATCAGTCCAGATTGAGTAGAGATGCAATATAATGGGATCCAGAGAAACGCAGATCTTCTGTAAATCTGTAGTATAATAATATTGTTTGCGCTAGAAACTTTCGATTGTATAGAAATTATCATTATTTCATAATGAAGTTAAAAAACATACTAATGCAGCAAAATGCATCAATTCAAATGTATGTAATAGATCTTGAAATAGTAATCGTAACTTTTTAAAAAATAAAAAACTGTTTATATAGCGAAAGCTAACAAAAATCACATAAAGTAACGGAAGTAATTCAGTAATAGAACTTGCGTTGTGGAGCAAATGATTTGTTCAGGCAAAGAAAACATTGAATTGCAAAGCAGAGATATCTAGTATTAATTCAAAACAATATGGTACTTTCTTGGTAACCCAACCCGAATCAATTTCTATGTCAACCGAAGCCTAGGTCGGCGTTGCAACGTAACATCAAATATCCGCCCCCCACAGCTTTCAGCATCCACCTCTCTGCCTTCCCCCTTTCCCCTTCCCCTCCTTTTCCTCTGCCCCCCCCCCCGCTACGGAACGACAGCTCTCCCCGCTGCTGCGACGTAACCTAATTTCCTACCTCTCACAATGACATTTTCACGAGAGCCCGCCCTCCCCTTCTTCCTCTTCCCCTTCCCCTTCCCCTCCCCCAACCCCTTCCTAAAGCAGCCTTCCCGCGGCGGGGGAGCGGGGTCTGAGAACAAGAAAGGCAAGACGAGAAAGAAAATACGTGGGGGAGACCTTATACATAATCGAAGTGTGCGAAATAGTTCATGGAGCTCCGGCTAATTTGCCGTGCAACAAACATGAGCGCGGGAGCGGCAAGATGGCACAGGCAGCCCGTCGCAGAGCATGATGCGTTGCACATACACTTACGCACTCGCGCCAACTGAGATGGCTCAGGGCGTGAAGCAACACGTCACGCTCGATGCTTTAAACATACGTGTACTAATCTGACAATCGCGCACTTAATCTGAGAATTCGGCCTTGCCCCACTCCACACAGCCATGTCGGGAACGTACGCTTGCTCAATTATAAAAGTTCGCGCGATGTAAAGTGTGAGCTTCAATCTTGTGCAACCCTCCCGTGGGCAGGGTAATGCCTTGGACAATCAATAGCTTTTAGATACTGTCTTTTTACTAAACAAAAATCCCAAGGGTTCGGATGAAGCTCTCTGAGGGCCTTCGATTGGCTTTCGAACGTGGCGAGTGATTGGGGGTGAATAACTCGCTCTGGAGCCGGACAAACATTTGCAGATTTCCTTCTTGTTTTTTGGCGAAAGCAACACTGAAGAAAAGTATCGTTTCAAGTTTAAATACGAATTTATTTGCTTACGTCCACACTGAATTATTAATTTAATGTGTGATTTATTGCCAAGAAACTATAACGAAGAACGTACATCAGGAAAAGAGGTTGATATTGAAATTGAAATAATGAATTTATTTTGTGCGATTTATGCAAGGAACTAGCATAAATCAGTTTTAAATATTTTTTCATAAACTAATTCACATTAAAGAAATGTAATTATAAAGTCCTTTAGCACGGCTATTTATAGTCATCTATTCGCATCGTTTTTATGGAAACATAATTTCGATTCATTTCATATGCACAACGATTTTCCCCGTAATTTAGAATTCGATATCATGAGCCATTTGGAGAGTTGGTGAAGGGTTTCTTAAAATTACGTCTCTTTTGTGGGCTGTAATACCTGTAACACACAAATTATCCAAAAGCCCATTTTTCTAGATTTATTAACCCAAATTCATTACGCAATATATCAATTATGGCAATGCTTTGTTCGGGGACGCACTCTAGGGTCTCCCGTTTCGATCCACCGGGACGTGACAAAGTAAGGTAATGCGTAAAATTTAATTAATGACGTATTTCAAACCCCCGTTTACATCTGTCAGCGCACGTTATGTAAATTATCCTTCTTTTAGTATTGATGAATTATGAAGGGTTTAATCACGCCGTGGCAATATTAATGTGTAAATAACCTGGAGCAGCCTGCGCTCTAGCGGGAGTTGGCGGAAACCTCAACGCAGGTATGCGCGTGTGCACGACTTCAAAAAGGCTCGACACAATCAGGCGATATCTCGCAGATATATAGTGCCTTTGAATATTGAATATAGTGCCTATAGTAATATTTCAACATTCTGCATTTTCTAATGCATGCAGAATCTTATTGATACAAATTTGGGGACTACATCTAGTGTTATGTCTTGACCCCCTAATATTTTTTCCTTAATGTTGAGAGGAGTACAATAATACGCACAATTTTAAATTACTGTTGGTTTCTGAATGATGAAATATTCTTTACTGAACATTAAAAAGAATATGAAAATGATTAATAAATTAAAGCATTAACAAAATTGATTGTGCTGGCAAAAATTGACTACTGAGACACTCATTTTTATCAGTCTATTGTTGAGATTCTTAGGAATAATAATTTGGCATTTGTTACAAACTAGAAGAAAATATATAGATTATATGTTAATATTATATTTATCACTAAAAAGATTTGGTTTTGGTATTGTAAAGAAATAATTACATTAACCTTGAAGCATGTCAGAGTGCAATAGCCAGTTGACGCATGCAGTAAAGAGAAGTACAAAGTGAAGTTAATTTATCGTAGACATGAACTGAACCAATCCATCTAAAAGTTTCTGGTAGGGAAATTCTGTTTTAATTTCTACTAAAATAGTAAGGGAAGCTCCAATACACACGTGTAGCTCTTATGTCTCTGAATGTTGTTGGCGGGGGTGGAATTGTTTCGTTATTTAAATTTGTTTAAGGATTTTCTCGATAATTTAAATTAAATTTATGTCAATAAAATAAATAAATACTTATATTAGCTACATACAAATATCATAAACATTTTGACATTTACTAAATATGGAATTTGCACTGCAAATTTTGCCTGGCGTGAAGTTACAACTATATTGTAAAAGAGGCAATGAGGTTAACTGAGACAAATCATTTTGAGTTAGGTGAACAGTGGTTCAGGTAACTCTTTAAAAATCTTACTGGTTATAATATCTTAAGGTTTCCCATGTAGAGTTCACCATATCCAGAGTGATGGCAAGAGCATTCAGTTATCAGGATTATCTAGAGGAACACCTGCTAAGGTGGCTCAGTGACAACCGTTGCCGCTGCAGCGACTCTCACTGGGAGGCCCTCGAGGTGACGGTGGCTGATTTTCTAAATAAGCTACATACGTCGAATTAAGTCTCAGCTTCGATAATTCTAGCGGACGTGGTTTCTACGATCAATACATGGCAAATGCCAGAGCAGTACTATATCAATATTTTCTTCCGCGTCCTTGTGCCCTCGCCTTCAGTTACACACACACACACACGCATGCACTACACTACCACTTATTTCGGGAGACCACCAGGGTGTCAAAGCTTGTTCTGCTGGGGTTAATAATGCAGACGGATGCCAACGCATAGATGGGCGCCGAACCTGGCGTCTCTATGGGAAAGACTCATTGCCACCTCCCGACTAACATGCACTACACTCGGGATTAATGACTAAAATTTCTAACACACCTGTTAACTCTAACTCATGCCTATCCTACTCGCTTCAGACAAGTGCAAGAACTTGTCTCGGTTCCGAGCGGAAGTTATAAAATTTCGACAAAACTACGAGTATTTAATAAAAAACAAATATATAACCAAAAATGTGTAATAATTTACAAAATTTTATCTGAAATTGACATTCCTTCAGAATTTTTGTTTGTGCTGTTCTAGATAATTTGTTTTTCAAGGCGTGTTTTTTCACTTTAACATTTTTTATAGTTGTTTCTGACTGTAATATTCATGTTTTAAAAATCATTTAAAAAAGTCTTCTCCCCTACTTTCAGATGACTCTTCGCTATCACATCTACTGTCTCGCACTGATATTTTTTACTCCAAAAATTCACTCTCTTATTCGACATTTAATGACTTTGCCTCTTGACTTTCAGATGAAGCACCATCAATCTGGTCTTCCTCGACGAGGTTTTGAAGTACTCTAATTATTTCTGCTTCATTCCGTTTTTCACTATATCTATAATCATTAACAGAAAGGAAATTATTCGTCTAGAACAGCACAAACTCTTCCATGCGTAATTCCTATTATAAGAAAGGAAAATATACAATTACTTGCTTAACTACTTGCTATCTACGGAGCACGCCAAGGTGCACGGAGAATGCAAAAGAGTGGCTCACAAGTAACCAGACTCACAAACGGCTACGTATTGACTCACAGGTGGAAAAGGTAGAACAAGCAATTGGATTTTTATCGACATTTCTGGGTTATCAAAGATAAATTAAGAATTACAGGTGCAATTACAATTTTTTATTCGTCCAGCACCCATGCTTAGTAAGATGTCAGATGACCCTAACACTAGCTTCAATCTCTATTGCACTAAATTAATAAGATGTGTGTTGAAAACCAATTCATATTGCGATAAATATCGTCAATACGAATTTCTCTTAAGGTTATGAAACAAAAATATTGATAATTGCCTAGAAAGTAACCTCCGTTTCGTGACAAGATCTAAAAGACAGATAATTATCTGTAGAAAAGTTACTCTACCCTGTTTGTTACAAAATCATCCCCTTAATGCTCAACATTTTGTATTATCCTCACCCCCTCCGAACAACCCATCCCCATCCTTATACTAAACACGAAGTGAAATCCCGCTCCAATCGATTACATCACCACTATCTCTGATCCTCTTTGATCACTGCCGCCATCAAGCTTAACATAAGTCACTCATCCCATGATTTCACAGTCCACACTTTAAGGGATTTCAGAAGTAGCAGACAAAATCTGGAGTTTGACATGAATTTTTATTAAAACATATTTTCAATGCCATTGTAAATTTCTGCCACCGCTAATATCACCACTGCCTTTACCACTTCCACTGTCATTGCCACTGCCACCCCCCACCACCACCACCAATTCTACCATCATTATGGTCCTTATCCTTACCACGGTAACTCTCACTTCGATTGTCACGCTCGCCACAACCATTACCTCTACCACCTGAAATACAAACTCCCCTATCAAGCGCATTGATAGCAAAAGCAATGGTACAAGGATCCAGACATCACCACCTTCACTAGTGTGGCTTGTTTTGGGTGGTGAGAGCGTCAGAGCTCGCGACCCCACGTAACATCGTTTGCCGCCTACGAGGACTCAGCCGTTGGAACTTTAATGGGCCCGATCGCTACATAGCGCCCGATTTCTCTGCCAGCGAAATGCCCTAACAAACCGGCCAAGGAACGCGCGAAATAGTTCCTTTCTTGTTCTTGTCCTCTATCCTCTCCCCTTATACATCCACACATAAACACACATTACATGCAATACATTACCACACATGTCCTATACCACACATGGCGTATATCCTATTCTGATTTGATCCGCACTGACTTGACCGCCACATCTGGCCAACCTATTAGAGAAGAAACGGAATAAAAAATTAACTACATTAAGAGACTAATCTCTGTAGCAGTTAATCTGCCCGTAAATATCAATCTATCAAAGCCTCGCTTCTGATTTCTATTTCCTTTGGCTGTTTGTGGCCTCTCAACCAGGAAACCTCTACTAATAATTTCTTTCTTAACGAGCATAAATACTATACTGATGTCACATTTAGAAGGCTTGGTCAGTAGAAGCTAAAAAAAAATTTTTTTGCAGCTACTGACCGAGTCCCGGAAACCTGATTTTAGAATTTGTCTTTCATTTGGGTTTGCATTAATCTTCTTTTTTCCCTCTTCTTTCGGTTCTTATTTTTATTGTATTTCATTTTTACTATTTATCGGCTATCCTTGGTAAACAGGGGGAAATTAAACCGCTTCTAAATTGTAGATTAATATTTTGGTGGTAAAATCCGTTTTTTGAGGCTGAGTCAAAACAAGTGTATTTACCACGATGTCTGTGTGGTGGTTTACCTAATCTACGGTAGCGAGGTAGCGTGATCGGGCCAACTATCAAGTTTACAATACCACCTTACTAGTGAACTGTTACATTTCCTCCAAATAGTTACGTTAGGACTTCTCGTGTGGTACATAAATACATGTGAAAAGTCCAAAATGTGACACGATATCTGTAGTATATGTTATTTCAGTAACAGAGTTTGTTAGAGGAGACGTGATGAAAAACATAGACCTATACAACTTGATAATAACCTATACAACTGGATAATAATGAAAAATATATTGAGAAAACTCGAGTTGAAGCAGCATGTGGTGAAGTAGGTGGGAGATTGAACAAGGTTTTATTATGATGATTATTATATTCAATTTTGAAAAATTAGAAAAGAATAATTCGGAGGTAGACATCGCCGAGAGTCCAACTGATGCGTGTGGTTGATTCTGAAACATACGATTCTTAAAATTAAAATTGGTGGTTATTAATTTGAAGCTGAAATGTATGGAAAAAATGTGGAGGTTGAGATTTTCACATAAAATGGTTTATTCAGTTGAACAATTCATAAGGCTGTCTCTTCACGAGATTATATAAAGAAATACCGTAGTTATAGTTGCCAAAAGAAAGAACCTGATTCGTTGCCGAGTTTAGTGCCCCCAGAAGAAGTACCTATCGAAGCCGATTCCAGTGTATCCGAGAACAATCACAGTACTTGGGCACAGTCAACGTAACTGTCACTACACCACTCTCTTGACGTCGTGGCTCGGACGCATTCGCTTCTGTCTGCCCGCGGGCTGAGCTGCCCATAGACATATGCGTGCCCCGGGCAGCCCAAGACTCGCTCTCACGGCTCGCTGCTTGTTGGAGCGTTAGCGTCCTGCCGCGTTGCGTCCCTTCGAACAGAGCGCGTGCCGACTCGTGCGCACGCCAACTTCAAAGGTACACACAGCATACGACTCCCTTGAATTGGAGTAGCTAATTGCAATGCCTTCTTTAAGTGAGTGAAACTCAGCAGCCGCTGATAAGAATATAAACGTCAATGAGAGTGAAGGCGTTTCGCCGGGTTCATGCAGCCATCAAGACCGTCAAGAGAGGTAGCAATGAGTAGGGTTGGAAAGCTTAATACAAATCATTACACTATCCAAATTATGGTGATCACAAGACCCAGCTGAGGAAGAGCTTGTTGGTTCCTTTTCTTCTTTTATTTCACCGATGTATTTATGCTTCTATTTTGAAGTCGTAAGTTCAACGATCTATCAGTAGTACTTAATGATCTGGTACCCTACTCAATGTATTCATGTTGTATGGCTTAGCATAATAAAAAATACGGTACTGATTTTCAAATGGATTGTAATAAAAATCGTCAATTTTACTAAATAATTAATATAATTTTTTTTATATAAAACAGAGTTATTAAAGCCGGTCCGGATGGCCGAGATCGCTAAGGCAGTAGTGCCATAACGATCTCGGACTGAAGGATTGCGGGTTCGAGTCCCGCCTCGGGCATGGTTGTATTGTTCGCCCTTTCACTTTATCATCACCATATCGTGTCATCCTCATAGTTACCATATAGATACCGTTACACGCAAGTGTGGTTGCTAATGACCTAGTAGTTGATGCGATAATAAATAAAAAAGTTATTAACATGTTTTTTTTTTGTACAGAAATAGTCATGCGACTTGAGCACACTATTAAATTTCTATATTTTATACACCTTTCATATCCGCTGCCGTATTCCGTTATTAGTCCATTTAAAACTGAAATAATAAGCACTGCGGGAATATTGATTACCTCTATCTTTTTAGGGTACATTTTACCTATTGTTTTCTTCTACGTCGCCAACCCATTTCACCGTGAAGTATCGTACCGTGTATCGCACTATTTCAAACTTTGCTCGATCTCGTCCGTACGATTTGTGCCTCGCCTGCGCCGCCCCCTGGGGATCTCCCACTCCCTCCCCCGCACCGCCCGCGCGACAGGCCCCCCGGGAGGCGGCTGCGCGCCCAGCTGAGCTCGTGAAGGCCCTCAAAGTTTTCGCGCCTTCGCCCGCCCTTTCGCGCTCTCCGTTCTCACCTTCGAGCCTTCCGGTTCTCCAGATCAACCTCCCCTCCCCTCCCCTCCCCTCCCATTCATCCCAACCATTCAACTCCTCACGTTTCTCATTCTTCCCATCCTTCTCAAGTCGTTCACTTGAGGCCCAACACTGCCTACTCTCTCAAACCTCACTTTATCCCGACCATCCCATTCCCAACCCTTCGAACATTTCCAGCAATCGAAACTCCTTACCCATCCAACCCTTCAGACCCTCTCCACTCACCCAACACTTTCAAACCTTCGACTCCACCGTTCCCTAGCTCCACTTCCAGCTCTTCCAAACCTCCAAACGCTTCCGAGGTCTTAAAGCCTCCCGACCCACTCAAACCTTCCGTATCTCCCATCCCTCCCTAATCCCTTCAACCCCCCACCTCTCACTCCGTACCATCTTGTACCTCCCAATCCTGTCCACACCTCCTAGCCTTTGCAAATCTCCCAACCCTCTATTATTGATTGATTACCCGTTATTTCGGGCGAGTCGTGTCATTAGTCCCGTAAATGTAGTGAACCATTTGTTTTTCGGAGGTGGCGGTGATCTTGCTTGGCTGGATAGTGAAATCTGGCGCCGACCTACCGTCGGCTAGTGGTGTTTTCTCCAATCTCCCAATCCTCCATGGCCATCTCGCTTCCGCCCGACTCGCCCACCCAACCCCTGCGGCGCGACGGCCGAGTCGCCGGCTTTTATTATTTGTTACTTTGTTCCGCGCCGCTCCATCTCTCCCTCGCAGGAGACTGCTGGCGCCTCTGGCGGCGGCGCGCGGGATTCGGCAGCGCTCATTTTGTATTCATCGCTCCCCAGAGCTTCCCCTCCCCCTGCCTGTCGCGCTGTCGCTCGCCGCTCGCGAGGGGTCGGTGGCTTATGTTTCAATTGTGTCGGCTACTTGTGCGTCCCTTGTCTGCGTGCTCCCTCCACAGCGGCCCCCATAAATGGTAGTTTCTGAAACGTTAATTTTTATGGGATTGGAGTGTGTATGTGGTTCCCTCGTCGCCGGTAGAAGAGTTGGGATTGCGGTTTCTGGGTTGTCGTTGAAGGTTACATTCTGTCCGACCATTCGTTCGTAATGGACTCTTCTTTCCACAGAGTTGCATTGCGTAGAGCACTAGGCAGATAGTAAGTTTTTTGTTCAATCTTGGTGTGTAAATATAATGTTTTCTTTTTTCTAATTTCTTTTTATTTCTCTTAAGCCTTTTCTTTCTCTTTGTCTCTTGGTTCTCTCTCTTTTTTCTCTTCCTTTCTTTTTTTTCTGTTTCTTTGTTTCTGATTTGCTCTTTTATTCTCTCTCTCTCTTCCCTTATTACTTGCGTTCATATATTTGTCATTTATTAAAACAAGGAATCTGAAATATTTTTTTTATTCAAACTTTCGGTATGTTTGGTGTATTTAAAGCATTTTGTCTGTAAATGAGGCTCAGAGTATATCTGAGACACATGTGATAGTAAAAAAAGTGAATAACTAAGTGGTCTTTGGAATGACGAACAAGGGGTCATATTGGCTTTTTCTATTAAATATTTTAATATTTTCTAGAGTCTTGATAAGAATTTGAAGACAAAAGCATACTAACATGGATAAAAGGCTACTTAAGTTTCTTTAAATACTGAAGAGTTCCATACTCGCATCTCTTGGCAACAACTCGTCCTATTGACATGACGTACTAATATTTCAATGTTTGATGGTTGTCCTAGACCACTCGGTATATGTCAATTGAAATTCCAGAGTCCACAGTAGAAAAGAAATATGAGCGTTAAAAATTGACTGTCAATTTACTGCGTTTGATCACGTAGAAACGAAAGATTAACATTTGCAGAATAAATTAATTATGGAAGATATATAATTGTAGAAGGTAACATGGTGTTACCTCGACACCACTATTTCGTCTCAAAAGCTTTTTGTAGCCGTCGGAAGAGCCAATTGCGAGTGAGTATGAAAGGTCATATTGAAGAACGGAACGCAGCAGTTTTGTCATCGTCTTCGAAGTACGTTATGTTTGAAGTCATTAAGTTACTAGGTAGGATACGTACCTTCGATGCGGTGCGATCAAATACATTTATTTTTAGAAGGAACAGGCGTCTTGGTTCGTTAATGGGCATCTGAAGGTTTGACGGAAACATTGAAAAAACTCAATCTTTTTTGAAACAAACACTTTATTACCAAAATCACAAATTTCGTACATCAACTCCGGTTTCATCAATCCCCGTTTTGGTACCAAAACTATACCCATGAGCTCAGATTCCACAATACCTTGAATGCAATAAACCGTTCGTTTCTTCTCGGATGCTCCCAGCGGCCGCGGGGATCGGCGGCCTTCGGCGCGACTCGGCACCCTCCGGACGGTCGACCTTCGCTGGGAAACCAGGGGCCCCAGCCTTACACAATGTTCACACAACGACACTTCTGTTTTGACCCCGACCGTCGTGAATGTATTTCGGGTCGGGCATACACTAACACCGATATTACTGTCCACCTATCCTTCGTTGGTCGTATCAGTTCTCCCTTGCCGCACAACCTACCAGTTCTACTTCGTGTAACTTTTCACATTCACGTATACACGTGGTAACTTTTCACTGTCGTTACCGGCCACGCGGTCTATGGTTTCTTTACCTTGTTACATTTCTCGAAACCTAATTCCCCCTCTTCAAGCTTTCACTACTTATTGACTGCCACAATCACACTTAATCCACTCCCTAATAGCTTATCTTCTGTTATTAAACTTCTCTTCTTTTCTTTTACTCGCCGCGCGCATCATTACCGGCTCCGCTCTCCTTCGTGTCCTGTTACTCACTAACTGCCGTCGTCTCGCCCGGTCTCGCCGCCTTCTCGCGCCTGACCCGTTCACTGATTTCGTCAGCTACTCGCCGCCGTTACCACCAATTCAAAATACATGTATTTGAAGAAACGCACCGCGTTTCAATATATATAATTTGATGTATTGGAAGCAAACATGCGTTCACTATAAGTTGCAAAACACGAAGTCTCAAGAAAGCTCCAACTACCATATGCTGAACGTGTTTTACTTCTACAAATTTAACAAAGTTTAATATGCATAAGAAACAATTCTGTAGTAAGTACACAAAATATGAATACAATTATATTTGTATAATCACTCTATTTTGATGTCAGACATTTATGGAATGTATTGAAATATTGTGCCCAAACAAAGTGACTACGTCAATTGTTAGCAACTGTAAAGGAGTGCAGTGATGCTTTGAAAGGAAACCGCTGCGCTCCCCTCCAGCGACGCTTACGCGAGCGCCGCGGCGCGTCGGCTGCTGAACCTCTCGAATATATCACCTCCGCACCTCCCACGCGCCCCTCCGCACGCGCGCGGAAAACAAGTCATAAATCAGCTCTAGCGCCTGTCCTGCGACCGGCGCCCACCCCCTCCCCTCCTCTCGCGCTTTCGTTCCCAGCCCCGGCGCTACCTCGCCCTTTCGGCCTCCCGCCACACTCACGCGAGTTACATCCCCTTGGCTAACGGTAACCAATGCATACCAGGATGTTTACTAGAAACGATACGAAGAGAAATCTTGTTTGTGACCTAGTAAATATCATGGAAATTTGTATATAAACGGGAGCCAAGTAGCTCTCACCAGCATTGTTCCATCAGACGCTGCTCACGCTCCTCGATGTCAGAATCAACGTTAAATTCATATTTCAACAAGTATACAACTGCTGTACGACTTATTGTAATAAAATTCTTTTAAAAAAACTTGATTTCTGTCACTGGAAATATAATTGGCGCAGTCGGTAGGACGCTGCTCACTGTGTTGGAAAATTCATCACGAATCAGGAAGACGCAGGTGGATTTTAATCCAGTTGGAGCAGCACTGTCCATCTCAAATTCAACGGCAGGTTCAAGGAAGCCAGAGAAATCAACTAAAAAGATCATCGACGGCTAAACAAACCACTGCCACTGTTAATATATAAGAAGAATAGAAGCAGAATTAAAACGTATAAGAAGAATTAGGAAGAAAAGAAGAAATATCATCATAGTGCATCGCACAATCATCGCAGTACAACGCAGATTCGCCGCAGTACTCCACGAATTCATCGGAGTACAACGCAGACACATCACGATCTCTTCGCATCCCTTCGCAACTCGCCGCAGCTTGTCCGCAGTTCCTCGCAGCCTCTCCGCAGTTTCTCCACAACACATCGCATATTCTTCACTGTGGTACTTCCAAAACTGTAAGTTTTCTATTTCATTCATTTTAAGCAACTTTCAAAGTGTATAACAATTCAGGATTTATCGAAATGGAATTCAAAGAAAAATTCGAGTTATATTCAAAATTGATTCCCACTTACTCCGGACCCAATGATGATCTTACCAAATTCATCAAACAAGTGGAAATAATGTTATCGAGATTATCACTGACTACAGAGCAGAGAGACCATACCCTTTTCATTTTTAGCTTCATTCAATCTAAAATAATCGGCGAAGCCGAATCAGTAGTAAAAAATAATACAATGATAAATTGGACCGATCTCAAACACAAACTAATCCTCTGTTTTGGACAAATTCGTTCGGAAGAACATTTACAGTTCAAACTAGCCTCAAGTTACCAACAACTAAATGAAACATACGTAGATTATTACCATAGGATAGAAGAATTGACACAACAATTAAATGATACTGTATCGTTAACATCAGAAGAGCCCTTACTCACACTCAAGAAACAATTATACACCTCCACCGCGATAAAAGCCTTCAAACGAGGACTCGTAGAACCTTACAAATCAAAAGTAGGGAACAATCTAATTAATAATATCGAAGATGCCTTACAAAAATGCATAGAACTTGATGATATGAAAACTCATGATCAGTATGTAAACTTCATGAGAAACAATTTTAAGCCAAACGACAAGAACAGCCAAAAACCAGCAATTAGTCAAAATAAACACCCGAAACAGCCGAATACTCCACTATTCACGCCCTGGAGACCGCAAATACCCTTCTACCAGAAACCACGTTTCGAGAACCAAATTATTAGGAATCAACCCTTTAACCCTACTAATGCAAACCAATCGTTCAATCGATTCAATAATAATCAACCGTTTAATCGATTCAACACAAGCCAACCCCAAAGGAATCATACATTTACTCACTTTAACAAACCACCACTTGACAAGCCTACACCAATGTCCATCACGACGGCAAACACGAACCGAAATAGACCACAGAACACAAGACACCCGAACATAATTGTAGAAGAACTATTTAATCAAAATGAAACAACAGACATATTCCAAGACGACGAAGGACGCTTATTTCAGTATATAGGTCAGCAATCCGAACAACCGGAATATGAACGGGACATGAGTAACGCGGAAGGCCCCCCACGAAATAGAAAGTAGGGAAAGTCAACAAGCGGAAAATTTTCACATACCAGCCTCAGACATACCGAACACCTAAATAGCCATGTAGGCCCAAGGCTCCCTTTTGTTGTTATAGATGGATTAAAATATTAATAGATTCAGGAGCCTCATCATCAATTATGAATTCTAAATTAGCTAATGAAAAATTTAAGAACTATTTTTACTCATATGACTTCACGTTAACAACAGTGAACAAAAATTATCACGGAGATACAGCATTTAAGTATCCTTTATTTGCCGAATATGACATCCATAAACCAATTAAATTCCTAGTACTAGACTGGAATAGACATTACGATGCCTTAATATCCACTAATGATCTCAGAGAATTAGGCGCGATATTGAATTATCAAACCAACACCTTAACAATTGAAGGAAAAACAATCCCGTTTTACGAGGAATTAAACAATGTAAACTATATGCCTCTAAAGAAACTCTCCAAGACACTTTTCATTCCAGTAAAAATTAATGGAAATGTTTATATACCAGAAACTAGAATAAATAATATCTCAATCCCTGAAGGAATTTACACTAGCAGAAATAATTACATTGAAGTAGAAAGTGAGTTCGAAACTGAATTAAATAACTTAATCCCAATTGAAGCAGACCCTTTAAGTGAATACTTATTAGTCAACGAGAATCCTCTAAGGGAAGAGGAAAATATTGAATTAAATGAGAAACTAATCGAACACATTAGGACAGGTCACATTAATAGAGAAGAGAAAAATATTATCATTAACCTGTGCAAAAATTACAGTGTCATTTTCTATAATGACCAACTTAAACTCAGCGCAGCAAATACTGTGAAACGTCACATTAGAACCATTAATAACAATCCAATATTTTCAAGAAATTTTCGACACCCTCATTCCATGAAAGGAGAAATTCAAAAACAAATTCAAAAACTATTAGAAGACGAAATAATTAGACCCTCCACGTCACCCTACTCAAGCCCGGTTGGGATAGTACCGAAAAAATTAGATTCCAGTGGTCAACGAAAATGGAGAATGGTAATCGACTACAGAAAATTAAATCAGGTCACTATCGAGGATAAATATCCCCTACCTAGAATCGATGACATACTAGACAATCTAGGGAAATGCCAATATTTCACAACTTTAGATTTGGCACAAGGTTTCCATCAAATCGGAATAGACGAAGAAAGTATCGAAAAGACCGCTTTTACTGTTGATAACGGACATTATGAGTATACCAGGATGCCTTTTGGATTACAAAACGCCCCCGCTACTTTTCAAAGAATGATGGATCAAATTTTGCAAAAACACCTTAATAAATACTGCTTCGTTTACATGGACGATGTAGTCATCTTTTCAAAATCCCTACAAGACCATTCAATTCATATTAAAACAATTTTTGATGAACTTAGAAAACACAATTTAAAAGTGCAACTCGACAAAAGTTAATTCCTCCGATCCGATGTACCCTTTCTCGGGCATATAATAACTAAGGACGGCATAAAACCAAATCCAGCTAAGCTAAAATGTATTGCAAATTATCCTATACCAAAAACTCACAGAGAAATAAAGCAATTTTTAGGATTAATGGGATTCTATCGAAAATTCATTAAAGATTTTGCAAAAATTACATTCCCAATGAGTAAATATTTGAAAAAAGGAAAAACGATAAACCTCAAAGATCCTACTTATGTAGAGTCGTTTTCAAAATGTAAAGAATTAATCCAAAATTCCCCGGTACTAGCTTATTCAGATTTCAATGCGACCCTTCAATTAACCACAGACGCTAGCAATGTTGCTGTAGGATCCTTTCTATCACAGAAAGGCCATCCCATTGCCTTTTATTCGAGAACATTGAACTCAGCAGAGAAAAACTATTCAACTATAGAAAAAGAACTCTTATCCATATTAGAAGCGTGCAAGCACTTTAGACCATACGTCTACGGGAAAAGGTTTATTATAGAAACAGACCATAAACCACTAGTTTGGCTATTCTCTATAAAATATCCAAATTCTAGATTAACTAAATGGAGACTTAAACTTGAAGAATACAATTATGAAATACTATACAAAAAAGGCAAAGAAAATTTAGTCGCTGATGCCTTATCTAGAATCAAAGTAGACGAACCACCTATTCTCGAACTCAGTAACCATGATGAAGAAGTGGAACCAGATATATTGTCTATGATCGCAGAACCAGGAAATCCTTACGAAACCCAAATGGCTTCAGATGACATTGATGACTTTTTAAAATCATTACTGCAACCCCCAACAAACGAGAACGAACCAATGGATATCGACGAAACACTTCAAACGACACACACTTCCAACGAAGACCCTATCTGCGGACTGACTTACTCAGATCGTAACTTCCACTCTCATCAAAACAAATTCACTTTCAAAATCGGAGAAAAATATGTAACGAAAAGGAACAACAACTCTAATTGCATTGACGTAATTCTAAAGAAAAACCCTTTAGAAAATGAACTAAAAGAATTCCTTTTGCAACATACTAGACCAAAATTAACTTATGCCATATACTTCTACGATCCAGAAATTGAAAGACTATTCATAAACATAATTCGGGAGCTATTTACCAATGAAATGAAATTTACAAAATGTAATCGGATAACTAACTTTCTTACTAAGGAAGAGTTCTTAGAAAGGTTACTAACCTATCATAATCATAACCACAATGGAATAACAGAAACAATTGCACACTTTAACAAGAATTCATATACCCCCAAAATGAATAAACTAATTAACGAGTATATTAATAAATGCGAAATTTGCAAAAAGGCCAAATATGACAGACATCCATATACCCCAAAATTCCAAGGACCCTTATTGGCAACTAGACCCATGGAACATGTGTTCATAGGTACACTAACATTAGAAGGCAGAAAATTTCTAACGTTAATTGACCTCTTCTCAAAGTACGCCCAAGCTTACTACATCACAGATACCAATTCAACAACATTGGCTAAGAAACTAAAACACTACTTTCACATTATCAAAGGTATACTACATTTATAATACAACACTACTAAAACAAACATACTATGGCCTTCTGTCAAACTACATGATAATTAACAATGAAATAGGCAATACCACTTTTAGCGTCCAATTGAGCAGAGAAATGCACTCTTTAGAAAATCAAATATTTAAAATAACCCAGACTCGTCAAAAACGGGGTTTAATAAATGGATTTGGAACTATCATTAAGTGGGTTACCGGAAATCCCGATAACAACGATCTCGAAATGATTCAACAAGAACTACAAAACTTCAAAGATAATAGAAATACCCTTAAGAAGGAAATCAATTCGATCGCCACCATTGCCAGTCAAACCATTAACAGATACGAAAACGAACTTAAAATCATACTGAAAAGTCAAAATGAAACAAACAAATATTTAGAACGACTACAATCAGAAGTTGACCGAATATATCTTGAATTCCAATTCCAAAGTCAAATAGCGTTACTAAAAGACCACGTACTTATAATAAAAAGAACACTTAACGCTATCCAAAACCAAAATATAAATCTTGAATTGTTCCAGTTCGACGAATTCATGACTTTATTAAATCAATTACGAAATTTATATTCATCGCAGTTATTGTTCAGTAATGTGGCGTCACCAATTAATTAGTATAATTTTATTGTGGCGTCGCCAATAATAAAATAATTATTACATCTAATGATAGCTCCCGTCGAGGCAGAAGTGGGTCGAGGGACACTGCCTCCGCCGCGAAGCTCCTTCTGTTACGCAGCTGGGCTCGCCCCGACCGCATTCCGGCTCCTTTCAGAGGCGGACCCGTTTATTGACCCCCTCATAAAAGTACATACTGGCCCAGGCCGAAACCCTCTTGGACAATACGCACCCTCGCGTCCTTTCTTCTGCCGCGCGACCGGGGAAGATCACGGAGCCGAAGGGGTTTACACGGGTGTCGATTAGGCGAGGAAGACACATTTACGACGCGTCGTGAACGAGGCCTTTCTCGTTCGTCAACCGACCCCCCCTTTCGAACAAAGCCCGCCCCCGCACCCGTTGGCACGAGCCTCGAGTAAGGCACCCGAACCCCACGGGGGCTATTTATAAATTAAATACTGCAGGCTGCCGATAAGCCTTTTAGCCGACCGCTTATGACCCGTGAAATGCGCTTCAGCATGTGCACGTGTCCAGACAGCTGCGAGGAGCTCCTGGGACATCTGACAAAGAGCTGCGAGAGAGAGAAGAGAAGCCGGTGTTAGACAGAGAACGATTTACGGAAAATTACAGGAAAATTGCCACATGATTGGTAAATCAGAATCCTGCGACGCAGTTACCCTCAGCCAATGGGAAGCTTCGCTATGAGGGAAGGGATAAATCCTAAGTTAGAAACATTTTGGGAAGGGGAAAGGGAGTTTTCATAAATACGAGATGAGAGAGGAAACTACAAGAACTTTTGCGATCGGAGCGCGACGGGGGGAGGAACACTCCCAGAGAGGAGAAGTACTTTTGGCCGGAACGTTACTTGTTACTTGTTACTTGGTCACTCGATTACTTGGACTTGATACTTCTTGTTTACTTGGTTACTGGAGCACTCAATCAGATTGCTTGCTTACATTAATTTTACTCAGTAACTTATGATCGGGACGCGAGTTGGGAAAGACTTTCCCAGAGTCTAGTTAGTTCGAACGCGACTAGTGGACTGTCGCGGAGGAAACTCGGGCGGGAGATCACTGGATCCCGCGCTATTTCCGCATCGGCCCGTCAGCCTTCGCCGCCTCTCGCGTCGGGCCCATTGATAGCCCACCGCATTACGTCAACGCCCGTGGCCACTCGCCCGACTGAGCCTGCTCGAGTCGGCGATCTGAGATCGCCGCTGCCAGCTGAGAAGAGACTCGCCGCAGAAGGTCAGCGACCTGGGACTGCCCGCCGCCCCTACCTCCGAGGGCGCCGCGTGACCAGCCTGGGACTCAACATAGCCGGCGGTGAACGATACGAGGCGAAGCCGTCTCGCAGGACAATTTTAACGGCGAGAAATTGTTAGTGGCCGCGCTCAGGCCCTGCAGATCTTAAATGGTGAATAGCACGTTTCATCAAAGAGTAAGCCTAATATGTTAGTCTTAAGGGAATTAGCAATTAGTAATAAGGACAATGAGCTCACAGAGTAGAGTTAGTAAGAAACTTGCGTCGCCCTTTGCGACATGTAACTTCCCTGGCAGCTCACGGTGCCAGGAATAAACTATTATTTGTTATAAATGACTCTGTGCTAAAATTCATGACCTCCCAACACTTCCATCCAGTCATATTTCAGGAGCTGAACCTGGCGCCCTCCCCCGCTTACATTAGGTGATATTACAGTAAATATAATCATATATATGAATCTTTACAAAAATGCAAAATGAATGGAATAGGAACATCAGATACTATAACTTTCATTTTAGAAATTCCAATCTTAAAGCCCACAGAATACCAGAACAAACGTATTATACCAATCCCGAATATTCATAATATAACTTTAGACTTACCAGCAAATTACTTATTAGAAAACGAATATGGAGACCAAATACGGACAAATGAAAATTGTAAGGATATATGTTATAAAACCACACCCTACCAATCGTCGCAATGTAACCTAAGAAACCCTTCAACATGTCAAAGTATAAAAGTCAAACTAACTAAAATTAATACTCTGCAACTGTTCAACGAAGTCATTGTTATTACGTATAATACTATATATGGTAAAAATCTATGTAATTCGAAGGTGGAAGAATTTATAATTAGAAAAACCAGTATTTTAAGAAATTTCTGTAACTTATATATTAACAAAGAAATCTATGTTAACAAGAATAGCACATTTAAGATTAATGTACCAACAAATGTTAAACTTAGCGTAGAACATAAACAAAAATTGTATTTACTTGAATTTAATCAAACAAACTTGCAAATTGTAAAAGAAAAACTGTACGAAATTCAAGAAGGAACACTGTCTGTTCATGAAGCAGCACACATTTCTATAACTATAATTTTAAGTATTATTATATTTTGCATAATTATATGTATCTCACTGTACTCATTGTACCAAAAATGTATTAAGAAAAAGACAGAGTTTAATGGATCTCAGGAGATCTCCAACTTAAGGGAGGAGGAGTTACATCCCCTTGGCTAACGGTAACCAATGCATACCAGGATGTTTACTAGAAACGATACGAAGAGAAATCTTGTTTGTGACCTAGTAAATATCATGGAAATTTGTATATAAACGGGAGCCAAGTAGCTCTCACCAGCATTGTTCCATCAGACGCTGCTCACGCTCCTCGATGTCAGAATCAACGTTAAATTCATATTTCAACAAGTATACAACTGCTGTACGACTTATTGTAATAAAATTCTTTTAAAAAAACTTGATTTCTGTCACTGGAAACATAATTCGCGCTCCTACCCTTGCCCTCGCCCTTCCCGCCCTTTCGGCTTCCTTGGTCCATTCTCGTTCGTGCCACGCACGTACCCTTGTCCTGCCTTGCATCTCCCCTTCACTCTTCTCACGCCCTCTTCTTCCCTTGCCCTCGGCCCTGCCCTCGATCGCGCCCTCGCTCTCGCTCCTCCCCTTCATCTATTGTTTTCTTATATGATTTCATGCTCTTCTTCCCTCACCCGTGCAACTAAAGCAACACAGGCCAAATTATTCTTTCTTTGGCAGACCAAATACGACAACCCTCATGTTATAAGCATCTTTATATCGTTATCTATAATATAAAAATGAATCGCAAAATGTGTTGGTAACCGCATAACTCAACAATGCCTGGACCAATTTGGGCAATTCTTTTTTTAAAATGTTCGTTGAAGTCCAAGGATGGTTTTTACCTCGAGAAAAATTCGAATAATTGCCGGAAAAACCCTAAAAACAGCCTTTTTCTTTTTCCCATACAAACGTTTTCTAACTAAAACGTAGAGTCAATTTGAGCTTTATCACTCTAGCTATCTCTATATATCTCTCACTATCTCACACTAGCTATCTCTCACTCAGCTAAAGCACTCATTGTTGTAGGTATGTTCGTAACGTCAAAGAGTCAATGTGCACTTTATTACCGTTATACAAAGTTCAAATTCAATCATATCTATCAAAACAGTGTGCGTGTGTGCGTTGGAGCACAGAATACATGGTTGGAGGATTTAATGTCGCGTTCCGAAACTATTATAATATAGATATGCCTCCTTTTAGACGAAGCAATTTAGGTAGAAGAACCCGAAATGCTACAAAGCAAGCTAATTACCGATCTAATCATGTTGCACAAGAACGTGACGACCGAAATGAACATGAAAGAATTCGGATATCACGAACGCGTGAAGCGCGAGCGCTACATTCAACTAATAATCGCGCAAGTTTGAATCGAGCTGCTTTCAGTTACGATGTGTCAATTGACTACAGTAACTACCAATGTGTTGTTATTGGTTCTATGAACTCGGTTTGCTCATATTGTAAGACATTGAAATTTAAAAACGAAGCTAATGGATTGTGTTGCGCAAATAGTAAAGTGAAATTGATACCATTGGAACCACCACCAGAGCCATTGTACTCATTGGTTTCAGGAATAGGAACAGATTCCATACACTTTTTGACAAATATCCAACAATATAACAATTGCTTTCAAATGACTTCATTTGGGTCAACAAACGTAGTTCGGGAAAATTTTATGCCAACTTTCAAGGTATGTATTATAGCAGTTAAACATAATTATTTTATGTTCTGTCACCTAAGTTAAGATGTGTTACTAATCTTCAATGTCTTAATCATTAAGATCATAATCATCACTTAGTCCCCATATTATTTGGTGATTCAGTTTTAGCGACACTTTTATTATTTTGAAACCCAATATATTTGATGATAGATATTAGTTACAACTAATTAGGAGACATATATAATTTTAAAGAACAAATATTATTTAAGTTTGATCACTGACAATCCATAAATTTATACCCCACATTGCTTATTTATTTTATTTTATTTTATTTTATAGTGTTTGGTACAAACATAACATTTTTTTAAATTTACAGATACAAGGCCAAATATATCACAGAGCAGGTTCACTGTTACCAGTGTCAGATAGCAACTACAAATTCCTGCAAATTTATTTTATGGGCAATTCATCACAAGAAACTAATCTGCGTTGTGCACATAACAATTTAGTAAAGAGGTCTATTGTAGAACAATTACAAACTTTATTTCATGAACACAATCAATTGATTATATTGCTTAAAACTGCCCTAGATCTGATGCCATCAGATAATCACAAAATTGTAATCAGAGCTGATAAAACACCTGCGGGTCAACATTCAAGACGTTTTAATGCACCAACTATTGATGAAGTTGCTATCGTTGTAGTTGGAGAAAACTTGGAATCCCGTGATATTGTTTTACATCGTCGGAATGATCAATTACAACGTATAAAGGAAACACACCGCTCATATGATGCACTGCAATATACCATTATATTTTGGCAAGGTGAAGATGGCTATGATTTCTCAATAAAAATGATAAATCCCATTACAGGTAATTAAAATATTAGTTAATATCTCAGTCACTATATTATGTATTTTAATTTTATATTTAAATGTTATTAAAACAAAATCTATTTACAGGTTCTGAAACTAACAAAAAAGTCAGTTCAATGAACTATTATTCATACCGCCTAATGATTCGGGAAAATGAAGACAATCACATATTGAAATGTCGGCGATTATATCACAAATATATTGTTGACATGTATGTTAAAATTGAAACGGAGAGATTAACATTCATCGGGTTGAATCAGACCAAACTCCGATCTGAAGAGTATATTCACCTTCGAGGTGCGATTAATACTGATGGAAATGCACAGAATGTTGGTCGGATGACTATTCTTCCAGCAACATACATCGGAAGCCCTCGACATATGCACGAATATGCTCAAGATGCCATGTCGTATGTTCGTCATTATGGTACAGCAGATTTGTTCATCACATTTACATGCAATCCGCACTGGATAGAAATCAAGCAGGAGTTATTCCCTGGGCAATCACCCATTGATCGTCATGATATTACAGCCAGAGTCTTTAGACAAAAATTGAAATCTTTAATGGATTTCATCGTAAAACATTATGTGTTTGGTGAGACACGCTGCTGGATGTATTCTGTGGAGTGGCAGAAACGAGGATTGCCACATGCACACATTTTGATTTGGTTGGTTGAAAAGATAAGGCCAAATGAAGTTAATGTAGTGATATCAGCTGAAATCCCTGATGTACAAGTAGATCCTGGATTGCATGAGGTAGTTATCAAAAATATGATACATGGTCCCTGTGGAACTCTTAATCAAAATTCACCATGTATAATGGATGATAAATGTTCAAAACGATATCCACGGACATTAATATCGGAAACAATTACTGGTAATGACGGTTATCCACTGTATCGTCGACGATCGACAGCAGACAATGGAAGATCAACAATTGTCAAATTAAATCAACAAGATATTGAAATAGATAATCGTTGGATTGTTCCATATTTACCCATTTTATCAAAGACCTTCAAAGCACACATCAACGTTGAATCTTGCCATTCAGTGAAATCTATTAAATACATTTGCAAATATGTAACCAAAGGGAGTGATATGGCTATGATTGGAATTGGTGCAGAGAATTCCAATGATGAAGTTACCCAATACCAAATGGGCCGCTATGTTAGTAGTAATGAAGCAGTATGGCGAATATTTTCTTTTCCTATTCATGAGAGACACCCTTCCGTTGTTCACTTAGCTGTGCATTTAGAAAATGGACAAAGAGTGTATTTTACAGCACAGAACGCAGTACAAAGAGCTGCTCAGCCACCATCTACTACATTAACCAGTTTTTTTGAGACATGCCAAAACGATGACTTTGCACAAACATTGCTATATTCTGAAATGTCAAAATATTATACTTGGAATCAATCCTCATGGAGATTTATACGACGGAAACAAGGAAAACAAGTTCCAGGATACCCAGATGTGTATTCCACCGATGCCATTGTTCGAATTTATTCAGTACATCCAAGCAATGATGAATGTTTTTATTTACGGCTGCTATTAGTCAATGTACGTGGCCCAACATCATTCCAACATTTACGAACTGTTGATGGTGAATTGTGTGGATCTTACAGAGAAGCCTGTCAACGTTTGCAATTGCTAGAAAATGACGCTCATTGGGATCAAACTCTCAATGATGCTGTAATATCATCAAACGCTCATCAAATACGAACATTGTTTTCTATAATCATATCTACATGCTTCCCATCAAACCCAATTGATTTTTGGATCAAGTACAAAGATTATATGTGTGATGATCTTTTGTATCAAATACGAAATAGAATGGGAAATCCAAATATACAAATCAGTGAAGAAATTTACAATGAAGCATTGATTTCAATTGAGGACATGTGCTTGATGATGTCAAACTAACTATTAATTCAATTAGGCCTGGCCGCGCCCAATCGTCCAATGCATGATGCTTTTAACCAAGAGTTGAATCGAGAAAAACTGTATGATCTCAACACTTTGAAAGAATTAATTCAAACAAATCTTGCACTGTTGAATGAACAACAGAAGTACGTATTTGATACTCTTATGAAAGTAACAAATGATGAAACAGGAGGGATTTACTTCTTAGATGCACCTGGTGGTACAGGAAAAACTTTCTTGATTTCATTAATATTAGCAACGATTCGCTCACAAAATAAAATTGCACTTGCACTCGCTTCGTCGGTAATCGCAGCAACTTTGCTTGACGGTGGTCGAACAGCACATTCAGCATTAAAATTGCCATTAAATATGCAAAGCAATGAAACTCCGACCTGCAACATTTCGAAGAACTCTGCAATGGCAAAGGTCTTGCAGCAATGTAAATTAATTGTTTGGGATGAATGCACGATGGCACATAAAAAATCTTTAGAGGCTTTAGACATAACCTTAAAAGATCTACGGAGCAATCATAACCAATTTGGTGGTGCAATGATTTTATTAGCAGGAGATTTTCGTCAAACATTGCCAGTGATTCCACGATCAACACCAGCTGATGAACTCAATGCATGTCTAAAGTCCTCCAATTTGTGGAAACATGTCAGAGTACTTTATTTAAGCAAGAATATGCGTGTCGAGTTGCAAAATGACCAATATGGAAACATATTCTCTAAACAACTCATTGACATTGGTAATGGCACATTTCCTATAGACATGTTGACTGGCTGCATTAACTTTCCTCAAAGTTTTTGTCAGTTAACTCGATCAAAAGATGAAAGATGAACTTATTCAGAAGGTGTTTCCAGATGTTTCTCAAAATTACAGAAACCATGATTGGTTGAGCGAACGAGCTATATTGGCTGCAAAAAACATAGATGTAAATGAATTAAATTTAAAAATTCAAGAACAAATTACAGGCGAATCGAGGATATATAAATCAGTTGATTTGGCTACTAACCAAGATGATGTAGTGAACCATCCACCAGAATTTTTAAACTCGCTGGATTTACCAGGATTGCCACCTCACAATCTTCAATTAAAGGTTGGATTGGTAGTTATAATGTTGCGAAATATCAACCAACCACGTCTTTGCAACGGCACACGGTTAGCGATAAAAAAATTACTAAACAACGTGATAGAAGCAACTATACTGAAAGGAAAGTATAAAGGAGAAGACGTTCTCATACCGCGCATCCCAATGATTCCGACTGATGTGCCGTTTAACTTTAAACGACTACAGTTTCCAGTTCGGCTTGCTTTTGCTATGACCATAAACAAGTCCCAGGGGCAATCATTAAGTGTTTGTGGTATTAATCTGGAAAACCCATGTTTCTAACATGGACAATTGTATGTTGCCTGTTCCCGTGTTGGAAAACCATCAGATTTGTTTGTCTATGTGCCAGGTAATCAAACAAAAAACATTGTATATCACAAAGCACTACAATGAAAATAAAACTCTTTTTGTTAATAATTATGATTCACATGATTAACAATAAAGCGATTACTTACTTTTAAATGCTTATATATGTTTTATTTAATTATATTTCTTATTCACAACGCCCTATCACCAGGGTGACGGTTCTGTTCAGGAGATTTTTTGCCCAGACTATAAAATATGTAGGAACAAAAAACTGTCACATTACAAATCTTTTGGACAGAACGAAGTCTGTCGGGTCCGCTAGTAAGCATTATATATTTCTTTGCTTCTTATGGGCACAATTTTATATCTTTTGCGCTTCTCACATTGATGAACGGATACTGTTTTACGTTCTGTTAAACTTATAATTGAATTGACACATTGTATTTCTTCTGAAGCTACTAATTCAAATAGTTATTATGTTAACTTTTGATGAGAGTAAACTAAATATTTTGAAGTGAGTTATTGTTGATTAATTCCACCATCATTATGCTCGAATGATTTAGTTTGCGTAGAATGCTCGTTTTTCTTCTTCGGTTTATTTTTAAATTTAAATAGCATTCTTAAGTAGTATGTGACAGTCGTATTGTAATGAATATATTCAAGTAGATAAATAAAAACTGCATTGACGTGATTTCATTAATAATGAAACAATAAAATTGCAAAAAAGCATCGTCAAACCTAATACAAAATGTTAAAAAGTTATGAGAAAAGTTATATGATTTACTTTCTCAGTTTTAGTCTCTAAAACTACATATTTTGAGGCATCATTCATAACTGGAGATAGATATTGGTGTTTTGTTTTCTTTTTCTATAATTGAGTTAATATTATATGGACATTAATGATTGCTGTTTATGAGAAATAATCTTCAGATCAGCAATAAATGGTATTTGTATTAAATTTGACAATTATCAACGCAATATGTTGTAAATTGCTTTCCCGGCTAATATTGACGTATTTGCAAAGCTTCTCTTTTATCATTACAATTTGTTTTCAGACAGGAGAACTGTCTCTTTTCAAAGTCCAACGAAAATAAACTTTTGAACATAATTGCTATTCGTGCAGTCTCATTAATTTCACAATATTAGCAGATCTGTTATAACGAGCTCTTCAAAGAGAGAGATATCACAAGCGTAATGTATATATCGTTTGACTACAATTTTGAAGCAATTTATTCAAGACTAAAACATCGGTGCTTTTTCATTGTTTCGGGTTCTTTTATTTTAGAATAAAAGTGACATGTCTTCATTACAACAGTTTTATGTTTACCTAGTATTTTTCGTTATAATTTTGAATAGTTTCTGTGGGATGCGTTAAGAATTAGTTGAATGACGATATCTTTTTACTTCCTCGTATGCGTAATATAAATTACGTAATGCTGCGGAAAATTAATTTCAAAACTTAAACGGAAATGCACGTATAAGATGAAAAAGCCATTTTGCTGCATTGTCTTGGTTTTTCCAAAAATTATACATATTTCATTTCTTTATTATCTCACATTGTTACTATTTAAATTATTGACAATATCTATACATTATTGCTTTCGTGAGAACAAGTTCTTGGAATGATTTCTAATGAATTTTATCGAAAACTCATCACTTTTCTGTGAAAATGAGCACAAAATTGCACATTTCAGAAACACCAAAAAATAACTCTAAAACAACTCCACATTTTTCAACGAAAATTTCATATATTACCTGGTCTTATTTTTCTATAACATTGTTCAAATTTTAATTTTGTTCTGCCGTTGGGGAGCAAATGTGCAAATTTTAAAAAATGATCTTTAGGCGGCAATACGTAGATGGCAGCTGGGAAGACTATTCTGTAGCACCATTCTTTTCCAATTTTCTTTCTTACTTTTTTGAAGAAATGTATGAAATGTTAATATTAACTCAATGTGCTTTATTTACCAACTGTTGAATTTATCTTTAATGTCTTTTTTATAATTTTTATTTATGTTGTTGACATTATGTAAGGTAAGAATTATTTCTTCTCTCCTTTTTGAAGGAATGAAAGTTCTGACTTGATTAAATTTTCGCTTACATACACACTGTTTAATACTTTTATTTTTCTTGTTTCAATAAAAGAAGATGTGTATGATAGAGCATTGCTTTTGAACAAATTAAAAACACTGTTAAAAAGATACTTATTTAATACATTTCTTCTCTGTGCAGCACTATGTGTTTCTCCCTAGATTTAGTGAAATCTGAAAACATACTGATGATTGCAATAGGTGTCATGTAATTGTCCCATCAACACGGGCTTAGTCGACTTGTTCCAATGCAGAGACGTCCCGGTAAGTCAGCAAACATCACGCACCCCTTTGATCGGATGCAGAACTAACGTCATTCAGAGCGCATCGAAGCGCATTTGTGCTCCAAGCGATGTGGTCCGAGCGCTTTCGGTTAGAGCCGCGCGTGGTACAGGGATTTAAACGGGCTACGCATCAAATGGCTTTGACTTGAGCAAGTGTATCATTGAAATACGTTCGCGAATGCGCGTTACTGATTTATTATGCTCGCGTCACGAGTGCGGAGTCGCTTTTGAAACTTCTACAGCCAGTTAGCAGTGGAATGATGCCCATTCCCAATGGAAACGAGGTCACTCACTTGAATTTCAGATCCCTTTATTTAAGCTCCCTCTTAAAGTGATTTGCCATTTAAACATGTAGTTTCAGTCAAGTACTCGCAGAGCAGAATTGTGTTTATTATAACGGATGACTGGTCGTTGGGCAGAGAGATAATCCAGTGAGATTACTGACTCCGAAACACGACGTAAGGGATTATTAAAGCAGAAAGTGCGAGACGTAAGCAATAGCTTTCTGATTTTCTTCTGTAATTGAAGTAGATTATTGCACGGCGAAAAGTAACATTTTAGAACCGTCGAATCATTCCTTGCAATTTCATTCACTCTCTGAAAAAGAGAAACACAATTAAAATCTAACATGATTTTTTCGTTTGCGTTTATTTAATACTCACACGAGAATTCATAAATTGAAAAGAACTGAGCTTTCTACATACGATACCTCAGAATGATAGTAGAGAAATAGTAGTAAAACTGAATTCTGAAGATTTTACTAAATCGGGAACAACAATGAAAGAAACATGTTAATTTCGCCATCTTTACTTCAATTAATGAATTTGTATGTTTAATGGGTATATGTGTTAATGTCGAGTAATTTTTTCATGTTCGCCCACAACAGTATCGTATCACAATAACAGAAGGTAACGTAATCGTTAATGATTTTGTTATTCGTTTTGATACTGCGCCGGTCGTTATCCCATGATCCCGGGGGAGCCACCGGATAAAGTAGTTATTCATACACCGCCGGAATACTTCGGTAAAACGGCCGCCTCCATTGATCAGCGGGATGAGGGAAGGCTCAGACAAGATGGGCGGGAAAGCGGTCGGTGAGAGCGGAATGAGAAAACGGAGCTGCCTTCGCCGAAGGCTCCGAAGGGATAAGAGGCGGGCGGGGAAGAAGTGTGGACGCGGGTCGAGCCCAGACTCTATGAGGCCGCGGGGGCCCCTAGCGGGTCATGATGGATGTTGGCGCACCCTCAACCCTCCCTCCCGCCTGCCCGGCCCCACGCACGTCCCACGCCCGTCATTTGTCTCTCTCGGCTGACTCAGGAGCTTGGCAGGCGCCTATGGGGGCAGCAGGAAAAGAAAAACAGCAGAATGGGAAGATGGAGGAAGAAGAAGAAGAAGAAATGGAGGAGGAGATGAAGGGGAACGAGATGGATGAGAGGTATGAGGATGAGTAGAGGAAAGAGGAGGAGTCAACGCGTTGTGGAGTTCGGGGTGGAATTGTTGATGTGGGGCACATAAAGGAAAGTGCTTGAGTGATGTTAGCACATTTTACGATAATTCGTTCAGAACACCTTTTTCCTTCATACTTTTGCAGCAAGATTTACACGAAACATTTATTGAACATTACTCTTTTATATCTTAAAACTTATATTAATATTACTATTAACAAAATACCCTCTTTGAAATATTAAGAAAGAAAGGAATCTCCGAACATATTATCCTTGTAATTGAAAATATGTATAATAAATCTGAAATATGTATTACTTGAAAACCAGATCGAAAAGCGGAAGTGGACCAAGGCCTACGACAAGGGTGTAGTCTTTCACCGCTATTGTTTGATATCTACGTAGACGAAGATCTTCGTGAGTGGAAGAGCAGATTAAAATTTTATAGCCTAGACCTAACTACATCAAAATTATTGACAATACTTTTTGCAGATGACCAAGCAACAAAAAGCAACGTATGAACTGCAGCGGATAATGGCACAATATAATCTTGAAATATCAGACACTAAAACGAAAGTGATGGCATTCCAAGATCGATACCCGATACGCTCAAAAATTGTAGTAAATAATAAAACTGTAGAGCAGATACAACACTTCACATTCTTGGGAGCAGACATATCATTGTATGGCGAAATCGACATAAATAAGAAAATAGAACAGTCAATCAAATGAATGTAACTATAAGAAGAACACTCAGTTCAAAAGTGAGAAGAGAAATTTTACAAAGTTATGTCAATACGAACCTGCTTATACGGGAGTGAAGTGTGGACAATGACAAAAAAAGATATATCAAGACTGCAGGCAGCGGAAATGAGATTCCTTAGAGCGGTAGCGGGATATAACTTTTGGACAAAGAAACACACAAATCCGAAACGAGCTAAATGTAGAAAGTCTTATAGATAAAGTCACCAACTACAGACTCTCATGGCAAGATCACATGTTGCGAATGAACAAAGACAGAATTCCTAAACAAGTGGCAAATTATCAGCCGAGAGGAAAAAGGAATGTAGGACGTCCAAGAATGCGCTGGAGGGACCAAAATTAAGCGGCGTAATAGGCATTATGCCGAAATACTTGAAGAGAAGAAGAAGAAGAAGAAGAAGAAGAAGAAGAAGAAAAAGAAGAAGATTAACAAAATATTATTGTCTGTATTTATTTAATTTATATTATTAGTATATGTTAGAGACAGTATTATTCTTCAAATAGTTACAAGTACTGGTAGCAGAGTTTCATAATTATAATACAGCAGTATAACCAATAATGATTAGTAAGAAAAATAAATAAAACACACATGTGAACAATCGAATCAGATCCGTAATGTCAATTATGGGCGCATTATTGTTTATTGTCGTTTCGCACTTCACTACGCGAAGCCACTTTGAATTTCCGGTCCATTTCACTTTTCTTTTACCCGATTTCCTCACTAAATACTCCTTCTCAGAACGCAACACTAACCCTGCACTGCACGTAACTAAAATACATTTCTTAAGCTAAATAACAAATAAAAACTAGATAATATTATTAATATAAACTAAATTATATTCAATCTCACCTATTTCTAAAAAATTACAGTGCGAGGGAAAATTCCAAAGGTTGTTGAGGGTACGCTGTTCCAATCCTTTATTGTCTGATCCAGAAAAGAGTGTTTTGTGATGTCTGTCATCTGCTTCTTTCGTTCAATTGTGTAAGGATGATCCCCTCTGCCGTAGTAAAATGGTCTCCATATTCTGCTCTTAATTTCAACCCACGCCGGATCAGTTATGTAAGATTTGAATAGTGCGTAAAGCAGGATGTCCAGGCCCTTTATATATATATATATATATATATATATATATATATATATATATATATTATAACTATAAATGTATATAATATTATATGTATTACACATATTACATTATTATTTCCAAGTCAAACCTACAAATGTGCTTTGTTTACCGAATGAAACGTTTTCTGCCCACCTTTAAATTTTATCCCCACTGTGATTTTGTCCATTTCTATAAGGGCCTTAGCATGCTATTCAGTATTCTAAAACGGCGAATAAGAGACATAAGATAACACTTTTGCATTTGAACTGCTTTTTTAAAGAATGCCATAAACTAAGTGAAAATGTCTCCAAGATTATCCCCAGTACGAAGTTTGTATGCTTATCCCAGCTCAGTTTTGTATACTCGTATTAGAGAAGTCCCAAATACTTATAGCATTATACCTGACGTATTACGTCAATTCCTAATTGATAAAATTAAACCGAATAACTGCGAGTCCAACAAATATAATGGCTTGACTCTTAGAGCAATTATCATTTTATTGGAGATTTCTCATTATTCTATTTTTTTTTAAATCTGTTCGCAAATGTTCCACATTTATGTTTGATGTAATGAAACGATAGAGTGTACAGTCATCGGAAGCGCGAAATAATATTCTCCGTTAGTCATTAATGATGTCATGAAAGTGTAAGGGTCCCATAATACTCCCCTGTGGGATCCCGGATATAACATTCGCGTATTCTCATTATTGTTTACCTATTCATACACTTTGTTTCCGATCTTAGAGACATTTATTAATCTAAACTACTACCCTCACGTCAATGTCAACTTTTAGAGTTTCTCTGTTACTAAATTGTGCAGAACATCATTGAACGCTTTTGCGAGATCTATTATTATATCGTCTATGATGAGATAACTAATAGAGCAACCTATAAATAATAGGGAGTTCAAATGTCTAGCAGACGAAGCAAGAGGCTTCTTGTGTAGGACTGAGAAGGACCAGAGAGGACAAGGCTGTCCTTAACTATAGACAGAGGGGACGAAACATTAAAGATAATTTAACCAAGTGGATTGCTTGTGAGTGACGTAAAGAAGGAGAACATCGAAGGAGAAGGGAGAAGGGGTCTCGGAAAACAAGGGGCAAAAAGGAAGCAGGAGAAGCTAATTCTGAGGAGTTACTCGATGACGGACGAATGTTCGATGGAAAAAAAAGAACGGTTCAAAATATCATGAAGGATGATCGCGTATAGATAGAAAATATTGGAGAACTAAATGGGTTCCGAATATGTTGAGTTAGGTTAAGTTGTTGATGAAAATATGTAACGAACTTCGGCTTGCAGAAAATTAAAGTGGATAAAGAAAAGGAAGAAGAAAAAACAAAGACAGGGGGTGATAAAGAGAGATAGATAGAGGGGAAAGAGTAAAGAGAAGTAGAAAATAACATATTGGTGAAGTTGGGTTAATGAGCGGAAACGTAAACAGAGATAAACAGAAAATTTGTACAGAAAAAACATTCCATACTTTGTACAAGATAACATGATGCTATGAGACGTTTCAAACTCGGGTGAATCAGTTTTGAGTTATTATTGAAATCTTACCATATATTTAACTTGTTTTGGTTGTACAAATTTGTTAATATTTGACTTTTAGTTTTGTCCTTACAATTAATGAGAAAGTAGTTCCTTGTTCATATTAACCCCACCGAATAATGTAAACACTCTTTAGGAGGAGATTTTTTCTTGGGGCACCGGTGATTGTCAGTTGGTGTCGGCTGCTGCGGTAAAAACGGCTTAGGCTTCACTCTACGGGGCGCGGGTAATCATGCCAAGTGGACATCTATCACTCCCTCGTTTTTATTAAACTTAGAGAATCTCAATTGCCTCAATATGTAGACGGGCATAGTAGTGTTCCATAAGGGATAAAACATCCCGCGCGGCGACGGTGTAACGGTTAGCGAATCGGACTGTTATAACAAGTTGGCGGATTCAAACCCGATCGAAGCAGTGGATTTTTAAAGGCGAAAAAATCCTTCGTACGCTTTCCTTCGGAGGGGAAGTAAAGCCGGTTGTCCCATTTAGTAGATTTACTTGCATATAAAAGATCAAGCCTAAATGACGCCTCTGAGCTAAATTCAAATCGCCTGTTTCTCGCCCAAGAAATACCTCCGTTCTCTGCTGGTACCTAGTTGGTGAAAGGAGCGTAGCGAAATTTGTGTGGTCAGTCGGAAAAGCGGGCCTGATGGCTCGAGTCTCGCCACGCAAATTAAGGCATTACTTGAATTCAATAATTCAAAACAACAACATCTTCAAATGTAATATCGTCCTCACGATCGGAAAAAGCTCCCTTGGTTGAAGCCTAAACCGTTCCTACGTCAAGAGTCGACACCAGCGCTCCATACGACAGTCACCAGTGCCCCAGAGACGTAAACAAAGAAGAAATGTTTACCACTCGCCAGTTAGCTATCTGAAAGGACACTGCGTGACACTGTGTGTTTCAGTAGCCACTGAAGATTGTTGCCACAGGCGCAGATAAAATGTTTGGGCTCAAAATGTCTAATAAACCACGGCTATCCAGCGCGGAAGGTAATATTAATAATTATTTACTTACATTAAAAAATTGATGTAAAAAATCAAATGTATCACTATTCAACTCCTCACCTAATGTTAATTTATAATATTCTTGAAAGTTAAGAGTTGCATCACTACCATCATCTTTTTCAGAATTATATCCATAATTTGCTAATTTTTGTATCGCTGATTCACTAGTAATGACTACCATATGAAGAATACATTATGCGAATGATAATAGGTTAAACCACATTTATAATATAATAATTGCTGGCTCAGATTTTAGTTCAATAATTTCGTGTTTCTTATATCAGAAAAACGTTATTCACGATCCTTCAGTAATTCAGCTATTTTTTATGAATTTTAACATGATATGTAGTTTGTTTCAGTTTCGACAGAACGCCCATTTGTAATGGGATAAGTAGTATCCTTCTAAATGGACGTTGTAACACAACTGAATCAAGCTACTTATCACGTTAAAATTCATTAAAAAAATTAATGAAGAACTGTGAATAACCTATTGTTCATATAAGATACGTAATTACAAAATATGAAAATACTACAGTGGCTTTGGATCTAAAAACTGATACACAAGGTCAACTGTTTAGTTTTATTTTACCTAATCGATATGCTAATTGTTTAAACGAAAAATAAAAGATCTTTTAATGACTAAGAATTTGAGTTTGGTATATCAAGGATTTATGGAAGAGAATATTATTAAATTAAGTTTTTTACATGTTTGAACTAAATTCTTCTTGAATCTTGATTGAAATCTTCTTGACTTCTTGAACTGGGCTAGGAATTCTTGAACTAAAATCTGAGTTAGACATTTCAAAGCCTCAAAACATATTAAAAAATTGAGTATTTTAATACACGAGGAAGGAGGACTGGGGCGGCGGAAACGGTGGCTGTGAAGACGGGGAGGGGGCGGAGGCTGTGACTGAGAGGCAAGGTATGGCGGGAAGGCGCCCGAGCGAGGGAGTGGAGAGTCGTGGAAAGGAGCGGCGAAGTGTGGTGGGAGTGTGGCGGGAGTGTGGCGAGGTGGGGGAGGAGGAATGAGGCGGGGAAACGGTGGTTGTGAGGACGGGAGAGGCTGGTGGGAGGGGGCGGACGGTGTGAGAAAGGAACTGCACCCAAGGGGATCGTCGAGGGCTTTCGCCATGACGGCGACGAAGGGCCGCCCTCGAGCCCTTTCACTGGCAGAACGAAACCCTTCGCTTTACGTTGCGTCTGAAGCGTGAAAGGGGATCGTTACAATATTTTTCAACGTTTTGTACAGCGAACGAGCAGAGACGTAAGAAAGGCGGTTCGGAGTAAAAGGCCGCGTGCGATCAATTTACTGCTTTTCTCACGCTACTCAATGTGATTTTACGACGTACTGTAGATGTTGAATTTCCAAAAGAAGATTTTTATTTATGGTAAATAAACCGAAATAATACAATTTTCGTCAAATTAACATTTGTAATGCAGCAAGTGTAATATTAATTCTTGAGTAAGAATAATGAAACTAGTAAAATAAATCGGTGAAGAAGATATTGATAATTTGGGACGTTAAATTTCATCCTGCCTTCCGACGATTAAAATAATCTTTTGGACGAACAAAAAATGCTCTCGATCTATTTTTTTTCATGAAAAATGTTTTTCCTATTTACATCGATGTCATATTTTGAAACTGTTTCAAATATAAATTAATATAAGAATGCTTTTCATGATGTATATTAGTAATTTCTAATGATAGGAATTCAAAGAAAATCCTGCAGCCCCATCATGTGAGAGTCTGATTGAGAAAATCCCTAAACCTTGCAACAGCTTCGATTTTCACTGAAAAATGCATATATTTCATAATATTATTCCACGTGTTCTCGTATTATGAGTACTAACACAACTGCAACGCTCAAAGGAAAAGACCGGCCTCATTCAATATTTGTTTCGTTACGGAAAAAAACCCATTTTTAGTATTTTTGATTTATGAAGATCTGTTGAATTGTTTATACACGTTCTGTTGAATTACGTTACTGCAGTATTCGTAAATACTGTTTTTGTTAAAACATTTAATTTACTCCACTTTTATTCGAGATTTTTTTTCCAGCTATGCCACTTTTTGGAAAACAGTTGATGTTATGTCCGGCACCTTTTTTTGAGTTGCAGGACACTAGTTCTTATATTTGAACTTGTTTCTGTTTCGTTTATTTAGAATCGTTATTAGGATGTTTAGACAATCTGCAAACGTAATGCCCTGGAAATTTTTCCATCCTCAATGAAAATTTCCGGAAATTAAATATTTGCAGCAAAAAATTTTACAGGCTGTTCGCTATTGTTTCAATGGCTTCGTGTTTGAACCCGTACATCCCGCAGGTGCCGCCGCCGCCGGTCTTGATAGCAAGTGCACCCAGGGTTGCCAGAATACTATCACGCCTTGTCGCCATTTACAATGCCACATGTCGCCAAAAGTCGCCAAGCATTCGACAGATGTCGCCATTAAACCGCCAAAGTTCAAAACGGTATAAGCTGTTAATAAAAAACACATCTCATTAAAAATGCTATATTTTATTGAAAAAATGGATGAAATGTATTATATTTTAAACATTAATCTATAAAACTCTAAAACAAAACAAACTTTCTTATATGATTAGCATCGAAATCACAATTATACCCCTGCAGTAGATAACAGTGGAATTTTTTTTAAATAAAAATGTTATATTATGCCCATAACCTATTTTTGAGACATATTGTTTGCAAATCAGAATAGATGTTACCTATAGCCCAGGGTTCACGTTCCCAATCGAGCCGATATCCCCTGCTACCACTAACTTTCGGCATCTTTGAATGGGAATCAGCCAAGTTAAGTTAATCAAATCAAACTCAAACTCATAGCACAATTACCATCCTCTACTGATGAAATAGCTCAATAATACACTATGAGTGTTATTAAACCCATTCAGTGTTTAATACCAATAGTGGCAGTGTCCAACATAACAGTATTCAAGAACAGTAGTACCAACATAACTAGAATAGAATTACTACATCATTGGTTACATTCAAAAGCTTTGCTTTTTATTATCGCAGGCATATAAATATGAATTGTTTAATTAAAAAAATGAAGTAGCCAAAAAATCGCCAAGTCGCCAAATGTAAATTTTTGTCGCCAATAATTGAGAATAGTCGCCAGTTTGGCGAGAAATCGCCAAATCTGGCAACCCTGAGTGCACCGCCGGCAGCGGCGCCGCAGGGAGCGCGCGCGAGTTGTCTCTGCTGCAATTTGCCTTTGGTTCGTCGGTGCAGTGCTGCCGCCCCGCCGCCGCGGCCGCATTTGTCGTTCATTTGCACGGTCCACCGGCTGATACATTCCTCTGTGCATTGGCATTTGATGCGGCGGCGCCATGTCGCGGGGCGCGCACAAAGAGCAGGAGGGCCTACGCCCTCTGCCCACCACTTGGCAACATAGCGCTTCCACGCTTCGCGATTGTTACACTGAGCCAAGTCTGTCATGGCTCTCAATGGCACTTTCAGTTCAGGGAGAGTGCAAATGAACATGTTTGACTAAATGTGTCGTTGGTGGTGTGTGTGTATTGTGACTGTGTTATTTCATTAGCTAAAATTGTATACACTTACATATCAAATAACGGACAATTTAAAAGTCGACTATGCATACTACATTACCAGTATTTTATTTACGAAATTGAGATCACACTAAGTGTGTGTATAAGCATATGTACTCTGTTATAAAAGGTATTAAAAATTCTCAAGTATCACTTGAAGTGTTCCATTTCAATAATAAAACAAATTTACTTATTTATTACCACTTATTTGTATTTGTTTTCACATTAGTAGAATTTCTATATTAAATGTTTTTGCTCTTTTTCTTTCCTTGTCACATCTATTTAACGACAATTATCGGTTGTGTCACTGTAGGCTCAGGCAATGACGGCGGGATAAATCCTCAAATGGTGACATTGTGAGCCCCCGAGTTAGAAATGTAATATGTGATGAACAGCGATAACCCCTTTAAACACCAGAAAACATTTCACAATACATTAAGTACATTATATTAAATGACAAAAAGTTTATTGTTGTGAAATGTAACATGAATTACTGGTTTTTACAATTAAAGTATAGGATTATTTTGAATAGAAAACATTGAAGTAAAAAACGTGCGAAGAATTGGGAGATTGTTTTGTACTTTCTGTAATTTTATAAAATTCAATATAAATTTTATTCGCGTCTACCGAAATATATGTTGCCAAGTGATGAACTTATAAAAAAGTCATATTGACCAGTGTCGTTTTTATAGCCGTGTGTAATGATGCTACTTCTGGGGATGGTAAGAGAAAAATGGCTTTATTTGACTGAGTAGATTTAGTTGTAACTAAATTTATTTTTTATCAAATTGAATTCAATTATGCATTTGTCAAAGTATTTGCCAATTGTCAACTATTGATTAGCTGTGTGATGTAGAGCTAACTGTTGTGATTTAGAGAACTATTCTCGTGACAAATAATTCATATTGAATTCTTCCCAACCAAAATACTAACAAAAAATGTAAATAACATTGTTTATTCCAAAATCAATAAAATAATTAACATATGATTTTGCTTTGAACAATAAATTCAAAAACAGTAAATTAAAATTATGAGTACGAGAACTTTCAAGAAATTAGCTAACGTCAATGTTATAATAAATCACAAATTAAAGTTGAGTTTGAAATATATTTCTCGAATTTTCCTCCATTAAAAGATTTCAGTCAATTTCAAACGTATGCATGAAACTTGCTCTGATTCTTTGAATGTCAAGATAATTACTATTCAATTAATTTTGAACTTTTTAATTTAACAAAAATAGCCGCTTTTGGATGTTTGAGTTCGAGAAATACTCCGACAAATCTCTTTGGAGCAGTTTTCTGAGTAATCACACTTTTCCAATCTAAATATGATAGTATGGGGAGACAGTTGCAAGAATCAAACTTACTTTCACAACAAACCACGTCATCTCTTTTCCCGTCACTTGTGCGAAACGTCGGGGATAACTCCCTGGTCACCCAGCATAAATCTGATAACATTGAAACGGACCGCTTTCCTGTATAATGCTGTTCTATCGTAAAGAAGCCCTGGTTGAATCACTCACCTTGTTCATCAGTAACAGCTACACGATTCACTGGGAAGGGATATTGATTGGAATTGAGTATTTGCGTATTTCGGCGTTCCAAAACCTTCCAAAGGTGTTCGATAGGATTCAAGTCAGAACTCTGTGCAGGCCAGTCCGTTACAAGGATGTTATTGTCATGTAACCGCTCCGCCAAAGGCCATGCAGTATGAACAGGTGATCGCGTTGAAAGATGAAATCGCCATCCCCGAATTGCTCTTTAACAGCAGGAAGGAAGAAGGTATTTAAAAACATCAACATAGGCCTGCGCCGTGATAGTGACACACAAAACAACAAGGGGTGCAAGCCCCCTCCGTGAAAAACACGATCACACCATAACACCATTTTGGATGTGTCCAGATACTTTTGATCACATAGTGTTTTATGATAGTTATTTATTTATAACTTCAGAATTTTAGAATCTTGGAATTTTCGGTGTAATTTTTGTGATCAGAGACAAGATATGTACTATACCCGCAAGTTTTCTTGATACTCCACAGCGGGGGGTGCGGGGAGAGGAGGGATCTGGCTACGACACGGCTGAAAAGGGCGTACCAACTGTGGACATGAACTTTACTCCCCAAAGCGTGACACGAGAAATGCTACGATAGTTTTGAAAGTACGAGGTGGTTGTTGCCGGTATTGTAAATTGGTACGTGCCGTTCCGAGTCGAACCTATTATCTCAACGTGCCGTGCTATTTAGCGCTGGATGAGGACTAGGGAGCTCGTGTATCAAGAAAACTTGCGCGAGTAATATATGAGATGGCTACTTCGGTTTGTGTAAATGTTTCACCGCTGAAGAATATTGTCTCCCTCTAGTGTCAATTACATATTCTGGCCTGATGCCATCTATCGCCGCCCAAAGTACATTTTTTTGACATTTTCTTAGTTTTTCTGTTTCCTAATTGTTGAGCGGAAATATTATTTTAAGTTTATTAAAAAACAGTAAAATCTCGTCTTAAATGGCGATTGTCTTTGAAAAAGTTGGAGCCGTTTTTAAAAAACTGGCTTTTAAGCGCTACTGTAAATTCGAAATTTAGATGCTCATTTTCACAGAAAATTTTTGAGTGATCAAAAAACTTAATTTGAAGTCATTTTAAGTACATTAACTCACAAATACAATAGTGTTTGCAAATTGTTGGAAATGTGCATGTCAACAGTGTGAGAGATCTTTCAAAAAATTTACATTTGTGTAATTTTTAAAAAAACAATACACCGAAATTAACTTTACTCATATTAAAGAAGTGCAATTATCCCTATCCCGTCGAAATATTTGAAGATAAAATTTGTATCCGTTTTGGAGAAAGCGGCGTTTGAGTGTTTCTGAAAATGAGCTAGAGGAGAGTAACAGGAGAAGAGCGCAACTAAGTGGTAAGGTGGTCTGTAAAACTCACCTGCTCCCTCATAAAATTTCTGGTTGCTCAGAAAAATTAAATAGTTAACAATGGAGGACCACTGAAGGTGACTGTCAGAACACTAAAATAAATTCGGCTTGGATGAGTGACATCAGGTGAAATAATAATAAGTGTGATATAAATTAATTTAATAATTCTTAAGAAATGTTAGGAATCACAGTACATAAATACTGAATTATTGTACGTATTAAGACGGCAATTTACAACATTACACATTAAATTGAAGATTACATATGAAGTAAGTTCAATTGAGGGTTAACAATGCCTGGAGCTGAAATGCACAAAGAAAATACACTGGTTGATACTGTAGCGTTGTGTCGCGCTACAAAACGGAGACAACCACGTGGCACTCGGCGGGCATCGCCGGATGTTGAACAAAGGGCGGAGTTATGACGCACTGGGACTTTCCGTGGACGTAGCGGGACCAGGGCGGCGGTGGGGAGGAGGCAATGGGGGCGGCGGGTAGCGTCAAAGGGCCTATATAAGGCCTGTAGAACAATGCCCCAGTCTCCTTGTTCTAGTGACGTCGGCGACAGGTGATGCGCGTGTCTATGCGAGTAGGTGCACTAGGACGAAGGGGCCGCCAATTCATTGTCGTGACTTGCGAGACGCTCAAGGTAGATGGTCTCAAGGTAGAGCGGTGCTGCACGCTGGGAACATCGGTAGTATGTTGCAGACTGGTAGCCGTTCGTAAATTACCGTAAACCGTCCTTGTAGTGGGTCTATTTATTTATTTTATTGTAAGCAGGGTAGTAGTTTAATTGAGACTACGGTCTAGTTTGTGAATAAATCTACTGTTTTGCAAACCACTCTCGTCTGTGTTCCGATTACACCCGTATGACACCACAATACCAATACGTGCAGAAAGTACTGGATGAGCTCCTTGTAGACTCCCGGCATTGGAGGTTGACGATAACGCGGAACAGAAGAGTTGTTACACCACCGAACCAATAGCTGGAAATTATGTTGGACACAGAGCACACGACTGTCATCGAATCAGAGTTTTGTCGGAGGACATGAACGTCTGTAGCGAAGCAACACAAATTTTAGCGTGGACTGGTTATTGTTGGCCACACCACACTTTTCACTGACGTGAGCTGGCAACCAAACACTGTCAAGAAGTATATGCTGTTTAAAACATAACATAATTTATCGTTCAATATTACGTATATGTTCACACGTATATGTATGGAAGATCAGCAGGTAAGAAAGGCTCAACTTACATTTTCATGTTTACTGTTTCAAAATTTCACATGTTAAAATTCAAATTCATTCACTTTCTTGTAATAATAAATGAATTAACACACCGTTGCTTTCAGTTCTTAAAATGTTAAATATATTTTCTAAAATTTTAAGTTATTAGTAAGCTCTTTATTCTAATGTTGTTGTTTTTGATCCACGTTTTAATGTTTTTTTCCTGTACTAGAAAACTGATGATCGTGGCTAAGCCATCGAAAGCTGCTATTGTAATGAAACAAAATTGTTGGCAATGACGGCTCATGTAATTATTTCATACACAAATAAACCCATGTCCGAAGCATGTCCCGAACCCGCAATCTTCTTGTTCGAGACCGTTACGGAACTGCTGCTGTAACGATCTCGGCCATCTGACCGGCTAAATTACTATTGAATGGAAACGAAAAAATATTGAACGTATTGAACGTGCATAAAGGGGTTAATTGCACTCGTCGTATATAAGAAAACTCTCTCCTATCGTCGCTCATTTTCTTGAACATACTGTGATGTCATGGATACAACGAACACAGACACGAGCTTTCATATTAACAAATATTTATTTACAAGAAAAACACAACAAATATTTACAATGGATTTACGCTTTACATCGTAGCTCTGATACACCTGCTTTCCCCGGATCGCGGAAGCAATCACCCGATTGATGATCAGTTTCAATTGTGGCACCTGCCACTCCTACATCTGAAGCGCGCACAAAGCCAAGCTTCCGTGACCGGATGTCACAATAATACAAAGTCCGTACCGACTTACCAACTGATGGTTTGCCTTGATCGCAGATTGAGAATGGGTGCGAGTCGTGGCTCTCAACCACTGCTCACCTCGGAGCACGCACACAGCATCGCTCTCACGTGACCGCAGTCGCCTAAGAACACGAAGTCCTCACAGGCGCGTCAACACGTGATTGCCTCGCGAGCCCTGCTCGCCGCTGCACCGCCGTGGCGCGATGTTTGTGCATGTGCACGAATTTCTCCCACTGTCTCCAGAACCCACCCACTGGCTCTTTGCACTCCCTTATATACTCGAGGCTCACGTGACACACTACGTCACGCCGCCTCCGCAGCGCTCTTCTGCTTGCCCTGAGGTTTGGGTCTCCGTTCCCTAAGACCGGAGGATCCCGAAACGTCGTGTCTTTCTTCGCCACGTGCTTGCTTTTAGGTCCCTCCTGTGGTGGGGCGGTTTCCTGTTGTTAATCCCTTACTGCCCGTCCCCAAATAGCTGTCACGAGGTTCGCTCGCTTGTACGTTTTAATAACATCCATGCAATTACACCCCTCGTTATACACTCGTTTTGTTAATTACTATTAAAAAGTCTAATTACACAAAAGTATTAAAACATATTTGAGACGGAATATTTCACAACAGTCGTTTTCTTGATGATTTATTGTTCTCAAAGTTCAAAAACTTTGTGTTCAAAAACTCAAAGTTCTTCATAACTTCCAATGCTCACTACATTCGGGTTCAATAGTTAACGACTACGTATATTCAGAAGACTGGATTGGCTACTCTCTCCAAGGAGGATGCAGAGATGCAGATAGGTGTTTCTCCTGTTCTGTAATTCTGAAAGTGGAAGAACGCAATACCCAGGAGTTCTGCCCCACGCAATTCTTGTTCAACTCGTTAATTGCAGCTTAATTTCTGACAGCCTTAGGCGCCCGAACACCACAATTTCCCCCGAGAACTCAGAAAGCCTGAAATGGCTCTGATCAACAACTGTTGGCACTGAAGCGTCTTTACCCGGATGGTTGTAGGATTCGAGAACCCACATTAGCTAGATCGGATTCAGCCGCTATCTGGAGGAGAATTCTAGCGGTGGCAGCTCCAAATAATAGTTTTCCGTAGTTTCGCCGATGAATACCAGGTGAATGCCGGAGTAGAAGCAAAACGAGGCCACGGATCGCGCACTACCTTTCCTTCCACATCTTGTCTCCTCGCCATACGCACTTATATGTACTTACACGCTTTACACTTATACATGTCGGTAGATCCGGTGGAAGCTTATAGCTTGTTTCAAGATCCCAATGCGAGAGATACTTGTAAAGGGATAAGCCACGACCGGATTTCACTTTCATCGGAGAAGGAACACAGCCTTCAGGGATATAACATGCACTACACTTACTTCAGTGATAACCAAAATAGTTGAACGGAAACACTAAATACTCTCGCGAGCAGCAGCGGCGGCGCGGCTCCCGCCGAAAGGCGCTTCGTCTTTAAGAGCGCTGGCGCCGCCGGCGAAACAAAGCCCGGTGGCGCTGTACCTGCGTCGCCTCGTCCGCAGAGGAGGAACTCCCAAGGCGGTGGCCGACAAGGCTACACTCTGCGAATGGAGTCGGCGAATCTCATGCTGGTTTACACAATAATTAAGCGCAGATTGATTAATTAAATAAAGGTTTCGTCTCCAGTCTCGAAACTGGCTAACTCAACTATTTGCAAGAAAAGCACGAACATTTTTCGTTCTTTAATACAAAGGAAACTACCATCTTATAGCGTAATGAAGTGCCGGACTATAAAACTCTAGACCAAGCGTTTTTAAGAGACAATGACCCTCTCCTAAGCCTTTGTAATAGAATGCTCCTATTATTCTCTAAAATTTTAATAAGACTTTTTTTCAATCTATACGTTTCTTCCAGGTCCCCAATTGTGTGTACCGTCGTGGTCGTACTCGTGTTTGGCCTATTTGTTGTATGCCTTCGATCATATTTGTAACATTTGATGCTAGTAAACCTAGTGTTATTGTTCATGAGAATTGTATTTGATTGAATCAAATTTCTCTTTATTGTCATTTTCTAAAATTGGTTTGTTCTTAGCCGCTTCTGACACTGAGGATTTGCTTTCAACGACTTGGTTTTGAAACTAAAGATCTTACTCATTAATGATCCTAAAAAAGTGGAGTTGACATTTGGAAATAAAGGTATTGGATATCTATTTTTAAAGTGTAGCTCTTCTTAAACATGGTAGACCACATTTAACAAATACAGGTCTTCATTTCGCGAATTTTGAAAACAAAGAGCTTGACTAAGACCGTTGTTAAACATCATCTACCAATTTCTGTGATTTAGAATGTATAAATAAAACAAGTTTCGAATATATTTCGTTGCCATATCGTTCTAGTGTTATACACTTCACACGCTACTGGCCACTATTGCATTCGCTGCGACACTGTTGTGAAAAATTTGAGTTACTTATTCGAGATAACTTCAATTAATAATTACGGCCGATATTTTACAATCTATCTTACAATCATATGCAATGAACAAGTGCTTAATACATGATAATGCAACGAGTTGCGTAGAGCTCCTGTTCAAGGGCGCTTGAGTCAGCATAAATACATCAAATCATCAACAAATCGCGTCTATGTGCGACAGACATACGCACATTTCCATTGAACTATGCCTATATTCTTCCAGCATATTTAACCAATACGTTGACTAAGTTTTATTGGACGGTACAGCTCCGCATAATATAGAAACAAACAAACATTGATTTTTATAGATTAGATTATAACAACTTTTAATACTGAGACTTAACACTTATATTAATATAGTGTTTATTGTTATTATAGCTATTGTAGCTGAGGAACTGGGCATACAGGTCCTAGAAACGTACCTTTAAAAATATTTGTATTGTAAAAAGAAGTACATAAGAAATAAAACACATTCTTGATGGTTAATTGTGACTGCTGGTAAGACATGATAGCTGATTACATATAAGCAAGTAAAACATTATTTAAACAATTACATTTTGTTTGAAGGGTTAGGAATGGTGTTGGGGTAATTTTTTAGTCTCATGTAGACAGTAACTTTTCAATTATTTTTGTAACACGTGAACATTATTTCATTGAAGTCGCGGTACCTATGAAAATTTTTAAATGCAAATGAACATTCGTCAAATAGAAAATAATAATCTGAAACAGTTGACTTAATTGCGCCCGACAGAATACTCCACTTTTCTGCGCAATCCAATCAAAATTGGAGATTCCCGAGAATAGCCCAGAGAGACAAACCAGTACAAACAATGATTTTTTGTACTTTTTGAATTTGAATGGTTTTTATGTGATTTAAATCACCATGCGAGATTATAGGTCAGTGTGTTGAAAATGAAAGACCCAATTCGCTTTTACGTATGCAGTTGTTTTTCAGGCTCGATAAAACCTCAATTTCAAGTTTAAAGACAGTTTATACGGATGCTCGTTACGGATTATCTGTTGGGATTTAGTTCCCATCCATAATTTGGCAACGTGTTTGGCCCTCAGAGCTGCGTGCGTGGACACTGCGCGTTGCGGCAGGCGTAAGAAGAGAATGAGGGCGGAGGAACAGCATCGTAGGCCGCATCACACCGCAGCGCAACCAGAGCGGAGGAGACTGGCGGTTTTAGTTCGTGATATACACGGTGATATGAATAAACCTGCAACTTTGGAATTTTGTGGGTAGTAAAAAGATGAAGGTAGCTTTGGATATCAAACATTTTTTAGAGATGCTCACGGAGCAAGACGATGAAAAGTTCACTCTGAGAAGTACCAACATGTTTATGGTGTCGCCACTTGCGTATGATAATCTCTACTTTGAGGTACTCTACATAGAGACCAAAGCTGAATCATAATGGCAGATGGTGTCCTGACAATCAAAAGAATGGAGCACTTACGGATTTCACATATCTGTACTTGGCCCAGGCCAGTCGACGTCAGTGTGAATCTGGAAATATTGTTTTTTGTCTTCGTCTTTGTAAAGTATTGTAACGTTTCTCCGTGGTGAATTAAAACACAGACACGATATACTTTAACAATGATACACTAGAATACTTGATTTATTTGCAGATATATTACACAGTCCTTGTGTTCTTCACTTGATTATTTTCCTTACACACGACTCTGTTCTCTTGATTATTTATTTACACTGTTCCCCTTCTTTTACACTATCGCACAGTCAGATGCACTGTTCACGGTTCCCTGCGCAGACCAGGGTCTACTGCACTGCTGTTTACTGCGATGCACACTTCACAGCTCAGCTTCCACTACAGACGTCTGACTGCTGTTCACCCACTGCACCACTGTTCACCGCAATGCGCACTACACAGCTCAGCTTCCACTGCAGACAGACTATTGCACACTCACACTGAAGGACTGACTGCGTACTACTTCTTACTGACTGACTCGCGGCTGCTTAGTGCCTGACTGACTACTGCTTGCGGCCGCCGGCAGCGGCGCATTTATACCTGGCCGGCGCCCGCCTCGAGCCATGGGGAACGTGCGCAACATTTCTACGCGACTCGCGATTAACCCGGAACCATACAGTACGGCGGGGAGGGTGGGCGCAGGAGATGACCCAATCCGCGCAGAGAATACCGGCAGGTGATGCAATATTCGTTACAGTATTACAACTAACTTTTAACAAACACAAATGTGGGATTCAAGCCAAGGGAGCTACTGCAATCACGGCTCTCCAGGCCGGCAGCAACGTCTTGTTTTGATAAACGGAATGGCAAAGAGCCATAAGATCTGTTCCGTTAGTTGTCTCGCCCTCGTCGCACACCTCCCATTACCGATTTTTTAAAAATGTGTCTCGATTGTGCCTCTTGACTTGCTCTAACCGTTTCCAAAGGGCGACCGGCTGGAGAGAGCTGGAGCTCACCCAGGCGCACGGGGGCCTCCAAAGCCCTGAGCGCTTTTGGAGATGTCGGCACAGCATTTCTGGGAGAGCAACGCCCCGCTCCCTTTATGTTTCACCTCCACGCAAAAATTCGATCTCGCTGCCTCTCCAGCGAGCAATGGCACTGTGCTCTAGAAAGGGTCCAAACGCGCGCACTGAACGCGCTTCTCACGTCTTTTTGCTTTACTTCCAAATACGTACTTACATAGTAAAGAGAAAGTAATGCAATGCTCTAGCGAAAAGTGGCGAATTTTTATCCAGAAAACTCGTATTATGGGTTCCTGATATGTAAATTTTCTCTCTCTAATCTCTCTCTTCTCTCTTTCTATTTCTATCTCTTTCTCTCTTCTCTCTTTCTCTCTATTTCTCTCTCTGTCTTCTGTCTTACTCTCTCTTTCTCTCCTCTCTCTTTCTTTCTCTTTCTCTCGCTCTTTCTCTCGCTCTCTTTCTCTTTCTTTCTCTCTCGCTCTCTTTCTCTCTCTTTCAAGTTAACTCAAAGAGGCATGGCGCGTGATAAAGACAGGGGTAAATGTAATATATTGAACGAGTAAGTGATTATGATATTTATTCGAATGTGTAATGATGCAATGCATAAAAAGGGAGCTCCCATAAATTACTTTAGTCATGGTTCAAAGACTGAAAGAAAAAAACAACATGATTACTTGTTAACATTACTTGCAAATCTAATGAAGAATGAAGGTAGGATTAGGATATAGTTTAATTCATAAATGTAAATTCCAACTACTTTGTGAAGGACAATCATTTAAATATAAGATAAATCATAATATTTCAGCCAGAATTATAAGTAACTTATTAAGATTCAACTGTCATTATTAAAGCATAACCAACAATTCCAAAAACATTGAATGATATTAAGTCAATGTTAGCCAAATCTTTCTTTGTAATAAAATACTGAATTGTTTATGTGTTTCATGTCATCAATGCTTCTCCTCTCAACCATAAGATCATTTACGATCACGAGCAGCTGCCCATAGATCCTCGTATCACTTATTATAAATAAATTTGCTTTGCGAACAGACTTTCGTTCAGTACCACTACAGCACTAGTCACACTCATTAGTTCAGGCAGCATACGAGTTTCCCATCACGAAATGTTAGTGAGTATTTGAGTCTTTAGCACACCCTTAGCCTTCGCCAGGTACACAAATCATTATTTTCCATGAGTCTCAAATGAGTTGGTGATTCAAAGTGTGAGGTGATTATTTTCCGGTCGTCTTTTACGTGTTAACTGGATAAAATATACTAATTTTAATTCCATAGCAATCCATTTCATAGCAACATTGGAGGGGTTTTGTGCCAATAAAATATTTTGATAATATAAGTAGTATTATTGTTATTAAATAAAAGTGTTTTTCATTATATTGAGTTATCTCTTCTAAAATAAATAATTATGTACTGAATCTTCCAAAGAAGCAGCACTAATGCACTAACGTCATTAAAGCACTATCTCAATAATACTTTTAAGAAGTGCCTATTAGAAGATGTCTGTAATGGCACTGAAGTCAATAAAATATTCCATTTGTTTTATTATTAATACTGTTATTACTTCATATTTTTCTGTAATTAATCTAATCATGTTTTTAATTAAATATGTTTTTAATTAAAATTTAATTGTTTCATACAAGTCTGCCTCTTAAACATGTATACTTTCGATTCTTGTTAAATACATGTTTTATTCATAATGAAGTTGAATACGTTTTCACACGAAGTTATTACATATTTTATTCGTTATCACATTTATAATCGACTATTCTCTTTCCGTCCTGAAACGCAAGTAATTTATTTTCAATCCCTCGCCCCAATATACGACATGATGACGTGATCTAAGACGTCAACCACTCTAAATCCTAATTTTTGAAGAGAAGATTTATTCCTCCTTAAAATAAAGAATTGTGACCCGGTACTGTGGGGAGAAATGATATGTAAGCACATTTAAATATTTCTTAATTGATTGTCAATTCCCACATAGATTTCTGCATTCCCTCGATTCACAAAAGACATTCGAAATAAATTAAAAATAAATAGCCCCAAAATTTTAAAAAATGGCTTCAAATTAAATTGTGTATTACTTATGATATTAAAATGTGTGTTTTTAATGCAATAAAGTGTTTCAATGCAAAGACACCTTTTTCCAATATAAAGATTTTTCAACCTATACATTTCTAATGATTACTGTGTACAACCGTTAGACGTTGTCGCCCACATATAGATCATTAATATTTACGCCCTTGTCCGCACAAATTACCACTGCGGAAATCCATACAGCAACACGCAGTTTCATCCGTCTTTCCTCTCTCCGTATTTCACCTTGCGGTGAGGAATGGGACTCTCCGGTGGGCCGTGTAATCGGCTTGCTGCCCGTGATTTGTGGCCGTGGCCGGTGTCGGTTGCTGCGTTGCCCTCTCACCTGCCAGCCCCTTGATCGGAGGAGCCGATCGCCTCTTCATTTCTTGGCTTGGGCTACTCGTGCCGTAAAGGCTAGCGCTCTAATTTTGCACCTTCGGGTACCAGCGTTCAAATCCCGGTTCATAGGCTTATGGCATCAACTTTTGTCACTCCCGTGCCTACTGGGTCTGTAGGGTTGGAATCCTGACGATGACTGGATTTTCGACCCCAGCAAGGTAGCTAGGTTGAATTCAGCCGCCGTGTGGTGGAGAATTCTGTCCAGCTGTTTTCCATAGTTTCTCCGATTAACACCAGGCGAATGCTAGAGCAGTACCCTAACAAACAAGCCACGGATTCCACGCGTTCTTTCCTTCCTCTTCCTTGTCCTATCCTACTCCTTTCTTACACACTTATATTAACATGCACTACACTACTACTCATATCGGAAGTTTAGAGCTTCTCCCGGCTGTGGTATTGGCTCGCTGGCGAAATATACCTGATTGGAGAAATCCCGCCTGCTGTTGTGCAGATCAGCGGCGGATCTCACTGTTCTTTGGGGAAGAACACCCCCACCCTCCGTGAAAACACTTCACTTATGGAATAATCAGCACTGCATAATAATAATCAGAAATTCAGCAGAAATAGGGAGAGAGTAAAGAAATAATTGAAGTCGGTAATCTTCGAAATGAAGGACCAGCACACCACGCACTTTAAGGTTTTCGATATGCGTACATGCAGGACTGAAAGGAATCCAGAGATACCTCAAAAGACGTTTTAGCAGACTTTAGAAGATAGGGCTAGTAGCACAGCTGTAACACTCATCTCCCAGTCATTCTGAGGTCCACGCGGTTTTGGAGACGTCGGCGGGCGTCATCCTCGCCGCCATTCAATCGGTGCTCACCGCTGCTTCCCTGGTGCTTTCGCTAGCTGCGTCGCCGGGAAGCAAACTCTACGACAGGAATTGGCCGACAAACTCTTTATTAGTCACACAGCGAATACTTTTTTCTTTCAATTGTTTTTATTGGAGTAACATCTGTTTCTAAATTCGCTAATAATTTTAGTATGAATATCTATCACTTGAGCGATATTTTCAATGAACCCTGTGTACTTCTTTTGAGAATCATGCATCCCAACCTTTTTCATTCACATTACTGTAGCATCTCCCTGTGACGATGAGTTAACCCTGCTCGGATGTGAGCATAATTCGTAAATCTCAGCAATATTTTATTTAAATCACCACACGGAGAGTCGTCGACATCACACAGTAGCCATCGCGGGGACTGTCTGAAAACCCAGATATCCCCAGCACTCAACAGTCTGGTGGTCAGACTTCGTATCATCAAAACCAGACGTGTGAAAATCCCCTCCTCTCCTGGAAACCCGGCGCTCCTGCAAGCGTCGGCAATCCACTTCCTTTTGCCCTCCAAATCAAGAGACGGGTGCACACGCGCAAGCTTTATCAGAAAAAATAAATACAAATTTCGTTTTGGGTTGATTTAATTAAATGATCGTGCTGTTTACTGAGGGTAGCTATAATAGGAAATTATTTATATGAATATGACCTAGTAGGTCTCTTATAATAAAACCTCTTAGATTTTATTGCATCATTCTTACATGTGGACATCTTTTTTAAGAATTTTTGTTCTTAACCTGGGCGTTGAAAGTTAATGGCCAAGTTCAAACCTTGGTCAAAATATTCAATTATTTTTTGAATAAGAATGACTATTTGATTATAAATGATCTTTCTTTTCTTTGGTAGAGGAAATGGGAATGAATGTCACTAAATTTGATGCAATAACTTTCACGTGACTTCCTAAAAAGACAGTTATGAGACAGGTACCCAATGACGTACCGCCACACTAGAGAAATGTTTCCGACCCTTAAAGCTCCCACAGACCGGCGCGGAAGACCCGCAGCCTTCGCGAAGGAGCCGCAGTGTAAGTTTCGCGTCATGGGTTGCCTTATGAGCACGTCCAGACCTGCGCAACAGGCGAGCGTTGCGACAGCGGATTGGCTGCGTTCTATCACCTGCAGATTTCGGAACGTAGTCGGACGCGTTTCGACCGCTGCCGCTCGAGTTTCGTAGAAGTCCGCCCGCCTTCGAGAGTCTTCTCTCCCCTCTGGATCGAGCTCCCCTTGCTTTTGTTTATCAGATGAGGAAAACGGTCACCAAACCCTGAGTCATAATTGACGCTATGCCGTCGCAAACGGTCGTGCGGATTCCGCCGCCGCGTCTAGCGCGGAGCGTTCTGCGCCGCACTCGCTGCGGATCTCCCGCGCCGGTCTGTGAGAGTCTTTAAAAATTTGCGGCAATTCGTCTGGACGCAATGCCCGAGAATTCGAGTAAGCTAGTTACCTCGCTCGCGACCTTAATATGCTTGATCTAAACCATCTGCTACGTTTCTACTCGATAAAGCCGTTGAACAATTTTTTGTTAGGCGTCCAAATGATTTATGTTTGCAAATTGCACTAATATCATATTGCATTAACGTGTACTATTACCAAATGCTTCAAATTTAAATTGTGCTTGTGAACAATGAGGATATCTGTTCTTTTTATATTTACAATCGTGTACTTTCGTATTTTACATTCATATTGTATAGCCAATCCGTTATTTGCTGTTTCGCTCATTTAGTTTCAAAAAAAATTCCTCAAACGCATCACTCATTTGATATTAAACGTCCAAGAAGTAGGTATTTTTAAATTCTTATATAATATGTAGAAAAAAATTACACACGTTAAGTTAAACGCATGCGAATTACCCAGTTGTTGGCGTAGCAATTAACGTTGCGTTCAGATACCATCGTCTCTTTATCAATAATCCCGACGTAAATACATTAGTACTGGATACGCGCGTTTTGTGCAACATTTCTGAGAAATTTGGAGGGAAGTGGGTCGCATCGTCATTTTCTGAGAATTTATTAACCACCATCTTTTTTACCTGCGATGGGGCGTAAATGGCGAAGCGTAGATGGGGCGCGCCTGCTGAATCAGCCCAAGTGCTCGGCGCGAGGAACGCTTCGCGGGTGATGGCGGAAGCTGGTGCAGCGCTCCTGAGCATCAGACCCGACAAGTCCGGGGCTTTAACTCCAAAATTTGAGGCATCGAATATTGTAATGAACATGATCTTACTATGTACAATCGTTACAAAAACAATAATAATATTAATAATAAATAATAATAAAATAATAATTTATGTACGATGAATAAAAGGTGTTGTCTGGTATCAACAATTTATTTGGACTTATGATTGTTTCGATTGCGTAGCGATCATCCTCAAAGCTTGCAGCTTCCGGGCCAAAAACAAAGTTCTGAAATAATTTGTTGATACCAGACATCTTTTATTTATCATACTTAAATATTAGAAGGTATCTACCTCACCAGAGATCTAATTAATAAAATAATAATAAAATAGGACATTGAAGAGACATTCAAAAGAATGGGAAGGGCAAGACATTCCTTTTTTTGGAACATCCCACATTTTGCACAGAGTATTGTAGAGGCATCAGCGATCCGTATATCTCTTCTTAGGATGTTGGTTGCAACCTGGAATATATTTTATAATTGACCTCCACTTTAGTCGTAAAGTAGAGAAAATAATAATAACAATGATAACAATAAAAAATAAAAATAATTACAATAATAAAAATAGTAATAGTAATAAAACTAATAACAATATGCCGGCCGGATGGCCGAAATCGTTAAAGCAGTGTGTAGCGATCTCTCGCGGGTTCGAGCCCCACCTTAGGGCATGGCCTTATTTGTATTCGTTCTCTCACCCCCTGTCATCATCATATCATGTCAGCTTCACTGTTACCATAAAGTTAATGCAATAGTGGACGCTAATGGCCTAGATGTTGATGCGACCTTAAAAATAACAATTAACAATAATCTGCCCCCTGGCGCAGACGGTTGGGCAGCCGTCGTCTGTCCCGAGGAGGCTGTAGTTTCGAGTCCCGCGGTGTGATGGTCGTATTTGTGATAATCCCTGTGAACCATCATAATCATCCTAACATCTCATAATTCACACTTCAAGGCGTAACCATCTTGACGTTCTGAGGGATACAGCTGAAACCTGTTCCTGGAAAAATTACATTCGTTAATCGTGAACGTAGTCGGTAATGACCTATTCGCCAATAATAATAATAATAATAATAATAATAATAATAATAATAATAATAATAATAATAATAATAATAATAATAATAATAATAATACCGAGCGAAGTGGCTCAGTGCGTAGCGCACTGACTTCGTAATCGGGAGGTCCGGGTTCGATTCCCGGGCCGGCCATCCTGACCGGGGTTTTCGTGGTTTCCCTCGGTCATAAAGGCGAATGCTGTGATGGTTCCAAAAGTCCACGATCACCTATCGCCTCCTAATCCATTCCTATCATCTTTCATCTTCCATACCCCCGGGCTAACAACCATGGGGGTTAAAAATCGGATCCAGCTAAATGCTGGCCCCCCTAAGAATTGTTGCAAGCACCTGCCACCGCGATAATAAATAAAAACTGAGCCACGGTAAATGCAGGATGCTTGCTTGCGTGGTCCTAGTCGGCCGATTAACGAAATAATAATAATAATAATAATAATAATAATAATAATAATAATAATAATAATACAAGTAACTTTTTTACACTCTGTTGCCATTATTATAACAAATTGTAATGAATCTGGAAACGTAGAATTCTTCGCACTGTGTTAAATCAGCACTAGCTTTGTTTGAGATAAGCCTGTATGGCCTCTCACAGAGTAAATACAAGAGATAAATTGCAAGACAAAGAATTATAATAATACGATTAATAATAATAACATGCTGAACCGTTGCTATTACACAAAGGGAAGATGTATAGAAAAGTTACAACAAAAAATTACCACGGAGACACTACACAGAAAATAAATCTGGAAAAATGCTATTTCATGCCCTTTAGTACTTGTGATCCTTAACTGATGAAATGAGGGATGATTAAAATTATGAAACGATCCAAACACATATTGTGAACACTGAGTTAAATATGCATTTGAAACAGTGATTGGAAATGTTCCACAATTACCAAGATCTGTGTAAGTATTGTAACCTGCCTCTTGTCCGTCCTCTGCACCTGCTGCTCCTCGCCCTGGCTAATGTCATGGTGTCACGTTAAAACAAATTAGAAGCTCAGGGGTCTTTGTAGGGGGAAATGGTTTGGATCACCATGTAATTTGATGTGCTCATTTGAAAACATTGGATTTATTTATCCACATGACACAGAAAATAAAAAGACACTTGGAATCTGCCCAACTCAAAAACACATTGACTCACTGGTATGGTTTCAAAATAGAACAGCATACCTCTTTTCTACATATTTTGTATTCTCTAATCAAATTATAGGTGGCCGCAATGAATTGACCTTCTATCTTGATTACGGGATCCCATTGGTTTCCAAGAGCAAATTTCTCATTTCAGAAATCGTACACAAAATACTAATGCTAATATATGTTGTCAATACAAATACAAATAAACGCCACTTAGCAACCTACACACTACATACGATCACATAATTTCCCATAAACACAATAACCACTGTCACATAAAGAAATACCATCCAAAATTTCCTTATTATAAAGTTTACAAATTTCCCCCTTCACGAACTAAATATCCACATTCTCTTCCATGATCTAATATCTTAATGAAATGTTCACCGAAAATGGAAGTCAAATGAATTTACCCTTGCTTCATTAGCAATAGCTTGCCCCCCGTTCACACTTACTTCTCCTCTTCTACCTCCCTTAAAACAAACAATACGATACCCACTAGAAAGAGTAGGTTACGTTGCCCCCTCGCTCGCTCCCTCCCCTGCTGGCGAAGGTCAGCGCTGCCGGTGGCCACTCGGCCCCCGCGAGCAGCTCCGACTAGTGATGCGACACCGATGTTCAAAATACATCGACTAAAAACCATCGATTATGTTTCTATCAACCTGCCTGCCATAAGCGCACACCCTACACCCACAGAATATATATATATATATATATATATATATATATATATATATATATATATATATATATATATATATATATTCTACAAAACATGGATGTTTTGAAAAGATCGACGTCGCTCGGGGCCCCCATGACGTGGTGCGTTCGCCTCCTCTTCCCTACGCCACCGAAGTCTTGGAGCGGCAGCCAAATCGTTCCCACAAGTTTTCCAGGTAAACTCGAGGTCCTTAAAAGAAATTAAAGCGGATATTTTGAGTTTTAGGGTATTTGATAAGAAGCCTTAGTATTTTCATACTTTTTTTTTGCAAAAATGTCTGCAAATTTTTAGATTAAAATTTTTCCTTGGTTAGAACAAAAAGACTCTTAACACTAGACTCCCAGAGGATAATACCTGTATACCTTAAAAACTGAAACTTGTAAAAATATATTTCATGAAAAATAATCGAATTTACCTAGAACGCCGGAAAGAGTCATTTTGACTCCTTGTCTATTGTTTCCATCCTCAAACTTTTGTTTCATATATTTTGACGGTAAATTTTTTTAAAATATGTCTCTTAGTATTTCAGATATATTTTTGAAGAAGGCGTTTCTTTCTTTGTTTTCTTTTGTAGCACTCCTGATTAATACTTGCGAATTCATGAGTTGTTTCGTGATGGTGACAAGTATATCTAAGTTTCGAAAAGAAAGTCGTTATCAACGGAATGAAGGAATAGCAATGTTATCACACAAAGAGTGAATGAAAAAAATATTTCTTTAAATAATTCAGGAAAAGAGAAATGGTCTCATATAAAATACATTTTTTGTGTTCAGTAGGACATTTCGGACTCCAGATTGTAATGGTATGGAAAGATATTTTTAGTTTTTTAGACACTCTCTATTTCATGATTTTTGAAGGGGTTTCATGAGGGGTTTGGAAAGAAATCGACGACAAATTTCAGTCCTTTCATATAAAAAAATATTTTGCTTTAGTATGAAGCTATAAGTTTACAAACTGTACCAATATTATGCGGCAGAGGAATAGAGTGGATATGCCGGCGTTTACCTTCTAAACCCGATGTAGATCACAGTTTATGGCATGAAAACCGGTCTAAAGCAGTAATCAATTGTGACTTTTGGGGGATGCTCACTAAAATGCTGTATCAATGCTTTTACATACGTTGGAAATATTGTAGAAGTTTTTGAGAAATAGAACGAGAGGAAACACCTGGAAAATGTAGCCATGAACCACGCATGAGGACACGAAGCAGGTGCATAAGGATACGAAACTGTAGTCTGTACAAGTCACAACAGTTTTAGATCTAAAACTATACATATTTATACTACTTAAATTTGTTCAAAGCGTAATTGCGTTCAAAGCGTTCCGAGCGTAATTGCATCTAACAAGGTAATTAGAATGGTGACACAATTATATATATATATATATATATATATATATATATATATATATATTTATACTGTTTTCGCCTAGTAAGGTCAGAAATGTAGAAAGTAAATGCAATGAATACCTGAACAAGAATAACTGCCATTTGAAACATGGCATTAAATTCCTTTTAGAACTCCGTCGTCTAACGCATATAAAGTTACTATCGGTGTGAAACGAACACATAAAATATTTCATATAAATTGGACATATTGCACCATAGTATGGGAAGTAGACAGCAAGGAAATATATTGTTGGGTCAGGTGTGAAACTAATATTATTTAAAATTAAATGCTGATAACATTATTTTAAATTAAATGCTAACTTTCTGTTATTATTATTATTATTATTATTTTATTATTATTTTTACAACAATATTGTTAATATATTAAAATTTACTTTTCAACGCAAACTTTTGCCCTATTAATTACAAATTCCGCTCAGCATGTTCCTTTAACTTCGATTTCGCTTGACAGTAATGACAATAATATATAATATAATATATATATATATATATATATATATATATATATATATATATATATATATATAATATGACATACTTATGTCTGGTCATAAGTTGTTGTTGGGGTTGACATAAGGGTTGACGAGCATGACGCCTAACACGTTGTCACCAATATTAAAACACAGGAAACCAAATTCGTGGTAAAAATGTATATTGATTGACCTCCAGGGGTATACGTCTTGTGCAATACTCTGTAATATACGTCAGAATTACATTTTATAAAATGGTTTATGTGAAAAGCAATTAGAAAATAAAAACAAGTAACTGCACGACGTTACTCACGTTTACTATTTAAGAGGCTGATTCAGGTAAGGTATTATTGTTTTAAGTAGTATTAGTTGGATGTATTTTTTTTAATTTCATAATTTACTAATATTTTTAATAAAAAAGTTTGCTGCTTTACATCTGAGTAGTAATGGCTAAAGAAAAATGTCATTGCGTATTCTAAGATTACGATAGTATTGAGAGTAAAATTAAAGTGTGAAAGAAACCTTTTGACGAATAATTTCTGGCAGTCATTGACGTTTTTGCGATGAATCCCACCTTTTAACCTTTAACCTTTTTGCGTTTTTTATCGATGAATCCTACCTTTTAACATTTTCGCGTTTTGTATCTGCATGTGTGGTATGATAAAATATGTCAAAAGAACGCAATTTCTGCTTTCAATGAAAGGTTTAAATCATGATTGTCAATCAGATTGAGCTGTATAAAAGTACCCTTAATGTCACATGCAGAAAGCTCTGCTTTGAAACAGCTCATCCATCACTTTTGTTTTAAAATATAGTGACCATCGTACTATTACTTCCGTTGAGTATTCTCCATTGCAGGTATCTGGAATATATTTTAGAATATCAACGATTTTGAGCAGATCAAATGCTTTTACTGTATATATTCTCTGCTGAGTATTACACGTGAATAGTTTTAAAGTTTTTTAATGTATGCATAAAGAATAAAATATTATTACTTTTTCCTTCCATTTTTGGAGTTAACCAACTGTGATCCCTATTAGATAATCTCATAAATAATGGAAACTCATAAATAATGGATATTTTGAAATGGGTATAGAACAGGCATTTATCGAACGCATTGCGAATAGCATTTTCAGTACAAATATAAAATTACTGTTTCTTGGGATCTTTCACAATGTACCCTGAAATTTCTTAATTTAGCCCCAATGTTTCCTTAAGTATCTTGTTCTCCGTGTGTCATTTACTTTGCGATACGCGCCTTAGAAAGTGGCATTTTTCCGTACGCATTCATCAACGAAACACATTCTGATCAGGAAGAAGTGAACAGAAGTACGAGTACAGTTGATCGATTTATTATTTCGTGTTTCCGAATGCATCAACTCCTACGGTCATTAGTCCCGTAAGTGTTGTGTGGTTTTATTGCGGAGGTGACAGTGTTCTTCCCTTATTGGTTGGTGAGATTCGGCGTCGACCTATCAGTTGGCTTGAGAGATTTTCCGTATAGATAAATCTCCCCAAAAAATAGACACTTCCCCAGCCGGGACAAGACCTAAGCTCCCGAAATGTGTGGTCGTGTATTGCATGTTAGTAAGGGATGAAAATATGACAAGGAAGAGAAAGGGTAAAATTGCACGCGGTTCTTTCCCCTTTTATGAGGGTAATGTAGTAATAAATTCTCATGGTGTTGATCGAAGAAACCAGAAACACTTCCGATTGAAGCAGCCAGCCGCTAAAATTCTCTCTCTGAGAGAGGCTGAATTCGTCCGACCTATCAATCGCCGGATCTCGAACCCTGGGGCATTCCGGTCAGAAGATCTGCACAGACATAGGCAGTACGTTTTGGGCAAATCTCAGCCTGTTAGACCGAGTGAATCGAGCTACTGTTACGAGGAAATGCGTTAGTGGATTTTATTTGCGTTATGTATGGGTATTCTTTCAAGATTTTAAAGGCGACCTCTTTATAATGTTTCAAATTTTATTCCATTTCAAAGATTGTATCAGTTTTAATCATTCCGTAATATCGATTTGTTACGAGGTCGCGAACAAACTTTATTCAATTTTCTTAAAATATGGCAAGACATTAAAAGCGACATATGTGTAACGATTTTCTGTTTCTTCTTTGCGTTTCAAGACGAGAACCGTTTCATAGGGTTCAGTTTCGTGTAATGTTCAGCTTTTTATACTGACGGAAGTAGATCGTTTGGGTGAACCTGTGTTTCTGAAGTGACGGCTTAACGCCCAGCAGGAGTGCCGCTATGAGCGACAGGCAACGGAGGAAGTTAGCGAGAGCGATGTAATCGTGGAGTAAGTATCCCAACTGTTGCGTGGAGGGGTTGGGCATCTTCACCGCCGTTCTCCCTCAAAGGAGCCTTGTGACACTTGTCTGCATCTCAGAAATTCAGAGGTGGTTTATGTATGCTCCTGATTGCTGTGATCCAGCAAAATGGAATCTCTCTCTCAACTCATGGAACTATGTACGAAGTATTAGCGCCAGGTGCTAGACGGACGGTTACAATGCGTTATTGATATTCATCTTGCACTGTTATCAAGACTTACTCTGTAGAGACATGGAGTATCTGTATAACGCATAATATAAAAGCCAAAATTTCGTATTTTAACTTTAAAGTATCTTCTTTGTATTTGAAATTGCATATGCATAATTCTCGACTGTGAATTTTTCATCTTTGAATAATGGAAAGAAAACTTACTGGAATTGTTTTGGATGTCACAAGAATGCCCGAATACATTGAACGCAGCTGTTTTTCGCCCATTTGCATTTGAATCATCTTCCGTTATTTTTATTTTATCAATTACATAGCTTTGGGACTGTATAGTGTAAGTGATCATTGTGAGGGAGGAGGCCGTTTATACATGAAATATTATGAAATGATATTGTGTTAAAAATTAGTTAAGAAGCATGTAAACTAATATATAGTGACGTACCTGCAAAGTGGTACTATTCACGACATTAATTTTGAAGGGATAGGTTTTTTGCTCGTGAATGGGCCTCTAGGGTTTGGCAAAAGCATTGAAAGAACAATTCCGCTATCAATTTTCAAACAAATAAACACTTTATTACTATGAAAACACAGATCAGAATAACATTTACAATCAAGTACTTTCTCGTTTTGATACCAAAACATGCAAATGAGCTCAAATTTACGCGATACCTGAAGTTCCACTATTCGGTCGTTCCTTTTTGGATGTTCCCCCGGCGGCGGCGATCGGGTACCTTCGGCTCGCCTCGGAGCCCGTCGGGTGGTCAACCTCCGGTCGGAGGCCCGCGCCTTTCCCCAGCTCTTCGCAACGGTTGCACGATGGTACCTGGGCTCCAGCACCGGTCGTTGTGAGGATAATTCAAATCGGGTGTGCGGTACCCACTACCACTGTCCGTCGCCCTTTTGTTCTTTATCCCAGCTCTCCCTGGCTTCACTACTTCTCACTTCAGCTTTATTCACTCTCACACAGTCACTTACGCTCGTGGTCACTAACTATTACCATCACCGGCCACGCGGTCTGTTAGTTTCATTATACTATCACAGTTTCTAGCACTTACCTATTCGTGGAGCGCGTCACAACCCTTCCGCTCACATTCAAGCTCTTCGCACCAACTGTCGGCCTCGGTCGCCTTCTCGCGTCTTCTCGTGCCTTCTCGTGCTTTCTCGCGCCTGGTGTTGTCCGTTGCTCGCCGCCGTAACTACGCTACTCAAGATGTATGTATTTCCCGAAATGTACCGCGTTTTAATGTTTTTTATAGAAATGCTCCTCTTTCAATATATATAACTAAAATGGAAAATATCAACTGCCCCGGGTTTTTCACAGGGAAGCATGTTGTTAATATATCACTACCATATGTAGATTCGAACTTTAATACTGATCCAACTCAACTACAAATAACTCCAATTACTTTCGTACATCAACCAGTTCTAATAACTGAGCAAAATATTATATCATTAGAGCAACAAATAGTGTTCCCTCTAAATCAATCAAACCAACTGTATCAACAACTGCAAGTTCAACAAGAATTAATTAGTCAGTCAGCAAATACTAATAATCAAGAACTATCAACAGTCAACAGAACCCAAACTCAAGATAAAGCTGCTGAAAGTGCGGAGTGTGTGAAAAATAAAAGGCAAAGAGTGAAATCAAGTAATCAAGGTCAGTGTACAAAATACATTTTAGATATAATTATTCCATCATCTAATCCATTCGAGTCTTTATCTTCAACTATGCTTGATTCAGATTCATCAGAAACCGAAGAGAACGTAATTATTGAAAATATTAAAATTCCTCCAATTAACATTCACAAAAATCAAAATAGTGCTAAACCATTTGCATCATTCATATCTTCAATTCAAAATATTTCAAAACAAGATTTACTACTAAAACAAAGACAGACCATATCTTAGTACATTTTAACTCTATTCAGAAGATTTTCGTAATTACTGAAAATTGTGTGGCATCAACAGTATACAATACTTCTCTTATCGTGATCCTACTAAGAAAACTCTATCAGCATTAATTTATAACATTCCAACTACTTATTCCAATGATGAAATCAAAACAGAACTAGTTAACAACCAGTTTCCTGGTACTTCCGTATACAGATTATGTGTCAATAAAGTGAAGAATTAGAAATGTGGGCCATAGACTTAATAGGTAACGGTGAAGGTCGCAGTATTTTAAAGCTTATTAGAATATTTAATAGCATTGTAAATATTATAATTAGAGAGGAAAATAACCATCGTATACTATGTAAACAATGCAAGCAGATCAATCATACATAAGCAATCTGCAAACGTCCTCCCAGATGTGTTAGATGCCTAGATATACATCATTACACCCAGTTTAACAAACCCAAAAGCCTACCTGCAAAATATACTAATTGTGTCGGTAATCACTCTGCGAATTATAGAGGATGTGAATATTTAAAAAACCCTGCATTGAAAATAACTTTTCAAAACTTGTCTTCACATTCAAATGTATATAATATTCAAACTCTTTCTCAATCAAGAGCTTCCTAGTAAAATTCAAATGAAAATCACCAAATATAATACCCTCCTCCTTCAAATACTTCCAAAAACTTTCCAAATCTCCCAAACACATGTAAAGAATCACAAAAGTCTTTGTCTTCATATTTTTCAGTTATCAACAAAAACAATACTTTTCATGAATTAATTCCTCTAATTTCATCTCAAATAATTAATGCAAAGGTAATTCCCTAAATTCAAAGAATTATTCTAGAATTACTTAAAAAAATGCTTCATAATGGACAATAATTCTAAAATTAACATTCTAAATTGGAATGCAAATAGTTTACTGCGACAATACAATCAATTTAAACACATACTTCTTGATCGCAAAATTGACCTAGCTTGCATTCTAAACTCACCTTAAAAATAATAATAAAATTCATATTCCTAGTCATATTATTGATCGTGAAGAGAGAACTTTAGATCTCAATGGGGGAGGACTAGCTGTTATTATTAAACGTAATATTAAACATTTGCAAATTTTTATTCCATTATGTACAGATTTAGAAATGGTGGCTATTTCAATTTCTCTCGCTTCAATTCCTTCGCTTTCTCTCTTCAGTATTATTGTATTTCAACTTATAAGCCACCTAACAAAAAATACCAATCCAGATTTTCAAATCTTTATTTAATAACAACAACAAAGTTTTAATGATAGGATATTTAAATGCAAAACAGTCAATTTGGGGATGTCGAACAACTATTTATCAAGGTAGAATATTGTTTAGCGTAGTTAACTAATTCAACTGCAATATTCACGCGCCATTACAAACAACTTACGTCTCTTATAATCACAATGTCTTTCCAGACATTTTAGATATAATTATTTCTAAAAATATAAATTTTCCAAAAATTCAGTTTCATTTTGGATTCGGATCATGATCCGGTATTGATTAACTTTTAAAAAATTACAACTACGAAAGTTACTATGCACTTATTAAAGGTAAGATTAATTGGAATACTTTTAAAGAAAATATAATTAGACTAATAAAGTCCCAGAAAAATTGTACCCTAATACAGAAGTAGTCCAGGATATAAATGTTCTTCAACAAACTTTAACAAGTACTCTTCATATATCTACCACAAAATATCAACACACACCTAAAATTCCAAACCAACATTTCCTAATGAGATATTGAAACTTTTTTTAAACATAAAACCCGAAGAAAGTGGTAAAATACTCGAGACCCTTCTATGAAAATACATTAAACTCTGTAAAAAGAAAAATTAAAAATTCATTTGAATTATATAGATATTCTCAATTTAAAAAAAAATACTTCTAATCTTCAACCAAATACCGAATGTTCATGTAAAGCTATTAAAACCATAACTTAAAATGAAAAAACAATAATTCTTATCAAATCAGAAAATACAATAGCAAAAACGGATATTGAAAAGACAAATATATTAGTGAAGCATTTTTCAGGTACATTTACTAACAATATCCCTTTTAATAAAAGCTTTTATAACACAATTTCATAAGAAATAGCAAATACATTTTTCCCAGTACCAAAATGAATTAAATTTATTTCACCTTCTAAACTTCAGAATTTAATTAAAAAACTTAAAATTTCAAGATCTCCAGCACATAATCAAATTACTTATTACATTCTTAAACATTTACCTTTTCCAATCATAAGTTCACTAACAGCTATTTATATTGCATGTCTCAAACTAAATTATTTCCCTAAATCTTGAAAATTAGCCATTATTCATCCTACTCCTAAACCCAATAAATATCACTCACTGCCAATTAACTTTCGTTCAGTTAGTCGTATCGTCACTATCAAAGGTTTTTAAGAAAACATTACTTTCAAGATTACAAAAATTTATTTATCAGAATGACATATTACCAAAAACAAATTTGGATTCAATAATAGTCACTCTACAATCCATTAACTATTAAGATTAACTGATTATATCGCTACCAGCTTTCAAAATTTTAAACATCCATCAGCCGTATTTCTAGATATAGTAAAGGCTTTTGATCAAGTTTGGTATGATGGACTAGTATATAAACTACGGCAGATGAGAATCCCATATTATTTACAATACCATATTATTACAATACCATATTATTTACAATCCATAATTAATCCGTCAAAATGCAATTTAACTCAGAATTATCTGATTAATATCCAATTTCAGCCAAAGTACCTCAAGGACCCCCACTTATCCATTGCTCTTTAATATCGTTATCTCTGATCTACCATCATTTGGAACTTCAGAAATTGCTTTATTTGCTGATGACACAACTTTGAACACTTCACGTTATGATCTTTTACAAAGTCAAAACAACTTACATGTTTTATAAATCTTAATAAATTGGTTTAACAATTGGCAAATAAATATTAACCCGACAAAGTGTCAAGCAAAACAATTTTCATTTTCATTAAGACGAATTAAAAATAATGAATACACTGAATACACTAAAAATTAATAACACAACTATTCAAAGGTTATTTGGAAATAACCATGTTAAATATCTTGCCTTAAACATAGATACAAAGTTAACTTGGAAAGATCATTTAATACACACCGCGAATGAAACAAATATTAAAATACTTGAAGTGTACCCATTTATAAAATAAAAATCGTCCATCAAAATTGAAACAGCTATCACAATATACAAAATAATAATCTACCCTTCCATCACATATGCATACGGGGTGGCGAAGCAAAAAGGAATTTTCGCAAAATTGAAGTTATTCAAAATAGATTCTTTAGACATGTTTTAAATTTTCCATGGTTTATAATGATTATATTCAGAGAGAACTTTCTATTGACACCCTTCAAACGAATAAATTATCAAATAGTTTCTACTCCCCACTTACCTCTTGGCCAGCGATACAAATTTTTCAATTAAGACAGTCAGATCACCCTTTACCCCGAATTAAATCTCGTCATTCCAAAGATTTATTACATCCTCCTTAATTCCACTGATTGGCTATTCAGTAGTAACAAATTACGAAAATTAAAATAACTATTCAGAGGTCCCTTCCTGGAACAACCTCTAAGATTGTTAATTATGTTTATAATATACCACAAAATCAATGTAATTGATGTAAAATATTTTCAAACTCTTGAAAGACATTTTTATATCGAGTAAGGAAAGTATATAATTAAAAAAACTGAGCGTTGTTTTTTTGTGCTACGATAGGCGAAAGAGCAAACTTCGTTATCACACGAAATTGTTGACTTTAAATCCTAAAAAATTGATAATTACGTTTTGTAATAATCAATAGATTTGGAAACAGTTTTTTACATGAATTAAAATTGTACTAATATTTAGGTTGTTACATACTAACGAGGTTTAAAATGAATAGTAATTTAGAATGAAAAATAATGTAAAAACTATCTTTGTTACCAATATTTGCACCAATAATTAGACCCAAAACTTTCTAATGACTTGTGTGACTTACCAGAATGACACTCGAGTATAATACAACGTAATGGATGCATCTAGAATGTTAAAATCCAAGGAACTCGCGTAGGCGCCATGCTGGATGCTAGAGAATTGTATTGTGGAGATACGGTACGGCCTGGTGTCATTAAAATGAAATTGATTAGGGGAGGGAGTTGAACATTTAGTTTTTGCATAAAGAAACGAATTCTCACTTTCGCGGAAGCGGCCAAACAGTTCACATGGTATGAACATTACGAAATTTTGGAATAATAGATTTATGTTGTGGCTAAATGTATGTTTGGTTAATCCATAATAGCGTAGGCTAAGTAATATTGGTTATTTGAGTTTTAAGTGGGTAAACGTTTGCATTGTTTTCATAACAGTTACATTTGTTGTCGTGTATGAATTTTGCATTTAAAAATATTTAGACTTCGTGTTCGTGAGTTTATATGAGGTTAGTTCCGTAGTGTGAATTATAAATTATTAATTTTAAGAAAATAGTAGTCGCGAATAGAGTTTTTACTCGAAACCTAGTGAGGGAAAGTCGCTGCACGATATATTAGAGCAGATGTAGGTATTTTCCGAATAGCGTACTGCATAATTAGCAATAGTCTGGTGACATTCCTTGTTTACACGGACATTACGCTAATAAATTACACCACAGGAGGACTCAGAACATTCCCTTGTGGAGAAGATCAACCGAGAAGACATCCCGCAGGATTACGAACCTGATCAAAGCCGTACGGTTGAATAATGTTTAAAGTCCATGGAATCATGAAGTAATAAGTCTCGAGACGTGTGATTAGAATGTTACAACAAATGATATTTGTTGCTTGAAAGGAAAAGGCTGATATCTCAATGAGTTGCCATCAACTCAGTAGTAAATTCAACAAAAGTTCAAGGAATTGTGATTTCTGTACAGTGTCACACGTTTACGTGCAACCGGTAAGGTGATGTATGTTGTACGTCGAACTCATACAAGATCCTAATAAAAAACAAATCTAGCCAAACTAAAAGTAATTAGAGCAGTTGATTTACGAGCATAGCAGGGAAAATTAAATTAGAAAAATCATAAAAAGGCTACAAATGGTTATCCAGCTTGGCAAATGATAAAATAAGTTTAGCTAAAGGCAGTTGATATATTAGAATAGTTTACTTTTGGTTACAAATTGGCATTTTGGGACCAATTTTACATCCAACGTGGAACAGATTCATTGTTGGTTACACATGATGTTGAAATAGTAATCTTTATAACTTTTATGTAATTTCTACATTTTCAATTTCTTTAAATTTTCTCATTTAATAAAGATTATGCAGAAAAAGAAAAATACCGGTGTCATGTTGAATTGCCGATCATGGATTTTAAATGTATTTATGTTTGTTTTACTACTACTCATATTACTTAATATTTTAATTCCGGTCTAAAACCTGCAACTTTAATTAGTAAATAATTATTATTTTATGTATTATGTCTAGGATGAAATAGATTTAGAAATGTAGGAGAGCAATTCATAATGATTTGTTCAGAATGTGTTGCTATTCTTCTCAACTTCTCAGATAACCCTCATAATATATTGCAAAATTACCTAATGAGTTCTGTAATTCAGTAGGTAATATTTAAAATGTTACTTGGTACTATTACAGGTAATCTGGGCAAACAATGAGTCAAAAGTTATCCGCAGTTAAGTCGGAGAAGAAAAAAGTACAAGTAGAAAAATAAAAAAAACGCACCGTAGTGAACTCGGAATTTGTTCCACTTAATTATTGAAAATTGGAACATTACTCGTCTCTGAGCTTGCCGTTCGCTCGATCCCATCAATAGTCCTTTTTATTTTAACGCATTTCACTGAAGATACACCAATTTAATTTAATCGAGTATAAAAGCGGGACCGATTTCACCCTCCAATTACCAGGGCAGAGAATTAACGATTTTTAAACTTTGCTTTCTGCTGAGCAGACAACTAAGAAAAAAACAGGCGAATCCTGGTGGGTTGCGGCGCACTTCTGGCCGAGCGCATTACGTCAGGCGTCCTTAAGGCACGAGATGCGCGCTCGACATTACGATGTCTCATCCGCCGCTACCTCCACCACCACCCGCTACCAACACCGCCTACAATGTCGCCACTGTCGCCATTGCAACCTCCTCTTCTTCTGTCACCTTCACTTCTTTGCCCACCTTCTGCACCAATTCGATCACCTCCTTCCCCGCCCTCTTTCGCAGTTGCCACAGCCCCTCCGCCTTCCCCGCCCCGGTCGCCTCCGCCGCCACCGCTTCGATTGCGCCCATTGCCTCCACTGCCTCCCCCCCACGTTCATCGATTCTTTTCCACTTTTTCCATTTCCTTCAGTTACACCAACACCTCCACCTATCCTATTCCACTGCTCCCCTGCCTCTAAAGCCACCATCTCCTTCGCTTTCATCTCCCGTTTCTACAGCTGCCTCCGCCCCTCCTCCTTCACTTCCTCTTTCTCCCTCGCCTGATTCAACCACGGCTTGCCACGCTGGTGCGCTTTCGTTGTCACGTATGCCAGGCCGTCGTCATCTCATTATCAACACTACTCTTTTACCACCACTGAATCCTAACTTCCAACCGATGCCTCTTAATTGCTAGCTGGGTCGCTTTCATTGCATCCATCACCACTCTTCCACCTTCACAACTTCAGCTACCTCCTCCATCTCCAAAGACGTCTTCGGCGCCGCAAACTCTCATAAAAACAGCTGCCACTGTCACCCACACACCACCACCATCGCCTTCAAATTCACTTTTCCGTCATTCTCACCGTTTCAATCTCCACGTACATTTACACCACTTCCAACTCCACCTCTTCCAATCCAAACCTCCTCTGCTTGAACTGTAAACCGCCACCACTACCCTCACAATCACCGTTGCCGTCACCTATCGCCCCCACCAAGGCGCCCCCGGCGCCTCATCCACCTCCGCCGCAGCATTGGGTGTCGCCAATCACCCCCACACCACCACTACGATCACCACCCCCCTTCAGTACCAGTCTCCAAAACTGTATGCTTCAACCACGAGTCCACCACTGCTATCGACGCTCTCCCCGTCACCTTTGCCGTCCTTATTACCATTCTAGCGCCGCCGCCACCACCTCCGCCCCCGCCCCCTTCGGCCCCCTGTCGTCGGCCCCGCTCAAAGTGACTGACTTCAGCCGGAGCCCCAGGGATTTTTCTTGGCAACGCCGTCGCCGTCACGTCAAATTTTCGCTAGCACTGCGAAAACTTCCACTAATTATCTAGTTAATATCGAGTTGGCCGAAGTTGTCACTTGTTAATCCCCTGTTAGCCGGCTGCGGCTCCGTGCGGGTGTTGGCAGGAGAGTCGAGTGCTGACGAACGGGGGAGTGAGGGCGGGGCCGAGGGCGCGCTGCGGGCGTCGTGGGGGCGCGAGCTGATCCGCGCGGTGCTGCCTCCCCGGGGAGGCCGGATAGGGACGCACGGACAGCACACTGGCTCTAAGAGAATATTGCTTTTTAAATCATTTTAAAATTCCGAATAGAACTTTTGTTTTCACTTTCCTATAAGTTAAAAAGAGAAATGGGAAGTGAAAAAATGTACAGTTGTTGTACGATCATAACAGTAAATGAAAATAAGAGAATTCCTTAGATTTTCTACTTGTTTGAACGCGAATCGTGTAGCTATAATTAATGATCAAGGTATTTTGATATTTTCTGGGAAGTATGAATGTGTCATTTAATCGTGATTTTTAACATCTCGTTGAAAATTGTGAAGTTAAAAAAAAACAGCTCTATCTTTATGAAATTTTCAATGTTTCGAACTTGGAAAGTAGTGTACAAATTCTTAATATAATGAAAACGTGTTAGAATTGTTTGAACAGAGGTAAATATAATGATCAATTCACTCTCTACAAAATTTCATAACAAATTTAATTTTAGATTTGGTAGGGTGTTTGTCACTAAAACGATTGAAAGCAAGAATATAACATTGTTATAAACATTACAGGCTTACAAAATGTCTAATCTGATTTATTCTGCGTTATTTTAAATAAAACGGTAAGTGTGTATTGTGATGGGTCACACGGGCCTCGATGTCCAGACCGCGAAACTACCATCAGGTGGGTTCGTTCCCCTTTTATTTACCCTCTGTTTTTTTAACATGCTTTGTCAATTATGAGGGCTGCCCGGCCGCTCTCCTTGACTCGTGTACGCACACACTCTTTTATTATTTACTCCTTTTCTTTTCTCTTATTTTTTAAAATAATTACACACATGTTGGGAAATGGAAATTTGTAGGAAGTTATTTGTTTTAAATGTTAGTCGTTATTGATTTTAACTTGGGTCATTTACTACGTTAATTAGAATTACTCTTCTTTCTTCTTACTTGATTCAGGTTAATGATACGAAAGTCTTTGTTTTCACATACGAAGGTTGCCTTTTATGTTTCGGGATTTGGCAACCCTGGTGTTGCAATCTGGCAACTGACAGCTCTATCGTAAAGTTGGATGTTTGGAGATTATACGTACTCAGAACGTTTTGACATACGAGCGCTATTTGTGTTGTTTACAGTAACTTAAAAGATTCATCTTGGCCCAAAAATGGAATTAAATCGTGAACATTTTCGTGCGATTATTTTTTACAACATTCGACGTGGATTAACTCAGCAACAGTGCATGGATGAACTTAATTCAATTTTTGGCGATGAAGCTCCATCAAGGACCAGTGTTCATCGATGGTATGGTGAATTCAATCGTGGTCGTAGTTCACTCCCAAGACGAATTTCGCGAAGGTCGTCCAAAATCAGTCGTTGTTCCGAAAACCATTGATGTTGTGCGTGAACTGATATTGCAATATCGTCATGTGACCTATCGTGAGATTGATACAACCTTGACCAGCATACATTCAATATTGCATGAACATTTGACTGTCAAAAAAATTTGTTCGAGTTGGATCCCATACAATTTGTCAATCACTCAAAAAAAAGTTCGTGTCGACTGGTCGCAAGAAATGCTCAAAAAATATGATCGCGGTGCTTCAAAACACGTCTATGCCATCATGACAGGTGATGAATCGTGGATACGCGTATGAGCCGGAAAGTAAACAGCAGTCGACTGTATGGGTGTTTCAAGTTGAGCAAAATCCAATAAAAGTTGTTCGCGCACGAAGCACTTCCAAACAGATGGTCGCCTGTTTTTTCGGAAAAACTGGACATGTCGCAACCGTACGTAAAAAACAAACTGAGAGGTCGTTTTTTGACACCTGAAGAAACGGTTGCTGCATTCAGAGTTTCAAAAGTGCTTCGACAATTGGTTCAAACGCATGCAAAAGGATATAGATCTTCATGGGGAATATTTTGAAAAACAATAAAGTGATTTTCGATGATTAATATTTGTTTTTGTTCTCTAATCCTGAAATATAAAAGGCAACCCTCGTACCATTTGCATCCGTGAAGTCTTCCTTTTGTGCAGCCATGGACTCGAGCGTTGACCTGAGTTCACAGCTTGGAGAGAACAGTTCTGATGGCGCCACCGCGCGGTGGATCCCACGGTTGACCTCCACAGCATTTACCAGTTATCAAGGTGCTCAGGCCCCAAACCGTAGCTGGTATTCGTTCCGACACCCACACATCAGTTTTGGTATTGTCCGCTCTCACCCTGGTGCGAGATTTGTCTATTCCGCGAACTATTCATCTCGAGTTGAGGCCGAATCATTAATAGTGCGAAATGAACCGTCTTTCGTGGTGACACACCGGTACTCGTATTTCTCACTCGTAACTTTAAACACTTAACGCTTTGAATACCAGCTACTCCCTCGCACATCAGCTCCGGATAATGTTCATCGAATTCTCATGCGTTCAGTCTTCACGAAATTTAACAAGTCTCTCTAACAAGTCTCCGCTCTCCGCGAAGCCTAGTAATTCTCTCGCGTCCGCTCTCGACAAAGTCTATCATTCGTCTCTTCGAAAAGCGATCACTGCTCACGCGCTCAGCTGCAGAATCTCCTTCCATCTACGCAAATTTCGACTCCGCCCTCTCTCGTTCTCATCCAATTGTGGTCGCTGTTGATTTCGCATTGTGCCGCTGAAATTTTGGTTCTGCGCACTTCGCCCTCTCTCGCCCTGGAAGAACACTTGCGCGTGTTTAATTTCTAGGTGACAATTGTTGTGCGCTAAGGCGAATTTATTGAGATTTATGCGGGCTCGCGCACTGGCCGCTGGACTCGTTCTAGATGATTGCTGATTTCCACTAGTAGCAATCATTTTGATCCGCCTGTCTCTTTTCAGCGTGCTAATGAGCCGCTGCCGTGGAAAGTGTTTCTTTTGTAATTAGAATAGGTCGGGAGGGGTTCCTTGGGTCCTCTGGCCGCTTGTGTCAAACATCCTCCCACAGTTGAGTCGCTGTCCCCTGGCGGCGGTGGGGAAAGGGTCTTCCCCACTAAACAAAAAGCGCAGCCCCCTCTACCGCCCTCTCGCGATGTACATTTCTTCTCTTTGTATCGTATTTTATTTTCACATATATCTGTTTTATAATTGATATATCACAGAACAGAATTGTACATTAAATAAAATAACAGAAGTAAATTTCTTTGTGTTATGAAAACATTGTTTCATATTTATCCTTCATTATTACTCGTATATTAAATATTCTATGATCGAATACATTAATTCCTTTTCAATTATTTTAAATATTTACCATGTTTGTTGTTTATTGCAGACTATTCACACATTTTCCTATTTGTACTTCAAAATATTCTCACTTGACCGGTTATTTTTCATTAACAACATACTAAGAAAGATGATCTTATATAAAAATAAGCAGATACATGTTTTCTAAAATATCTCCTTGATTAACCGCAGTGACTCTCAAAATTGAACGTACACCTTTACTGTACACTTTAAATGATACCATAATTCTCCTTATATGAATATTTATTGAAATAAAGTATGTAATTATGCTATTTACGTTTTCCTGGACTAACTAGTGCATTTGAAAACAGAAACGTTCTTTATTAGGTGTAAAATTAAATATTTTGTGTCATACCTACAAATAAGCGTTGCACAGAAATGAACGTTGTAAGACCTCCGCGAATGGGAAATGCGCGATTAGCGGCCCGGTTATAGATCAGTCGGTCCTATTCCCTTTACTCGTTTAAAAAATATAGTCAATTGTAACAATTTCCTTGCTCATTTAAAAATTAGTTGATGGAAGGAATTGTTAATTAAATTCATGGGCATTCAAAACAAACAATTTGATTACTGGTAAAAGACAACGTTTATTCCTGCACAAAGCTGTACCAGGGAAGTTATATTAATGAAAAAGGAAAGGAAAGATTGAATAAAGAAAAAATAAAGCCTAAAATTAAAAGGAAAGCTTACAACTAGAGAAGAGTACAAAATTATTTTATAGTTAGAATTACAGAGTCGTCCTTGAGGACTTTTCTTGTGCCTTGTCCCGGCACCGCTTTCGTCAATACTTCAAAAAAGGTTTATTGCCCCCAGTTACATTGCCTGAGAGCTCGAGGGGCCCGGGGCGCGGCGAAGCTTGTGTGCGGCCGGGGCGACCTTCTCTGGAATGCGGGATGGCTTGCACCCTTTCCAACAGGGCGGTCAGTGGCGTCTGGCGGCGTCTGGCGGCGTCTGGTGACGTCAGCAGGGGGGCCGTCTGGAGGCTGCTTCAGCGGAGCTTGTAAATAACCGGGGATATCGCCCCCGATCGCAGATGCGGAGCACACGACAATGTCTCTCTCTGAACTACGCGAATCCTCTCAGATATAAATTCAGAAGTTGCGAAATCCTGTAGCGAATACGCAATTATAAAAGATTCGCCAATTTACTTTCGAAGTGCTTTTGCACTTCCTCTAAAATTCTCACTGAGAATTCCAGTCTATCACCCCAGTGATTTCAACTAAGTGCGTTCAGAGGCGCACTCGCCTCTCCCCGCGAATAGCTCCCACCCCAGAGAAGTTTCTCAACCAAGTGCCTTCAGAGGCGCACTCGCCTCTCCCCGCGAATAGCTTCCACCCCAGAGAAGTCTCTCTACCAACTGCCCTCAGCCCACTGAAATTTTGTTTCTCATAAATGCACGAAGTTAACTTTTATCCCCACCCTTTCTCCTCATGTTCTTGCTCCCTACAACGATCGCGTCGCTATTGGCTAAAGGTGATGGCGTTGTACACTAAATTTGGCCAATAAGCTCCGGTGGAGTAAAGGAATTTTCCACTCTCTGTCTCCGTCGGAACATAGTGTCCTTCTCTCGTCTCGAAAACAGGCAACGACTGTGAAGGGGCCTCCCGGCTACAGAATTATTGCTTTGAGTTTCCCCGATCACGATGACAGGCGTTTCGAAAATATTCCAGATGTGGCTGCGTCTGAGCGCTTTTCAATTTACCCTTTCTTCGGCCGTTGGGTGGGGTGACATAAACATCCGAAATGGGTCAGGGGATCGTGGCTGTTGCTAGAAGGGGGGCTGCGCGCGTGACGCCGTATGTTTTTCTTCAGTAAAAAAATTCTTAGGGCTACTTTACTCAATTTAATTTATCTTAATAATTCTGTACCGCTACAACGTATACCATCGCTAGCGCGCTTTGAAACGTACCCGTTGAAATGTTTTCTTGAGTACAAAGTTGTGACAAACATATTAGTTGAATGTCAGATTTGCGGAGAGCATAATCGAATTGAAAATGTCCCCAAGAAGGGCTACGACGATGGAAGAACGAAGACTTATTGTGAATTCAGACATGAATGGAAGATCACTACGAATATTGCGATGACATCCTTCAACTATTCAAAGTATGGTAGACCAATTCAAGTATGATGGTAAATTAATTAATAAAATATGCTGAGGCAGAAATCCGATAAAATCTGATACTCAACGAACGAGACAAATGAAATATTGTCAATAACATCAGCAGGAATCCTCGCTAAAGTGTCATTAAAATGCCTCCGTGGGTGGTTTTAACAACAGTGAGAATTGTATCCTCAGAAACTGTCCGATGCCATTTTATATTTTCTTCTATAGTGTACAGTCAATTTTGTGAGCCAATGTAATATTTTTTTCAGTCATTACAATTTCATATAATTTTCTTGTGAAAAACAAATATTCCTTATTTCACCATTTCTGCTGGTATTAATGTTTGTGTATTAGTTATCCGATCTAATGTGTTTTATGTTGGTGGAGTTAATAACTGTGAGCATATAATGTATTTATACATCTTTGCGACAACGTAGATGTCTTCATGGACAGTGTCAATCAACAATTCACCTTTTGTCAGAAATTATTGTTGTGTTTCCTGGGTTTCTTTGGGGAGAACAAATGAAATGGAAGCAATGGTATTAAATAAATACTTGCTGGGAGCTGCTGGATGCCGTTGAATGAAATCTAAAGAGCTATCGCAAAATTCTACCTCCACTTGCAATGAATTTCTAGGGGACGATGGTGCTGTGTGTATGGGTCGCCACCGCCCCTTTAAAAGAACTGCTACCTGGACGCAGCAGCGGGACGGAGGAGCCCGAGGAAAATATCACGGAAGGTCACTGAGGCCGCGTTCAGCAGAACCATCACACTTCGGTCGGGGTGCACCATCGCCCGTTCGGCGAGCTTTTAGCCCTAACTGTGTATAAAACGGCGCCGGGCGGTCGGACAAGGCAGTTCAAGTTCAGGTCGTCGAAGCATAGTGCGAGCTACGAGAGAGATAGTGATAGTGAGTGTCAACCCTGCCGGAAAGTGTAAAGAACTGCTCTTTTGGTATCTGGATTGCGACCACGGCATAGTTAGTGGACATCTCTTCGTTTTAATCCGGCAAGTCCCCGGTAAATGTCCTGGTTAATTTGTGACTACGCATGTTAACGGCTTTTGCTGTATGTTCAGCAATTGTGAATAAAAAATGTTTTATGAAATTAAATTGTTTTGGTCATAATACAGTGAATACTTTTTACGTGAATACCACTGTATTTTGTAAGACTCATAAGCAATTTGCTGATCAATTTTACAGTAGCCTTCGCCATGTTATGGTTTCGAAGTTGGTTGCTCTATCAGTCATCCCTGACAACCAAGAATCCAATGGCACCGACCGCGGAAACCTACGAATCTATTTGCGTCTGCGATCTTATTAATGTATCCTTCCCTAAGCTTGCAGCCATTGGCAGAGATGGAATCCAGCTGTCCGGCCTGAAGGGCTGATAGCGCGTACCGACTGAATGACCCGATGCCTCTCGTGTCAGTGCTCTCTCCGCGCTGTGTGGTGGCATCCACTGCCGACCTACACCTTCTCTCCCTCCATGTACATCCCCAGCAATGTTCCATCCCACCCAGGGCAAGCTCTAAACTAATTACTCTCCTGATATGAGTAGTGATGTGCATATGAGTGGGGTGTTTAAGGAGGAAGAAGAGGGCAAGGATGTGGAAGTAAAGACCATGGACGGTACGTCACCCGTGGAAGGGTACTGCTTCGGCATTCACCTGGTATTGGTCAGAGAAACCAAGAAAATGTACCAGAGCAGCCTGTCACTAGAATTCTCCTCCAGACGTCTTAACGACAATTTCGACCCAGCAATCTAGCTAATGGCCCAAATCCACCTTCCCCGCATCTGGAACACTACGATCTCCGAGTCAGCGATGATGCAGAGATAAATGTTTCCACTGAGTTATCGCAGCCGTTACTGATTCGCGTATTCCTTGAATGATTGATCACAGCAGGCCTTCCATTGAATTTATTATCAGATCTGAGGAACTTCTCAATGTGTTTTATCTACCGTATGGTTCGTGATACACTTCTGTGCTGTTGCAGACAACTGGAAACAAAGCTAAGAGGAGAAGGCCGTTAGGCAATGGGGATATCACGGTCTTTATGGGAAGGGGAATCGAAGTTTCTAGCAATGACAATCGAAGGAACGAGAGGGAAGCGACGCAATTGCGGCAACCACTGCAGGATGTTGGGGTAACGGCAAGCGACTGAACGAAACCTGAACAGGTGGGATCTAGGCAGGTTGAGAAGAAATGGAGTAAAACTGAGCGAAAGGGACGTGTCGGAGCGGAGGAGTCACCACCAAAAGAAGCGATATTGAGCGGAGCTGAACGAAACTGGAATGCGTGGGGATGAAATGACATGTCCAGAGGAGCGTGAAGAGAGGGACATGGCGAGAGACGCTTAGAGGGACGTGGCAATGAAGGTGTGGCAAGGGTTCGAGTGGCCGGGGATCGGGATAGAGTGGTCACGGTTGAGTTTGGGACGAGGGATCTGACGTGGCGAGGGCAGCGTGGCTCAGGGGCGTGGAGAGCGGTGCGTGGCGAGGGGGACGTGGCGAGTGGGGCGTGGCGAGGGCGACGTGGCCAGAGGGGCGTGACGAGGGGGGCGTGGCCGGTGCGCGCCGACGCGCCGCGCTCTCTTCCTGCGCGCCTCGCATGCATAATGGCGCCATTGATGAGCCCCATCGATTCTCGTAAGACCAGGCTTAAGCCTGTTCTTCCACCGTGGCTAAATATTTCCATTAAAAAGTGCGCGTGTTTTTGCATACCAAAATATTAGGCGATGGCGCTCGGCTCGTGTTCGTTTTTAAGCCGCGTTGAGAACCTCGAAAAAGTCACCCTGTCTGTGTACTCGGGTGGAAAGCTGCCCGCTGTGACGGCAGTCTCTTCCGTAGAATAACGGCGTGATGTTATTTCTGAGGGTTAGGAGACACAAAGAGTCACTTGGTGTTGCCCGAGATCCTGTTTAAAACTAGTAAAGTTGTCTGAAGTGTAAAAGCATTGGTATCATGCTCTACGCGTTGTGATATTTCATTGGCACACGATATGTTAATTATGCTGATTTGCCTTCAAACATTTCATTTTTTACTTAAAATTAAATTCAAAATATTGTATAGAAAAAGTAAAAACGTATTGAATAATTATGAGACTGAAATTATCCTTTTATCGTTAATTAAAGGATCGATGGAAAGAGGAACGGCAACTTTTAACACGTCGGAGCTTCTTTTATTTTAAAAAAATAGCAAAAACTATTAATACGTATCTGGCTTCTAGCTAAGTAATTGAGGCTCCTTATGTAACAAAAAGTCTTTCTCAAAAAGTTTCTTTTTTTCTAGTCCGCGCTTAATACAGCAGCCTGTTCCTTTGTACCTCTACAGAAGCCTCACGTGAAACCCCTCACCGAAGCGGCCTTATGTTGCAAAAAGTGCTTCCGCAGCCCTCTGCGCCGGGCTGACGGACGTGCTCCCTCTCATAACAGGGAAAGCGCGAGCCTCTTTTCATCCGAAGATCCCGCCTCCAATGACCTATCAGTCGTGCAACCGGCGAGAAGCGTAGATTCCGGGTTTAGCGGCCACTACACCGCGCCGCGCCGCGCTTTGACTCGAGTGCCGCATTCTCTTTATGAAAGGGGTTCCGCAGGGCCTTGTCTTTGGCCTGCCTCCGACTCCTTCGGTGCGGGGCGGCGCGGTTCTGCCACAAGAGAATTACCCAAGGAGATATAGTATGCAAGAGAACACGAATGACGAAAGAAGACACAAAATGATGACGGGGGAGCGAAATACATGGTAGCTGGCAAATGACATAGATGAAGCACACCCGAAGGAAAGTAAAGAAGGTTTTATGTTAAAAGAGGATTTCGGTCTAGAGAAAAAAGAAGACAAAGCTGTCGTTATTGTAAAGTGAATAATGACAAATGGATATTCAAATTGGAATTGGTTCGAATATTCCTTGCTGCATTGGGGAAAGGTGCCATTATGAAGAGTAGATTCAGCATTGGGGAGTCGACGACATCGAAGATGTCAAATGAAAACGTATCCAACTTGCAGTAGCTTAAATTTCTTATTTAGGATGTTGAGTAATCCTAAACACTAATTATTCCCTAACTTTGCGTAATTATTATTTTTGAACTTTATCACTTTATTTCGGAATTACCTTGAATCAAGTACATTTTTTCTTGCTAGAAAATATATATCCAATTCTTTCTGTAAAAATTGTTCATTAAATAGAAAACATCTGAAATATATTAAAATATGTCTTTCAGTTAATGTGTGGGTATTTTTCTGAAATTGTAGATCCATTTTATTCCAAAATGTCTAAAAAAGTTACTATGAGACTTAGAATCAACTTTTACTATTAAAAACTAAATTAGCTAATTGTCACAAAATATTTCCCCTATACGTTATATGAAAATTTTGATCTTTCATTTCAAAATTTTTATAAAACATGAAATGTTGATGTGAAATATTTTTATTTTTGGTTTTAGACTTCACTAGTTTCTTCCCTTCAAAACTGGATTACCATTTTTACATTCTTCCAATTTCGTTAATTACCAAAGAAATATTGTTATTGTCATTAATTTATACTAAAATTTTAGTTTTCTGAAGTTAGAACATAATTTTAAATATTTAATTGAATCTACATATAAGATGACTCCAATGGAAACAACTTTACCAGATAAAATTTATTGAAGTAAACTGCTAATAAATAAATAATAAATAAATAATACTAAATAAATGAGGGAATTAGCTGACAATAGTAGGTTATAGAGCGATGCGTCAGTACTATATTGTGAAGTGAGGTGTCGTGCAGTGTAGAACAGAGAAATAATGTAGGAAGTGATTAAAGGTTCATAGTGAAGTGTAGTGAAGTGAGTTGAAAATGTTTAGTGTTTAATGATCTACGTGAATTTAGCAATATTGGCCATATCTTCAATGCCATATTCAAAATTTGTCGATGACTTTAAGAGTAGATTTTTGTTTAATTTTGCTGAGCATCATTCGAAGAACTTTCGCAATCTCTGAGAAAACATCGATTTCCACCATCATAATTTTCTCCGCAGGCGTGATAGCGGCGAACGAGTATAGACGAGCGTATTTTCGACTCAGCAACGAACCTACCCAATAAATTGCTCCGGATTGCGCTCTCTAATATTGCAATTAAGCCCTATCCTGCAGGAGGCGGTGGTGCGCTGAAGGACGGTTTGGAAAAGGATGAGAGGGGTAAAAGGGCCGGAAGGCAAGGGTGGGCGAGAGAGAACGCGGAGGAAAGTGGGGGTGAGGTACGGACGGGGCCGCCAGGAAAAGCCCGAAAGAAGCCTTTGAACATTCATTGAGATAAGGAACGCCACCAGCAGGGGTGCAAATGGCTGGACGAGACAATTAATCGGGTTTCAAGCAATTAGGGCGGTTGCTAAGATTTGTAGTTTGCGTCTCCGCCAATACTTGGAGCGAGCGCGCTTCTATTGGCGGACATGCGCCGCGTCGTTACCGTCGTGTTCCCCAGAAGCCCTTTTCGCGCCCTTCGCCTGCCTGGGCGTCCATTTCTCTACATCCGCCGGTGCCTCCGAGGTTGCCTCTGGGAGAATGGGTCGCACACGGCGTACGCCCAAAGAACTCTCTTGCAATATCTAAGAGTGTTTGAGATTACGTAAATACGCGTTCCTTGCCAATCAATGTTGACATGAGTCTAAAATATTCGGCTGAATTAATTGGTATTAGTTTTCAATAAAAAAATCAGTAGCAGCTTACAAATATTTCTGAAAACCTATTAATTTTAACATTTATATTTTGATATAAAGTACAAGAAGAAGAATACAGTGTTGTCATTTAAAGAAGAGTCCAACAAAAATCTTTAAACTTCCTTGATCTCACCATCACACTAGCACAGGACCATCATGAATTTAACATATTCAGAAAACCCACACACACGGACACAATCATACACAACACTTCACAACACCCCCCACACACAAACACGCAGCCTTCCATGCGATGGTGCATCGATTAATTTCCATACCTATGTCCCCAGAAAACATAAAAAAGGAAATAATCACCATAAAACATATAGCCAGAATAAATGGATACGACTGCAACATGATTGACAAATTAATAGCCAAAAAAACAAATACACTCAATATCCGCAAACACACTACCCTCACACCAATTGACAGAAGCACTACAGCCACGTACCACACAATCCCTTATGTAGGACCCCTTTCTCTAAAAATAGCCTCCACACTCAATAAATTCGGTCTAAAAACTTCTTTCAACAATACTCACACATTATATAAAACACTATCGAACACTAAAGATCCAATCCCACCTACATCCTTATGCGGAGTCTATGCTCTCACGTGTAACAATTGCAATGCCATATACATAGGACAAACAGGCCGTAAATTCACACAGAGAATCAAAGAACACGAACAAGCATGGAAAAATAACACTACCACAGTCTCACACTTTGCGGATCACCTAAATTTAAACAAACACACATTTGATAAACACATAAATTTCCGAATTCTAGAAATTGAAAACAGGTACTGGAACAGAATAAAATAAGAAACCATACACATACACAACGTCCTCAAAAAACAGAACATGACATGTCTCAACCAGCAAATACCTGAACTCTCGTCACCTCTGCTAAAATTAGCACAAAGTGTACACCCCTAACCCACCCCCAGCCCTCCCCACTCCCCTGACCTTCGCTCGCCCGACCGTCTCTCAGCCTCCACCAGCACCCCCGCGGTTTACGACCCTACACCCGCACCCCACCCCTCTTCCCGCCCCCTCCCAGCTGCCGCCCGGCTGTGTTCTTAAACAAGACACACGCCCAAAAATTCGCAGAACTTTGTTTTCGGCCCAGAAGCTGCAAGGTATGTACGACCCAGTTTGCTTACGCATCGTGCATACAATAACCTGTTACCTACAACCTGTTATAATATTTGTATTTAATAATATTTGTATAATATTTGTATTACATTTTAGCTCTGATGATGATCGCAACGCGATCGAAATGATCATAAGTTGATTAAAATTGATACCAGACAATATCTTTAGTCATTTATCATATAAAAAGGTATCTACATCACCAACAATCCAATTAATAAGAGTCTAACATACAAAGAAATTATATCTGTCAAAAGTGGACACCAAATAGAGTATACATTTTATATTTTACTGATACTTTATTGCTTGTTATTGCGTTCGATACGGATTTTGATATACACTGCATAACTTACGTAGATCGAGAAGATCGCGGTGACGAGGGAAATATGAAAACAGTTAAATGTTGCTACATGCCTACTCTTACGGAAGGAATTTTGAGTGGAAGTTATCATGTGAAAGTCAAGTAGCCACGCTATTTCAGGATCTAGCAGATGAAATTGACGCGGGCGGGAGAGTAGATGCAATAGTTATAGATTTTGCCAAAGCGTTTGATGTCGTTCCCCACGATCGGCTCGTACAGAAATTAATGAATTCAGGCTTAGATTTCAGGGTGGTGGCGTGGATTAGCGAGTTTCTGCGAGACAGAAAACAGAAAGTCCGAATTGGCCATGAGTTTTCTACCGGGGCAAGCGTTACGTCAGGAATACCGCAGGGGAGTGTCATTGGACCTCTTCTATTTCTAGTGTTCGTCAATGATCTGCCAGCGCAATTAATATCAAATGTTCGGCTATTTGCAGGAGATTGCATAATATATCGTAGTGTGAGTTCGAAAGAAGACGAAGAAATGTTGCAACGGGTTTTTCTGCGTTACATTGCTGGGCATAATGGAATGACCACAAATAGCTCCAAAAGCAAATCCGTCACTTTTGGCAGGGGTCATAATTACAGAGAAACAAATTACCATTTGAAGACATTGCTCCGATAGTTTCATCATGCAAGTACCAAGTACGAAATGGATACCATTTCGATAGTAAATTAAGCTGGAAAAGTCACGTAGATTTTGTTATATGGAAACCCTGGAGATCTCATCACTTTGTAATGCGCACTTTAAAAAAAGAGTACGGCAAACTCGAAGGAAATTGCTTATTTATCGCTTGTTCGTACGATAATGGAATATGGAACAATTTGTTGGGATTCGCACAAAATTATGCAGTGAAAAAATTTAGAAAGAATTCAGCGTAGAGCAGCTAAATTTACTTTCAGGGACAAGAAATTGGCAAAATGGGATTCTCTCGAAAATAGGCGATCAGTAGCAAGGCTGTGCGCTTTGTATAAAGCTTATAGCAGTCATCCAGCTTGGAAAGAAATTAATCGGCGGCTATTCCGAAAGAAATTAATCGGCGGAAGTATTCCTACATACATCAGTAGGGGGGATCACAGGCACAAAATAAATTTAAGACCGCAGAGAACAGATGTGGGGAAATTTTCTTTTACAAATCGAACGATAAAAGAATGGAATACATTGCCTACAAAAACCTTTGAACCCTTTCCTCGTAGCGTACAACAGTTTAGGAATTTAATTTAGGGTATTACTAAGTAAATGAGGGAATTAGCTGACAATAGTAGGTTATAGAGCGATGCGTCAGTAATATATTGTGAAGTGAGGTGCCGTGCAGTGTAGAACAGAGAAATAATGTAGGAAGTGATTAAAGGTTCGTAGTGAAGTGAAGTGAAATGATGTGTAGTGAGGTGCAGTTGAACAAAAATTCAGTGCGGGGTTTGATTATGATGTTTCTTTTTTTTAAAGGTAATTTTAAATGTTTTATGAATTAGACAGTTTTATATCATTATTATTATTATTATTATTATTATTATTATTATTATTATTATTAATTATATAATTTGCATGTTAGCTGTATTATCTTATTTATGTAATTAGCTGCGACCGGGTTATGCCCATTTGCAGTTCAAATAAATTTATCTTTATCTTTAAAAGGCATTATGGGAGGGAAATATGAAATGACAAACCGATTCAATTTAACAATTAGTTAATTATTAATTAAGTAAATATGAATAATTGAAATGAGTTAAAAATAAAACCATGTAATATGTACTCATGTACGTAGGTTAACTGGTTCTAATGATCTTCTGCAACAAAAAGTCCGAGTGCTAAATGCCAAAGATCCTCGAGTTTTTTGTCTCCGTACGATCATCAGAACCCTTCTAACGGCCTTAGGACATAACTATTTTTTCATTTCCATTAAATAATTCACATAATGTATTCAATCGTATGCTTCTCTACCTTCTGTTAATGATGCGAAATAATCTGTTACACACCTGACAACTAAGTCACGACGGTGGCGAAGAAGTCCGCGTGTCTTAACTATGATAAAACTTGTAAAATCCGCTTCCTGCATTGGAGAAGCTCGCATTCGCTCTCCGTGCCACCCTGTAGCCTATAACGGGCCTCCGTTTCTTTCTTTCATCGCCCGTCTCGTCCACCTCGGCCTTGCCACTTCATTTCCCTGCGCCCCGCTGCGTCAACTGGCCGCGCGCCTCCTCCCGCGCCGCCTCCGCCCCCTAGATAAATGTTTTACGGCGAGTTTTGCGATTTTGTTTTTCCGCCCCTCGTGTCTTCCGGCGGAAGCGCGGCGCCCCTTCGCCGCTGTAATTGGTGCCTTCGGGGTCTCCCAACTTGGCGGCTTCCGCAACCGCCCAGGGGCCGCCGCCACCCCCACCCCCACCGCCGCCGCCGCCGCCGACGACGATGTTGGCGACGCACAGTGGCTGCGAATGCCAAGGCGCGCGCACTTGTCACACTGCAGCGGAACTTTAGCGGATGTAGAATTGTTGGTTAAGGAAGAAGAGTAAAGAGGGCAAGATAATAGATTCAGCGAAACGAATGAGAAATGGCGGCAAATGAAAAAATGTGGGGTGATAACAGTCTGAAGGAAAACGCTAGATAAGAGTACAAAGAAAGCATGATGTTTTCAAAAATGAGAGGGGAGAGAGAAAACTTGAAAAGAAAGAAAAATTCACAGTTTAAGAGAAAAGAGATACAAATATATAGAAGGAAATTTTTGAATTTGTATTATCGTCCTCTTGTAAGTAGAGCAATTTTCTATAATTGTTCAACGATACTTTTTTAACGTATCGGGGATTCCAGTGAATTGAATAATGGTTTTCGTGTAACGTCTAAAGGTACAAATGACTTACTTATATGAATTATTATTCCACGCAAGTGAAGACGAATATTAATCACCGGCTGACAATAGCATAATTTGCTTAAAGTAGTACCGATCAGCCAAAATGTTTTCACTTTAATCAATGACCTGCTTAATAACGAAATGTTTTGCCTCAGGTGCGTTCTAATGAATAGTCTTTACATTATGTATTTGTTCCCAATGTTGTTTATTGTATTAAGTACTATTTTCATTCTTCAATTTTCTTTAGTCATATAGGAAAAATGTAATAATAAGGAAATTAGGAATAGAAAGGAGAGAAAGAATACCAAGGAAATAAAATTAATTTTGTTGCTAATGTAATTCACGAAATGGAAATAATTTCCCAGAAACATTTTCATTATTTAATACTCATATACGTTCCGGGATATTTAACAATTCCATTATATGATATGTAACTCTTGTCTTTCTTTTAACTTTTTTAAATAATCCTAGTAAATGTAATGTAGTTTTATTGAAACATCATTTTTCCCATTTTGTTCTAAACCTGGATTATGAAATGACTATGTGATACATGTCACAATTTTGAAGAATAACATATTGATTGAAGGTGATTATTTACTTATTTTATTCATTAACAGGGGAACACAGAGACAATCTTCCTCGAAACGTCTCCCCCCCCCCACATAATCCTCGTGCATTGATCAGCAATACAGTTCTGGCAAACAAGACACTTCTGCCGTCCAGATAACTTTTTACGCGCAGACGTTTGTCTCCGTGAAACAGTAGTTCCGCCCACTTTGCAGGGGCGAGTCCTTGCCGCCGCCGGCGACATGCAGATAAATAAGACGAGGGGCGGCGACCGAGGGGCCGACGACGGCAGCGACGGCGGCGGAGGCAGAATCCGAGTCGTGTTACTCGAGCGCGTTTGTCGTCGGATGAAGGGAAAGAAGAGGGTAGTAGGAAACAATAAAATAATTGAGCTAGACTTTTATTCTATTTTTTGCAAAACAAAATCAGATTTGTCTTCTAAATGCTTGTGTTAATGCTGAATTCTAACAGGATGATCATGTGGGTGTAAATGTTACTTTTCAGAGCACAGATATTGTAAACTTCAATTTTTAGCGAAATTATATCGAAAAAATTAATAACTATTTTTGTCATCATCAAATGGAAAATTTAATTTTTGAATCTTGTGTCGATGTGGTGTTATGAATGGAGTTATAAAAGTGTTTAAATTGAATAGTCCCCTCAAAAATAAATCTAAGCTATATTTTTATAAAAATATATCGAGAATTTAGTAAGATATTAAATTGTATTGAATACAAGCCATAGTTCTAAGAAGAAATATTAATACTTAATTCCAATATGAATTCAGGAGCAGATAATATTAATTCTGAAAAACAGCACCAAACATATCTCAAATTCTACGATTCTTATTTAGTTTAAATTCTGCTATCCACCTTACCTTACATTAATGTAATGTCTGAATTTGGTAGTCACCACTGAAATATTTATATAAAGGGATATGTATCGGACACCTAAGTGTTATAACTGAGAGTAACGTGTAATTTATTGACCATACCTAAACCCCAAAAAAGAGGAGGAAGGATTGTCCTGTATTAGGTAACGGGAGGATAGACGGAAGGCTGTGGGAGAAAGTTAATAAGGAACACGAGAGAGAGAGAGAGAGAGAGAGAGAGAGAGAGAGAGAGAGAGAGAGAGACAGACAGACTGACAGACAGACAGACTGACAGACAGACAGACAGACAGACAGGCGGGCAGGCGGGCAGGCGGGCAGGCGGGCAGGCGGGCAGGCGGGCAGGCGGGCAGGCGGGCAGGCGGGCAGGCGGGCAGGCGGGCAGGCGGGCAGGCGGGCAGGCGGGCAGGCGGGCAGGCGGGCAGGCGGGCAGGCGGGCAGGCGGGCAGGCGGGCAGGCGGGCAGGCGGGCAGGCGGGCAGGCGGGCAGGCGGGCAGGCGGGCAGGCGGGCAGGCGGGCAGGCGGGCAGGCGGGCAGGCGGGCAGGCGGGCAGGCGGGCAGGCGGGCAGGCGGGCAGGCGGGCAGGCGGGCAGGCGGGCAGGCGGGCAGGCGGGCAGGCGGGCAGGCGGGCAGGCGGGCAGGCGGGCAGGCGGGCAGGCGGGCAGGCGGGCAGGCGGGCAGGCGGGCAGGCGGGCAGGCGGGCAGGCGGGCAGGCGGGCAGGCGGGCAGGCGGGCAGGCGGGCAGGCGGGCAGGCGGGCAGGCGGGCAGGCGGGCAGGCGGGCAGGCGGGCAGGCGGGCAGGCGGGCAGGCGGGCAGGCGGGCAGGCGGGCAGGCGGGCAGGCGGGCAGGCGGGCAGGCGGGCAGGCGGGCAGGCGGGCAGGCGGGCAGGCGGGCAGGCGGGCAGGCGGGCAGGCGGGCAGGCGGGCAGGCGGGCAGGCGGGCAGGCGGGCAGGCGGGCAGGCGGGCAGGCGGGCAGGCGGGCAGGCGGGCAGGCGGGCAGGCGGGCAGGCGGGCAGGCGGGCAGGCGGGCAGGCGGGCAGGCGGGCAGGCGGGCAGACAGACAGACAGACAGACAGACAGACAGACAAGCAGACAGACAGGCAAGTAGACAGACAGGCAAGCAGACAGACAGGCAAGCAGACAGACAGACAGACAGACAGACAGACAGGCAGGCAGACAGACAGACAGACAGACAGACAGACAGGCAGACAGACAGACAGACAGACAGACAGACAGGCAGACAGACAGACAGATATTAATAAATATTTTATTTACAATCATATGGTTCAAACGTACGTGAAGAAATAAAGTTGTGAATATTCGTAGATAGAAATAAAAAGGACAAAAGGACAAAATTATTGTAAAAATCAGTGGAGGAGTAACAATTGCAAGCGTGGACTTATAGTTTAGTCGAGCAGAATGTCAAAGAAGAGATTGAAACTACTGGGAACAGATAAGCACAGAAAGGTGAAATCTGTCAAACAATTCTCAATAATGATAACTTATAAAGATATTTATGATAAACAATTTAAAAAACTCTCCATATGCATCGGTAGTGATCCTGATATTTATCACACTTACACGTTACAGTGATATTTTAAGTGAGCATTTTTGCATATATGTGGTCGTGGGTGACAATACACACATTGCTTAGAGAACCTTTTCACTTAGTGTCGCCTGACGTTTGTATACCATTTTGTGATTCCTTTCATCCATTTTCTAACTTTTTTCCCCTGTCACGCTCACTTTTACTTAATAACTCTATTATTTTGACTCTGGAAGGACATCTGAGTCTCCTCGAAACATTTTAATCATCCCGAATTCTCCCTTCTCGAATTCTCTCTCTTTCTTTCTTTTCTGTACTTTGGTACCCTTTTCCCCTCATTTCCTATCCACTGGGGTTCTCTCCCTCTCATAGACAGCCCAGGGGCGGCACTGTATCCTCTGTGCGGGTGGGGAGGAGGAGGGGAGAGTAAAAAAAAAGCAGCCACGTCAGGAAGCGAGGCACTGGCACGGAAAGATAAGATTCGTCCCACCTCTGCTTAATGGGAGGCGGAATACTTTTATTTATTGCAGTAAAGTTGGCGGAGTCTCTGCGCCATTATTTGCCATTCTTTCCCAACACCCCGGCGCAGGAGTAGGCCCTCTTCGCCCGCGGCACTTGATTCTTACCTACATCTTTCTTCCACTTGTGCGAATCCTGTTCTTCCCTTTTCAGTCTTTCCTTTAGAAACTTTTCTCAGGAAGATATACGGAGAAAATAAATTTCAGACCATTTTCTGTTACGGGTTTATCCTTCGCTAAAGTAAGCAAGCCCTCCTCCCTTCTCGAGCTGTTTAGAGCAAATAGAGTTCGAGAAAATTTAGGGAACGGAAACCGAAACATGGCGGGTGCCGCGGGGTGAGTGGTGGGGAACGGCTGGACAAGGGGCGGGGTGAGGGAGGCAGACGGTATGGAGGTAGGGTGGGGATGAGAGTGGTGTGAAGGAGATGCAACTGTGCCACCCCTAAGATGGGAAAAAGTGTTGAGAAGGTCAGAAGAGAAGGAGAACTTCCCGCCCCCGAAAGGCATCGAACCAGGTTACCAGTCGTAGGCCAGGACGCCATAAAACTGATTGTCACCTTCGACGCGCAGCGAATTGTGCCATCCTGCTTCGATTTATTGGCTTCAAATATGTTTGATTAAGCCGAGAGTTTCAGGATGTTAATAGTTGCTAGCCCTCACACCGATGAATATTCACATGGTCGGCCGGAATGGAGCGTGAAAGAAATGACTTGAACGAGGGAGTCGAATGCGTTTGTGTGATATCAAATGCTTATTTGCTTGCTTTCGAAAGGCGAGAGAGATTAGAGAAACTTTGATATAAAGAGTCGGTGTTCCCATGCCCGGGGGTTAAATAAGGAATGAACGAATGGGGCACCGGGCGGAGCCTTGGTAATTCGATAGAGAAAAAAAACAGACTAAGACTGAGCAATACAAAACACGATCTTCGTGCGAACGAGTGAGACGAATACCATCTTCCCCCGGGCCGTGTCGTGCCAAATTGACGGTGACAATTCAAAGACAAAATAAGAGAAAATGGAAAAACAACAACAATGATTTAAGATATAATTCTTACAGCTCGTATCACTGAGCTAATTCACGAGTATACAATTCAAAACAAAAATTGTTTGGCGCTGTGAACTTCCAAAACGCATAAGAGAAAAAAATTATTAAGATTGAGAGTAAGTAAAATAAATGTATTGACGGATGCTTCAATGCACCATAAACAAAAAAGGGTCGACTTTCCGAGCTATTTGTGTCGACAATACGAATGAATAGTCGAAGGGAAAGGAACGAACTCAGTACCTCGTGCTGTAATCAATGCAGTTTGGTGTAGCGGATTCTTTCATAAATATCAAGGGTACACACAAACTAGTTTGCGCGATCACCTTCTTCTCGTATCTGGACATGATGCTGTAAACATTTTAAAAACGACTCGTTCCTTGCCAGGATGGCGATTACGAACACACGTTACACGATAGGACTGCAAGATGAAATATCTGATAGGACGATAGAATGAAACCTTCTTTGCTTGTTGATTTTATGTAGTTTTGTATATGTGCGTTTTATTACAATTACAACTTCTGTCGTCATCACTCTTGCCCACAGACCAGGGCGTCTAGAGCATGTTATTTTGAAAGGTTTTCCAATTCGGACGTTTTCTTGGCTGGATATTTAAGAATCCTACTAGCAGATAACGATAAGCCTAATTTTCATTAAAATGATTGGGCGTATCATTTTAATTCCTAAAGAGAAGAGTCATAGACGCCCCGTTAGGGTGAGTAGCGAGATGCGAATTAGCACTGCAAACAGTGTTTTAGCCAATTCTGTTTCAATTTTATGAAACAAAAAACAAAGAAAATGACAAATAGAAATTGTGGGTGGCTCGGGTAGTCTCAGGTCCCCGGGAGCGCCAAGGCCCGTAGCAATATCTAAGAATCGATATTGTCCCCTGAGGGATCTCATAGATCTCTGCAAGTTTATACAGCAATTCAGAAAGTGAAATACAATTTTGTATGAGAGAGAGTTTTAAGTGTTGTTTTGAGGAGCCTACAGCGGCTTCTGTCAGACCATTACGAAATGGAGAGCGTGGAGGGCAGAACCGCTATTATACTCCATGCACAGTGAGGAAACTTTTTGATAGTGTTCCTGCTGTGTGTTAAAATCTTTGATAGCTCAGCCAACCGGTGTGATACTTTCGGGTAGGTCCTGTGGGACCGAATCCTTTCAGAGACACTATAAATTGGCTTGTGGTCAGGTTTTCCACTATGATTAAGTGGACATCCCTAGTGAGTTGCATGGCAGACAAATACCACGACCCAAGATTTACAACGTGCACTGCACCTACTAATGACTGACCTTGTTAGAGATGATCTGCATTAGCTTATGTTAAGAATTGAACTTTTTTGATTAGTTCTGATATGATAAGACTCCTCCTTAGCATAAGAGGTAGTAAGAAAGGTTTCTGAATGAATTAGTAAATGTACGTTACCACCTTCAGCGATCTTAGGCAGCACGTTCCGTTGAGAAAAAAGGCTGGATCATCCATTCTGAACCATGAAACCAGCTGTCGTTAGATGCCAGACCTCTGGCAGTGCTTCCCCGCGATATGAGATCAGCAGTCTTATATTTAGAAAAAAATATATAACCAATACTCCACCTAGGAACATTGTCTAGTTGCAGCAATTAGATTAGAGACACAGCATTATAAATCTTCATTACGAATTTAGCTAGTAAAACTGCCTTATGCGATACGTAATTTACATAGAAAGAATTGGTAATGTCGAGGGCTCCTCTGGAAAGGCAGCTTCCTTGTCAATAGCAATTTGTGGCAAGCATCGTGTGGCTAAAAATTCAATACCATAAGCGACAGTATTTAACTTATAAGTTTTTTTTAGAGGGACTGAAAACTGGTCCCTCCAAAAGATTTTTTGATAATTAGCATGTTCTTCATTTAATCGAAGTATGCGATACATTTTCTTTGAGTTAACAGAAAAGGCGCGTTTGAAACTTTAAATCTTAGAAGTATATCAATTAATTCAGGATGAATGTTTGAGCCAGCCCAGAGGATGTCGGTTAAACTGTGCCTGGAAGTGGTTTTTACCGAGGCGTGAAAGACAATTCTCAAATTCGTGGTAGCGAATTGGGATTCTATACACAGAAATGCGGAATGTAGTTGCTTATTATACGTTAGTGCATCCTGCTATGACCAAACCTAACAGGGTATCCAAAATGACAGGGATGTCTTTAGGTAGTGAGATTTTTTCATTGCAAACTTCAAAAAACACTAAAGAGTTTAATAACATGTCAACCTTGTTTGACAAATGAAACGTGTCATCTGCAAGTTTGAGATGTGTTGGAATTTTTAACTTTGACAAATCAAGGGACGTTTGAGGCAATTTTAATGAGATAGATGGAACTATTAAACATTGCACTCCAGTTTGCCAATCATTAAAACTAGATTTGAGAGTTACATTCACTTCTCCGTTTGATCCTGATTTTAGATAATTAACTGAATGTATCAAATAGTGACACTTTGTTCTTTGAATATTTAGTAATTGGACGAGGGCTTCCATTATAAAACAAATTTCACTGCCCGAGTCTAGCAATGCTCTGACTGGTATATCATTACCCATTTTGTCAGTGACTAAAATTATAGCAGTTGGCAAAAAGGCCCGAAATTTCTTTGTTTCAGTAAAGGCCATTTGAGAGAAAACTTTCTCAGCCTCTCGGGCTTCCGTGCTAGCCATAGAGCATTCTCCTTCATCTGGGGAAGATTGAGATTGTATTACTCGCGCAACTTTTCTTGAACGATGACCTTGATCCCCCTCCCTTGTGCAATAAACAGTTAAAGGCAAAAGCACGCAGTGGGCACTGATGACAACCTTCCAAGCATTAAAACTTCGTTGGCGCGAAACAGAAGCTAGTCAAAGCCAATTGCTTTCATAATGCAGAACCCCTGTTCAGGTTTATTGTCAATACCGAAAGAAATGTCTGGGTCAGGTCCAGGTCATTCAAGGGAGTCACCTAAAACTCCCGAAAAAGTTAAGCACAAGATGCAGTTTTGACTTTAATTTCACACACGTTGGCATTACTTAAAATACTCTAGTGGCCGACTTTGTAACTAATATTCCCACTCCACGTAAAATCGTCAATCCATCGTTCAAGAAAAGTTGCCCGATTAATACATTAACAAGAGTTCCTACATCCGATTTTGAGGTTATGTTTAAATTCACTATCTGTTTCTTATGATTTGGGTCTTGCAAAAGAGAATGATGTTTCAGATTACATATCCTGGACGTCTTTTTGCTACAAGGATGGTCTTTGACAGCTTTGAACAAACAATTCATGCACAAAGAATTTTTACGACACACCTGTAATCTTTCTTGCACCGTTACCTGTTGAAATTGCGCGCACTTAAACAACGGGTGTTTCTCTGGACACAAGATGCATTGACTGGAATCGCATACATTTATAGTAAACGCCCTGAGGTTAGGTGCTGTCTGATGAGGTTTTCCAACTGCAACAGAATTAGATTGTGATTTTTGAGAAATGTCTTCATTAAATTCCAATGCATTTGCCCTATGGTTTAAGAAATCTAATAATTCTTGTAATCCTGCCATTCTTTGTGCCGAGTTTTTGTCAAGATACCATGATTATCTAGTTTTAAAGTCTGGTTTAGAGAGTATTAAATGTTGCAAGATTATTTCGCTTAAATCCACATCGAGTGATATCGATTTCAGTCCACACCAATTTGTGGAAATTTGAGAAATGAATTGTTTAAGAGAAGATGAACCACTTTGTGTTTGTGGTAAATTGAGCAAGGCTTTGATATGGGTCCCTATTATCTTGGTTTTATTTGAGTATCTATCGACTAATAATTCACAAGCTCTGTTAAAGTTATCTCCTGATACATTCAAAGCACTGACAAGCATATACGGTTCCCCCTTCAAATGTGAAAGCAGATGCAAATATTTTTCAATACTGCTTAGTGAATCATTTTTCACTACTGCTGTTATGAAGATATCATTAAATTGCATGAACTGATCGCACATACCTGAGAAGGTTGGCAATTTCACATGTGGTAAGCTTCCCATAGGACTTGGCTTAACGACATGTATTTTTTCTGATAATTTGGCCTATTCAGAAAGACATTGGCTTTTAAAATGCATGTATCTGCTTTCTAAATTCTCAAACGAGGGGGTTAAATCATCTAAACCTCCTTGTTTGATAGCTTCGTCAACTGTAAATCTGATATCCTTCCACAATTCTCCACCCCTGTCCAAGAAACATTCTAAATTTGTTCTGCTAAAATCTGAGAGAGAATTTAGATTCTCTTCGATTCTTGTCAATGTTGAATCTAAATATTGCCATTTCGATAAGATCTGCCGTCTTTTAACATGCATTTTTGGGCTCGCAATTTATGAAATGCTTAAGCTACTTAACTATACACAAATCACAGATTTGTGGCTTCTTTAAACAGAACATAAAGATGTATGAAAGAACCACTATTAAAATATGCACACAAACTGAACGTAACACTTACAACCTCACATGTGAATCACAATTATACACTTAAAGAAAAAACAAAAAAAGATTTTTCTGATACACCAGCACAACTTATTGTCCCGGGTTTCAGCACCAATGTTCAGGCGGCGAAATAGTCGAAGAAAAGTTGGGAGAGCATTTTGATGGAAATTGCACCCGAACATCGCCTCTTCTATCTCAGTAGTTTTTGTCTGACAAGAGTGTTCTGGAAAAGAGACGACACACAATTGACAAAGATTGTTACTTGGAGAAAGAATTAACGAGTATTGAAGAAGTTATCACAGTTACCTCTGTCCAAACCAAATTAACCCTTTTCTTACGAATTCCGTGGCCTTTTGCTTTGTGTTTCTACTACATCCAGTGTCTGGCACACTATGGATCGAACCTTGAAGACGTTCAAGACGCTTTTACTCAGCTTTCCGCATTAGCTTGTGGTGACAATGCGAGCAGGCTTCTGCGATAGAAAATTCCTAGTATTTCGACAATGCCAATTTTACGCGGGGGTTTGCCCAGAAGCTGGTGCGATCTTTCGATGACGATTCGAACTAATAGAAAGTAGTTGACAATCGACTTCAAGGAACTTTGTACGCAGAAATGAGTATTTGATCAACAAAGAAGAATTTCGCGCGGCTTTTTGGAAAAAAATAAGATTATCTCAGAGGCGCCAAGTTTAAAATGTATAATCCTTTCCTCTGAAACGCCTTCAAAGAACATCAAACGCTCTGTTAAAAAAACAAGGCGCCAAATTTGAAGTAATTTGGTCGGCAATGTGTCAACAAGAGTAGAGGGCGACAAGATCTTGAAGATAAGGTTGATGAGATAGCACGGAGGTAGTGGGAAGGACACTAGTGGGAGGTAGAAGATTATAGGTAATAGCGGGAGTTGACTGCAGAAAGGAACAAAATGAGAAAAAGAAGACAAATCCTGAGTAAGAAGACCAAAGAGATAGAAGAGGATTGGAGCTAAAGAAAAGGCGATGAGAGTGTAGCGAGTAGGCTCAAGATGGAGAAAAGAGTTTTCTGTAAAGGATGCATTTTCCAGGAGTAGGCTAACTTAGGAGAGATGTATGAGTGTGTGTATGTGTGTGTAAGAGATAGGGAAAGTGGGAAAGAAGGAGGGAGGACGATAGGGTGCGAATGTGGGAGAAAGGGAGGGTGGAAGAGAGGAAGGGTGGGCGAGAGGTAGCGCGAGAGGGAGAGAGACAGGAGAAAAAGAGAAGGGAGAGAGATGGAGGGAGAGATGATAAATGGAAGTGCTAGAGTTGGGAGCGAGGAGGGGGCAGCTGAAGGCCGGGAGAAGGAAGGCGTGGGTTGGCTTGTGGGCAGGGTGGAGGCGGAGCGGAGCGGAGGTGTTGCGCGGGGAAGGAGCTGCGAGAGACGTGGCTGCGGGGGTGTGCGGAAAATGGATGGACACGAATCCACTTAGGGAGGGGCCAGAAGCACCGTGCCACGCATACGAAAGCGCACTGGGAAGTGGCGAGAGGGGCTGGGGAGGGGGAAGAAGAAGAAGAAGGGGGAAGGCGGTGCTAACAGCATCGCGGAGGGAGCGCTAAAGACGTGTCAGTGTTCCGCGAAGGCAACCACACGGAACAAGGTGAGCGGAGTCACCGCAGAGAACGGGAAGTGTGAGGGGTAAAAAGACATGAATAGCCAAGTTAAGGAGCGAGAGAAAAAAATAGCAGGGAAAAGAAAAGAATACTGAGGTACATGTGAAGAATAGAAAATCTGCGAAGATGATTGTCGAGATGAAGTGAATGAAGGAGCAAACCTGACAAAACATGAGAGCTCTAAAGAAAAACGCAGCAAACCAGTATATTGTTATACGGTGTCATGAACCGTCCGTTAATAAAAAAAATATGCGAAAAAAGTAGGCCTAAATTACTTATGTAATCATAATGTAAATTGGTTGAGGCGGACATGTAATGTAAGATGGTAGAGAGATGTGGAAACAAATAAGAAAAGACACGCATTACAGACTTCTTTAAACAGCGAATGTATGTTTTAATTCATACTCAAACTAATTACTAAATCATATACTAAATCTGACACTGCGATGATAGTGAATTGCAGTTGTGATCGCCCAATTTGTTGGGAGGGTCTCCATTGCATATTGGAGTAGAATGTGGACGTTGTTGAATTTGTCTTTTGTGCGGATGAGAAAGTGCGGGTTGACCCTGCGAGGAATTGCTCCACTGCGCTGCCTCGAAAGAGTAAGCGTCCGCGCGTTCCCTCGCTGCGTAGCGCAGACAAGCGCCACGCCCACCCGCCACACCTGCCCCGTTCCGCTCCGCTGAACCCGACACGCTCAGCCCAGGCTAGCCCGCCTCGACCCTGCCCCACCCCGTCTCATCTCTCCCCGCACCTCTTCACCACGCCGAGCCATCCCCGCTACTGCCTTGCCGCCCTAGCAAACCTGCACCGCACCACTCATCTAGGCGCAATCTCTGCATCGTACACCTTCCCCCACCCACCACGTCATTCCCATCCCACCCCGCAATACCCGCACTGCAACACTCCAAGCCCCATCCTACCCTATCCCGCCCAGTCCTCCCCGCCTTACCCCAGCCGCGCCCGCCCAGCCTCGCCCTGCCTCCTGCCCCAGCCGCCATGCGTGGCACCGGTTTGCTTCGCCCTGTTGCGTCAGCCCCAATCCGTTGCGCCGCACCCAGTCTCGACTTGATGGATTTTCTCCTGACAAATCGCGCTCTTCAGACGTCGCTCTTCAGAGCCGCTTCGGCTAGGATAGCGCGTGGGGAAGACTCGGAAATAAGAGGTACACGAATCATAGAACGAGTAGAAAATGAGGAAGACGTGGGAGGAGGATGTTTTTTGGCTGCGAGAAATAAAACGAGAAATGAAACAAAATTATTGAATCATTGAAATAAATATATTGAGTAAAGAATAAAACGGTTTAAAATGAAGGTGACAATATGCGAACAAGATACAATGAAAAGGAATTCATGATAAGAATGAGAATATCAAAAATAGAGGAGCACATATGAAGAAAACAAAATTCAGATACATCATTCATGGTGAGCGGGTACATACTACATGCAATGTGATGCTCATTAAGAGTGTGTGAATTTGCTAATTACGGGAATTTTGACATTCGCAAGAGTAGGAAATTCGGCTAATTGATGCTGGATTGCAATGTGCAAAAGAGGTCCCCGACGTGTTTTGTCAGCTATCCCGATCCTCTTCATCATACCTTTATTAGAAGCACGACGTTATTGATTAATTTATTGACTGATTTATCCCTTTATTTTACAAGTATGGTATAATGCGAAAGGTCTGGCATATTTTCACTCTCGTTAACTTAATTCGAAGTCTTTTTGCCTTTGGCATTGATAGTGATTTTCACAATGTCAATAACCGAAACACATTCTATCTCTATAAATTATTTTTTCTCATTATTTTATTGAAGGTGTCTCATATATCAAAATTATAGTGCGAATAAAAGGGAGATATTAATGAAATATTAACTTTTTTAGAAAATAATATCCAACTGTTAACGATTTAAGCAATACAAAAGAAACAATAAACCTTTACTTTGAATAAGATTTCTTGGCTGTTTTAAAGTAAGACTATTCGTCGAATTGTCGCCAAAGTCAAATGAAAGCCAGAGCCATGCATTTTATTAAAGAGAGTGGTATTAATTGTAGGTTTTTTCCTTCATACATACTTTTTTGAAAACGAATTGAAATTTTCGGGCAGGAGTAATATAAACTTTGTTGTAGAAAGCATTTTCGTGAAATTACAAATTGCTAGCTCCCTACTTAATCAAACTTTGTAAATCGTTCATCTTTTTCTTTAATGTTTGAATATGTTCGTTAATTTTTTCAGTGAAAAATTTGTTTAATAATTAATCATTTAATCCCTTTTGGTCTATATTAAAGAGAAGTGCTTGTGTAGTCTCTGCTACAGTTACATCATCGAACATTCAGTGTAACGTATGTAAGTAAATGTGAACAAACTATAAAAGAATCCTTAAATATTAATATAACTCTGTGGTTTCAAACTGATTTGTGAAACATTATATTCCAGTGGTCCCAATAAACTCATATTTACTTTTGAGTAATCACTTCTTAAATTTCGAAATATATTCTGCACATCTTGATGAGTATTAATGTTTGATAATGTCATTTACTAATTTAAAATAAAAATTCCTTTTGTTTCTTCTGGTATATAAGTGAAGCTACAGTCAATTAACCATTTGACCTCGATGTACTAACGAAAATTTCTTTTCCCATATTTTTTCTTTATTTTTTTCTTATTTTAGGAAATTTTGCTTCTCCGTAGTGTCCTTATACATAAATCTTCGCTTTTGATCGGCATTATGGTTAAGTTGTTTCGCCGCTGGACTTATTTGTAACCTTCAAGAAAACTTTCGTATCTTCTTATTAAAATCTCATTAGAAATTACCTGTTCGCTCACTCATCGTGGCGCATGTTGTGCCGGCCGCTCGCGGTTCAAGCTCAAGGAGTTGGTGAGCGCTGCGTTCTCGACCAGCGAGGGCCGCCGCGCTAGGGAACAGTTCTGCGTCAAGCAGTGCTTATTTCACATCCCAGTGGCAACTCCACTTCAGCGGGAGCACGGGCGTGTTTCATAAGGCAGTCTCCCCACGCGGCGGAAGTCTATTCTTCTCTACCGTGTTAACATTGACAGACTTAAGTTCTCCCACTACAAACTGAACTCAACTGCTTATTCTTTAAATAAGAGAAATTGAAGTGATAATAGCAGTAAAAATGGAAACCTCAAATAGCCCAACAGGGCAACTTATAACCGATGCACTCAATGTGATAAACAATCCAAATTATCCCGACACTTCAAATGTGTATAAAGTTCTTGAAATTCCTAGTAATTAGTTTATTATGGCGTCTCAAGCAAGGATCTATACTTTAGAATAACACATTATCAGCCAGCACACTCAAGATTTACAGCAAAAACTTCACTCTCAACAGGAATTTATTAATCAAAGTCAAGCAGTTATAGTGAATACAAACTAAATCTTCTTCTACCAGTGCTTCATTACCACCTGAAAATGCAATAGCTATTGATCACAATAGTTCCTAACGCAAACAATTTAATTCATCATTTTCGTATTCTGTCCCTATTGCTAATCCATTTCACGAACTTCCAGAATAAAGAGATGATTCTACTTCTTCTTCTCCTTCTTCTTCTTCTTCTTCTTCTTCTTCTTCTTCTTCTTCTTCTTCTTCTTCTTCTTCTTCTTCTTCTTCTTCTTCTCAAGATAAGAACCAATCTAATTAATATAAAACTGCCATTCCTCTAATTATTATATCAAAAACTGCCAAGATGTTAAGTAATTTTGTTGTTTTTATTTCAGAAATGAAACAAATCGCAAAATTTCATTTTATTACCAAGGTTAGAAGTGATTACATCTCCATGTTCTTTGATTCAATTGATAATTATCGAAACTATGTCACCTTTTGCGATACAAATCAAGTTAGATATTTTTCTTATCGTGATCCAATTCATCAAACATTATCAGCTATGTTATATGATATTCTTATTTTCTACTCAAACGAAGAAATTAAAACTGAATCATTTAAATCATACTATTGCATCTATACAGAGCGTTCAGGGCAGTGAACGATTATAATGACAGCTTCTATAACAGATGAGCGTCGCCTAAGACCGCATCGCTCTCCGCTAAATATTCTTCCGCCAGTCTGCTGAGTTGCATTCACAGTTGGCCGCGGTTGACTGAATTTTGTTGTTTAATGTAATTTTGATCGCGTGGATGTTAGAAACAGTTTTCACAAGAGATTCATTTAATTCCGTATCCATGATGAAAAATTATACTAAGTGATTCAAAACATTTCGAAATACTGTTGAGAACATGTGTGATTAATTGAATTAAGTCATCAGATACGAGAATGAAATGGAATATACTGCAAAGCTTCCACGTAGGCCTTGTAAAAAACTATCGGAATTCTGCTGGTACTTTTCGATCTTGCGTGTTCAGAAGATTCAAATTAATGTGTGCTGTATAATGTTTTGCAGTTATGATATCTGATGTTTATAATTACGATTTCATTTTCACGTTGCTCATCTTATGACTGACAGCCAGTGTATCAATTACACCGTGCAACAAATTTCCCACTTGGTCTTCACACATAAGCAAGAACATATGATCGCTATACTAGATTTTTTTCCCTACCAAACCCCGCAAGCTGTTTGGCTGGATCAATTCGTTTTGATTTTTAAATGAATTTTGAAAGTTGAAAAAATTGTATTTTCTGACATTCTATGTATATACTTTAAAAATGCATATCTTCAGTACTTTATAACTATTTTCTTTGGTTTTTCGTGGATTTAACTGTGTAAAGAGTATGTGGTTTAATATATTACTCATTTAGGATGTTTTCACCTATAAACATGGATAAATAAATTCGAAAAGTTAGTTAAAATGTGGAATATGACTGCAATGGTAAAAATGGAAATTTAGATGGAATAATAGTGGAATGAAGGTGGAATGAAATTGGAATGAGGGTGGAAACAAGGTTGAATGAAGGTGGAATGTAGGTGGAATAAATGTGGAGGTAGATTGAAGGTGGAATTAAACTTGCTCAGTATTAAACAATCTTGGATCACTTTAATTTGTCGTCAAGATGACATGTATACTACGAATGTATCTGTTTGAACTTTTGGTTACGAAGAATACTTTTTTATGAAGGATTTTTGGGGAATAGGATGTAAAAAAATTAAATAAGGATTAAAGAACGCTTTATTCATGAAAAAGTTCAATTTCTACACATTTGAGAACGTAGATCGCAAACATCTGCGCTTGTGCTGTTCTTGCGTTGTATCTCGACAGATTGACCAACAATATTCTGAAAGCATGTTGCAAGAACTCTTGCCTTTGTACCGTTGCTCATTAGTTGCGATATCTTGATGGAACCGTTCGTCATGTTCATCGCTGAAGTCGCCCAGGTTTTTGGGGAAGTAGTCTAAGTGGTTGTGCAGGAAATGAATTTTGAGTGACATATTAACTTTCATCTCCTTATGTGCTGCGATCATTTCGGACACAACATTCTGGTAGTTGTCGGCTCGCTTGTTTCCTAGGAAGTCTTCGATAATCTTCTTTGTGGCATCCCAAGCTCTTCGTTCCATTGGAGTTAGCATGCCAGAAAATGCTGAGTTTTCCGTCAGCTTTCTGATCTGGGGTCCGTTGAAAACTCCTGAAAGAAACAGAAAATGTACAATATTATATGAATGTATAGAAGTGAGATTTTTGGATCAAAATGATTAATTTAGTTGTACCTGCGTCGATTTTTGCTGCGGTGAGCTTTGGAAATATGGACTTCAACGACTTAAAAGCGTCGCTGTCTTTAGGTAAAGCCCGAATAAAATTCTTACTAAACCCAGTTTAATGTGCAAGGGAGGCAAAATTATTTTGGAAGCTGGAACCAACGGCAAGTGGTTGATGCTGTCAACACCAATTTGGTATATCATTCGAGATTTCCACTTGTGGTCGGTGTAGTGAAGCTCCCGTTTGCGTCCTTCCCAGTTACACATGAAACACTGGTGCTTCGAAAAACCTTGTTTCACACCAGTGAGAATGGCTACTACTTTCAAGTCGCAGCAGATGCTCCACGCATGTAATTTGTAATTCACGAGCTCCAATATCAGTTTCATAGTGTCGAAGTCTTCTTTTAGTCCAGTGCCATAAACGATAGGGACGGACGGCTGCTCATTACCTGTATTTAGAAAAACAACATGTAAACTTGCTATAGACGAGACCATGAATTGTACCGCCAATTAATTTGATGTTTCTTACCTATGTGTAGCAAGACACCTTTTAGACTTTGTGTTGACGAGTCAATGAAGAGCCTCCACTCAGATGGAATATGTGGATAGCCAAGCGCGAAGAACAACCCGTCAATGTCATTGCAATATGCAATACGCTTCGTGCCATCCATGTCGAAGAATTCGTCCAAACTTGCAGTGTGAGCGCGCTTTCGATTGGCAGTTACTTTGAAATCAGGAGCAACTAAATTCCATTGTTGTAAACGAGATGCCAGTATTTCAGAGCTTCTATGAGAAATTTTCAGGTCACGGATGAGATCGCTGAAATCTGAGTTCGTCACTAGATGTTGATCGTGGACTTTATGTCTTTTTGATGGTTCTTCGGTGTAAAGCGATCCCGCAGAACTTGATTCGATCGGTCCGGACCCCAGTGAAGACCGTTGCGAATCTGGAAATGCATGCAATAAAATCTTAATGAAATTCACTTCATTTAATAAATTTAACCTCACGATAAGGTAATATTTTTGTTCAACTGGAGAGTGTTTAGTCCCACCATTACTCGTGGTTAGTTTTAGTTAAGAAAATATTCAGCATTACTCTCTCATAGGTGTTTCTGTGGGTGGTGTTTCTTCTGCATCTTTGTCTTCCATGGGAACAGAATCAGTAGTGTTTATCTTTTGTGCTGGAATGACCGTTGGAACGCTAGCGTACTGAACAGACTCCCGTGTTGCGTACGAAAATCCAACCAAAGAAACGCAACAAAAGTAGCACTCTTTCGAAACATGTTCTTCACGCGGCAACCATATCATTGGAGCTGCATATTTGGTTGGGTGTTTAGTATCGTGTTGCAGCATGTAACATAGACAGCATCCGAATGTAGGTTAGCTGGAGCGTTGAAACAGTTGATATTATCTGGAACACCTGAGCAACAACAGCGCCGCCTAGCTCCGCGATTGTCGAACGCGCATGCTTGCGTACTGACTTGTCCAAATTTCTGGTGACATGTATCTTTTAATGAAATACCTACTTCTTTGAATATTTAAACTTATTTTTCAAACGAAAATATTTATTGTTTATCACATCCCTTTAAAATAATAACATCAACAAAACGATCAACAAAAACTTTTGTTCGTAGTTTCATTACGCGTTTTATTCAGCTTTCATTTGACTCTCTTTCCTTCATTCCACCTTCATTCCATCTTCATTCCTCCTTTATTCCATCTTCATTCCTCCTTTATTCCATCTTCATTCCTCCTTTATTCCATCTTCATTCCTCCTTTATTCCATCTTCATTCCTCCTTTATTCCATCTTCATTCCTCCTTTATTCCATCTTCATTCCTCCTTTATTCCATCTTCATTCCTCCTTTATTCCATCTTCATTCTTCCTTTATTCCATCTTCATTCCTCCTTTATTCCATCTTCATTCCTCCTTTATTCCATCTTCATTCCTCCTTTATTCCATCTTCATTCCTCCTTTATTCCATCTTCATTCCTCCTTTATTCCATCTTCATTCCTCCTTTATTCCATCTTCATTCCTCCTTTATTCCATCTTCATTCCTCCTTTATTCCATCTTCATTCCTCCTTTATTCCATCTTCATTCCTCCTTTATTCCATCTTCATTCCTCCTTTATTCCATCTTCATTCCTCCTTTATTCCATCTTCATTCCACCTTTATTCCATCTTCATTCCACCTTTATTCCATCTTCATTCCACCTTTATTCCACCTGAATTCCACCGCTATTACACCTAAATTTCCATTTTTACCATTGCAGTCATATTCCACATTTTAACTAATTTTTCGAATTTATTTATTCATCTTTATAGGTGAAAACATCCTAAATGAGTAATATATTAAACCACATACTCTTTACACAGTTAAATCCACGAAAAAACACAGAAAATAGTTATAAAGTACCGAAGATATGCATTTTTTAAATATATACATAGAATGTCAGAAAATACAATTTTTTCAACTTTCAAAATTCATTTAAAAATCAAAACGAATTGATCCAGCCAAACTGCTTGCGGGGCTTGGTAGGAAAAAACATCTAGTATACCGATCATATGCTCTTGCTCATGTGTGAAGACCAAATGGGAAATTTGTTGCACGGTGTTATTGATCAGTGACTTACAGATATGGTTAGTTAATTGTGAATTCGTTGTAATAATACTTAAATACTATAATTTGTTCAGTGATTGACTAATATAACAAGGTTTAATTGACATGTATAATTAACATAAAACTACCATGAATTTGCTATTTTCTTTTCATAATTTTGGCTTCTCCTGATTGTACAATCTTGGAAAATTTTCACACTACATTCAAAGATTTCTGTGGGAAAAAGGGTACAAGTTAGTAGATATTCTGGAGTACTGTTTGGCAGAATTCTCAGTTAATTCAATTGATCAGTAACTTCAGGTAAATTTCTTAAATATGGAAATCAAGTCGGTTCTTAAAAATAAGATAAAAATGGGTTAAAAACTGTTATAAATTATTGTACTCACCTGTCATTCAAAGGATGTTAAATAGTATATTCAAATTAATGAAAGATGAATGGTTTTTCATGATCACTGTGCAAGTTTTAGCCTTAGAAATGAAAATTGAAATGTTTTATACCTTCAATAACTTTATTACATAATATAAAAGTCAATTAGAAATTAGGTGAAAGGTAACATAAAAAAGCAAACGTATAAGTGAAAAAATAATTCCCTTTATTTGCATGATTATTTATTTGAAGGATACATTTCCACTGAATCCATTTGAAGTTCAATAAATTTTATCCACTTAGATAATTTAAAGTCCAACTATACAAAATCAAAATGAGTTTCCTAAGTCCTTTTAGAAAATATTCACAACCTACTATTAACACCTCTAGCCTCAGCCTACCACATTTGCCAGGGTGAGGAGTAAAAATTTTGAAATAAAAATTATACATTTGAATTTTTACCAAGAGGATAAAACAATGAACAATGTACGTATTGTATCTTCTTATATGACAACACTTTATTGGTTATCAAAGCAGTCTTAACAGCCGATTTTGATAATTTTAATAATGTATTGCATTAAGATGTACAATACGAGAAACTAACATACTGCTCAAAAGTTAAAACTTTTCTTTTCACTGAATCTGCATTTCTAATTATTTTTTATTAAAAGAACTAATTTTTCTATTACTTGAAGTTAATTTTTAATGAGTGTGAATGAATGTTATTAAAATATATTTTCAACCCATTCATTCACAATCATTTTATATACCTGATTCATATACATAAAAAATTATCTTCATATAACTGAAAAACTTCTTTCTTTTAATAAAAAAAATTAAAATTATACAATAATTACTAAAAAGAATTTTTACAAAGGAAGTTAACATGTGCAGACATAATGAAGTGTCTAGTTATATCTTCGGAGAAGTACACTTTAAAAAAACACCTACACATACGGAGGGCAAAAAGCTACATTACTTCTGGGAAGCAAGCAAAGGAGCATTTATTTCAAAGGCATATTTATTTCAGTAAGCCAAGACCAGCTTAAAAACAATAAAGATTCACTATTTCACCTGGAATGTAACCACTTACTTACTTGCCCTCGATGGAATAATACAAATTTTTAATTCTGCACCTGAGAAGAACAAGAGTTATGTCAAATCTTTTTTCAAACCTATGAAATATACTGCATTAAACACGTAAATATGCTGACCATATCTGTCTTGAGTAGAGATATAGAGCCCAGGCATGGGAACAGCACGAGGAACGTTATCATCAGAGTCATCCTGAATATTTACTATGACAGAAATCAAAATCATCAACTACACATTTTCGTTCCCTTCTATTCCTGGACACTCCTTTCTAGAGTCTGAGCAGTAATATTCGTGCAACTTTTCTTGAACGATGGATTGACGATTTCGGGAGGAGTGGGAGTATTAGTTACGAAGTCGGCCACTAGAGTATTTTAAGTAATGCCAACGTCTGTGAAATGAAAGTCAAACCTGCATCTTGTGCGGCCAGGTCATCGCCCTGGGAAGGCAACAGCAGGGACACTAGATGAATGAAAATGTATTTAAGCAGTCAGATAGTGTAGATCTTCGCTAATTTTGACAAGCATTTTTGTCGAAATTACCCAGAACTCACCACGTGGAGGTGTCTACACATCGAGTTCCCCACTTGCCCTCCCAACCACCCTACCTTTTGAGAGCAAGTTAGTCATAATCGAGGTTTTTAATGTCAAGTCCGGGTTTGGTGTCGTAATCGGGTAATGGTCAAATTAATCAGAATCAGAGTTTTCTGATGAATGCAAATCTTCACTCTCATCACTGAACCGTGAGGAGGTGTTAATAATAATGTCATCAATGGACATTTCTAAAATGCCATCATTGGTCCAATATTCCACCTCAAGGTTTTGCACATGTCTACAATAACCTTCCCAGTCTGATGGTGATACTTGTGCAAAAGGTGATTTAGTGAGCCTAAGCAAATTTTCTGCCGACATATCTCCTGAAATGTTCTGCTCTCTGACATATCTTTTGATTTTAGCCCATGCAAGTTCTATGGGGTTCAAATCACAATGATATGGGAGCAGACGAATTACTGTGTGGCCTTTTTTTGCTGCAATTTCATCTACAACATATGTCTTATGAGCAGGCTTATTTTCCTTAATTTTTTTAAATAGTGCTTCTTTTCTCATGGACATATCACATGAAATGCCCTTATTTTCTAACCATTGAACCATGGTTATTTTGGTGTCATATCTGCATGGGGTTTTTTCTACCTGTCTGCTGTGATACGATGCATTGTCCAGCACTATTACTGATTCAGGAGGCAGATTGTCAAGTATTTTTGTACAAAACCATCTTTCAAAATTTTCTGAGTTCATCTGACCATGATAATCCCCTGTTGTTGATTTGGCTTTAAATATTAATTGAGCCTCCTCAATGAATCCATTTTTGGAACCAATACTAGCAACAATAAATCTTTTAGATGTACTTCCCCAATCAGTGACACCAATAACATCTTTCCTTTGCCAGCATTTTCTCACAGTAAGATTGCTGTCGATCCATGATTCGTCTAGGTAAAAAATTTCTCTCCCATTCTCTCGGAAATGGTTCATTTGTACAATGAAACGAGTTCGCCAATCCACAATATCGGCTCTCTCCAGAAGCAAAGTTCTCTTATTTTGAACTCTTCTCCAAAAAAAAACCATGCTGTGCAATGTTTTTCCAAGAGAGCTTCTCCCCCATTTCCAATTAATCTTTTCTCGCAGAACAGGTAGAAGTTTGTCTAATGATGGAACAATTTTTTCTACTGAATAAAAATGCTGGATTGTATCTCGAATAACTCTCTTGTCAAAATCATCAACAGCAACCTTACCTTTTTTTCTTGTTCTAATATAAAAAAGAAAAGAATAAGCCCTTAAATAATATGTAAATATTATGGAATATTTCAAATTAGCAAAAAATGATGACGCAATTACATCAAAATTCCATTTTATATATTTTAAGATAGGATGCCTTAGTTTAATAATTACAGAGGTGTCCAATTTATTATAATTGAAGTATATCTATATTTTCCTTTTACATCTTTTCACAATTGTTTCCAAATTTTTAGAATGAATGGTTGATTTATAATATCATAAGTAATTAGATTTTTAAAAACAATATTAGTGTTGACAGAATTAAGAAGAAGGAATTCATTTTTATGTCATAATGCAACCAAGTTTAATGCCCAGCAAAATGAAGATGTTCGTATTTTGCTGATCAGAAAAAAAACTAAAATCATTTTGAAGTCAATAAGGCAAAGTTGATTAAAAATAAAGAAATGTTAAAACATTAGATTATATCATAATTAAATGTTATTTAATTAAACCATCATTGTTTTTAATGAGTGGATACCAAACAGCAATACTGATTATGGAGGAAGGGAATTCAATTCAATTCAATTTAAAGAGATTCAATTCAAATTAAAAATTAATAAACATTAATATTTTTGTTTTTTAATATTATATTATGCCATAATTATAAAAATAATACTCAATAACAATTATTCATTGACTGATTGTAGTAAAGTAATATTCAGTTCCAGAAAATAATAGATTATTAAGATTTGTACTTTAAGTATTCGCAACTTTTTCATTTTAGCTTAATTGATTTTTGCTCTCAGTACATCTTTAATAGAAATGTTCTGTGTCAGATTTGTATTTAAAATTGCTTCTCACATTTTTTAATACATGACTGGTTAATTTCTTGACTTTTGTTTGCCTCTAGTGAGAAATACTTTTATTGTAATACTTTCTTCTTATAAATTGTGACTGTCTAAAGAGGAAGTAACAAGGCGAACATTTTTAATGTCTTAAAGTACTATAAATCAGCCTTTCATTTGAAGATCTGTGTAAAGTATATGGAAATAGTATGTAAAAAATATAATTACAGAGAGTATGATAAATTGATTTCCTTGAATGTTACCTTTTTTTACCGGGCGTTTCGGGGGATTGTGAAGTGTCATTGGCTCTTTTTAACTTTATTCTACGTATAGTGGAAATACTGGCTCCAGTATACGCAGAAGCCCGATCTAGAGCATGACTCAGAGGATGCAACAAAACATTGTTCCCCTTTTCCATTTCACATGCATGCACCACTTTTTCAATCATTTTGCGTTCGCCGCTATGATATGTCCTCTTAACTTTTTCGGGAGTTTTAGGTGACTCCCTTGAAGGACCTGGACCTGACTCAGCCATTTCTTTTGATTTTGACAAAAAGCCTGAACAGAGGTTCTGCACTATAATAGCAACTGGCTTTCACTAGCTTCTGTTTCGCGCCAACGAAGTTTTAACGCTTGGAAGGTTGTCATCAGTGCCCGCTGCGAGCTTTTGCCTTCAACTGTTTCTTGCACAAGGGAGGGGGTTCAAGGTCATAGTTCAAGAAAAGTTGCACGAATATTATCAGGGTCTTGCTTCCAATATCTGTAAAATTAAATTCAACATTATCCAAAACAATTTCACCTGACACTTTATTGACTTTCATATGACACTTTATTATGATTTTACATACTTTTGAATAATGTGAGTTTTCAGCTTTAATTCATAGGCAGTTTTGTCAATAACTGAAGTTTCTATATTGCATCGCATCATCAGCTCTTCCACAAATCTTGCAATAAAAAAGATGTCTTCTTGGCACTGATGCTGTGTCACTTCTCCCTTCTGCGGTGGACTCATTGCTAAAGTTGCTTAAAAGCTATTGACTACATTAAATATTTACAAAAATAAATCTACTATAAGAAATAAAGTAATTAAAATGCAAGTAATTACAAATTAAATATTTTATAAATAGCTATTATTGCTATTAAATTGTTAATTTAACTTATTAGTATATTAATGTTACATCTAATATTTCAATGAATTAAATATAATATAAATATTAAATAAATAATGGAAATTCTCCGAAATATGTGGAGTGAAATCGTTCACGTCTACTCTCCCCTGTGTCGACATCTCACAAAGGTTCAACAGGCTGAGGAGAAGGGCTCGGCCAGCACCCCTCTCTGGGGGTGCCAGGCTAAAATACACAAAACAGTCATAAACCCGCAACTGTTCTTGAAACTCGGGCAAAAGGCCCGCCCGGGGCCCGCCAACATAAGAGAAGCCATGTTAGCTGCACCTCTCTTTTCTGCAGTGAACTCTCCAAATTCTAACTGAACAAAGTATGCGTAAATTATTAACTTTTAAAAATAGTAAACTTGAATATAGTTTCAGAATTCTTCAACGATGTTTTATCACTATAATAAAATATTTTTCATTGAACTTTCTTCTTTGTCGGAATGACAAAACATTAGGTTGTGCCACAGCGCCACGACACGTTAGCCAACGTTCGTGAAATGAAATCGAATCATTTCTGCATGTTAATCACTGGGCCACGAATCGAAAGTTACCTTCATTAACACCTTCGAAAAATCAAAATGATTCAATAAATAAATCTCATTCTTCCTTTAAGTCATCTAAGACTCATTCAATAATTCCTTCTCCTCCTATGAATATTAATAATTTTTCTCATATTCCTTCAGTACCTACAGACTCACGTTATCTTACCAACAGTTTTGGGTTGTTATGTTGGTTTATTCTTCTCCCTGTAATAGTTCAAACTTCAATTCTTACATTCCCTTCTTAACAAATCAAATACTAAACTCTTTACTTCCCCAAATACATCGATTAATTCAAGAAGTTATTCTACATATATTTAATAATGGATTACACAAAAATTATTTTTTTAAATTGGAATGAAAATTTACTTGGCGGCTAATGATGAGCCATTGATTTTTATATTGATTAATTTAGGGGTTACCCCCCTTACGATACATTGTGCAATGAACCATATAAGTAAGTTTTCCCACCTACACGGACACAATTATACACAACACTTCACAACCCCCCCCCACACACACACACACAAACTCACAGCCTTCCATGCGATGGTGTATCGGGTAATTTCAATACCCATGTATCGAGAAAAAGTTGGCGGGTTCAAATCCGATCGAAGCCGTGGATTTTTAAGAGCAAAATATCCTTCGTACACCTTCCTTCGGAGGGGAAGTAAAGCCGGCTGTCCCATGTTAGTAGATTTACTTGCGTGTAAAAGATCCTCAATCCTAAATGACCCCTCTGAGCTAAATTCAAATCGTCTGTTTCGTCGCTAGTCAGTCGAAATACTTCCTTTCTTCGTTAGTTGGCGAAACGAGCGTAGCTGAATACACAACATCCTCAAAAGACAGAACATGACTTATCTTAACCAACAAATACCTGAACTCTCTTCACCTCAGCTAAAATTGGCACAAAGTGTACACCCCTACTTCCATAACTTCACTCGGCTTCTCTCGCCCGACCCTTCCTCACGCCTCCACCGGCACCCCTACGTCTTACGACCCTTCCCCCGCACCCCACACCTCTTCCCGCCCCGACCCGCTGCCGACCGACGATCTGACCTTAAACGAGACACACACTCAAAAAATCCGCAGAACTTGTTTTCGGCCCAGAAGCTGCAAGATATGTACGACCCAGTTGCTTACGCATCTGGCATACACTGTCCAAATTTTGTAAATAATATTTTGTATTAACATATCCCCAATGTTTTTATAATCCATGTATTAATATAATTTTATTTCGATAATAATTATATTAGCTCTGAGGATGATCGCCAAACGATCATTAGCAAAATAAATGTTTGATACCAGACAACAGCTTTAATTTACCATATTTAACAATACTCGTCGCCAAATACAAGTTACATGTGATCCCACTAATTCCACAATCATGAAATCCCTAAATTTAGTAAACGATACCGTTCAAAAAAGTTATAAGAACATCGATATGCTAACCTTTATAACTATTTATCCCAAATCCAACCGAATTCTTCATCACTTTGGTCTGCTATTCGAATTATAACAAAAGAAACATCAAATAACCACTTTAAGATATTAAAATAAAATTGCTGTTTCAGATTCTGTAAAAGCGAAACCTTTTGCACCGCAATTTTATTGGACTTTTTCTAACAATACGATTAACAATACACTTTGGTCTTTTATTCGAATTATAACAAAAGAAACATCAAATAACCACTTTAAGATATTAAAATAAAATTGCTGTTTCAGATTCTGTAAAAGCGGAAAATTTTGCACCGCAATTTTATTGGACTTTTACTAACAATACGATTAACAATTACTCATTTAATCAAAACATTTTAAAATCTTCAAAATTCATTTTACACGGTTTCGGAGATTATCTTATTTATATCTCCGACAGAAATAAAATGTATTATAACAAAACTAAAAAATAATAAATATCCAGGTTTTGATAACTTCCTTATATAGTAGCATTTAAAACATTTTTCAAATTTTACCATTACTCCATTTGCAGCAATATATAATGCTCGTCGAAGACCGAATTACTATCCTCAATTTGTAAAATAGCAATCATAATACCCTTTCCTTAACCCCAAAAAATCATAGTAGACCAGAAAATTGTCTTAATAGCTTATTATCCATATTTTCAAAACTTTCTGATAAAACAATTTTAACAAGAGTCAATAAATTTATCAACTAAACTAATTTACATCCAAATTCTCAATTAGGCTTTAGATTTACTCCAGAAATATAAAGAAACAGATTTATAGCGACAAGTTTTCAAAAGAAACAATTTGCGTTTGCACAATTTTTAGATGTTGAAAAAGCATTTGTCGAAGTACTCGTATGACATGAAGGTTTACTTTACAAACTTAGAATATTCGGATTTCCAATATGTTTACAAAAAATATTATCAAGTTTTTTATTACAGCTTAATTTCAAGTTCAAGTTAATAATATGTTTTCCACTGATTACAATATCCACGCTGGTGTACCTCAGGGTTCTCTATTATCACCTATCCTTTCTAATGTTTACATTGCAGGTATTCCACATTTAATTAATTCACAAATAGCCTTCTTTGCCGATGACGCATCTTTATTTTTTATTCTCGATATTATAACTGGTCATGATAATTTACAATATGATGTAAATATTCTTGTTACTTGGTACAATAATTGGCAAATTAAGATTAACAGTCAAAAATCTCAAGCAAAATTATTTTCATTAAAAATAATCTCTCGTACTTATCCTCTTGTTATCAACTATTAATCAATCCCCTGGATTCCTAGCAAGACCTATTCTAATTACCTATCTTGGATTACAACTAAATACTAAATAAATTTGGAAACAACACATTTCATTAACAATAAAAAAAACTAATGTCTCACTTTTAAAAATATACCCATTTCTAAACAAAACTTATCATCTTTCATTAGATTCAACATTGTCTATATTTAAATATATATCGCCCTTCATTAACATATACATGTACCATTTGGGATGGTGCAGCGTAATCTCATATTCAAAAAGTAGAGGTTACAAAAAAAATATCTAAGAAAAGCACTGAAAGTACCCTGGTTCATAAAAGAATATCAAATATTACAGGAACTCTGTATTCTTCCTTTAAAATCCTAGATCATTCATCTCTCAGATAAATTCTATACTTCCCTTTCTTCTTCTCCTTCTTATATATCTTTTCAACTTGGAAAAATAGTTAATCGTTTTCCGCGAATTAAATCACGTTATTCAAAAGATACCTTACATTCTCCATAGGTAACTTTTCTTCCTGTATATATTAATTATTATACAAATGTCCATGTCCGTATTATGTTCTATTTATAACCTTTGTTTATTTTTAAAATCATTATGTCTCTCCAAAATCGAACAAAATACTTACGCATGTCAGTAGCATGTTTAGAGGTTACTTTTTAAGTCTCTCCTCATATTGATTTGATGTTAATATAATGTCCATACCCTTGAAAGACAAATTTTGTCGAACGAAGATCAATCAGTATATTTAAAAAACGAAATTGCCTATTCTTTTCACTTTCCCCGGAGGACGTCAAAATTACATGAAAAGAAGTTAGATTATTTTAAAAGTCGTGATGTAGATGAGGTTAGTGGCGAAGATAAAACAAAAAGAAAGCTTTTAGAAGGAGAAAGTGTCGTTCAGTATACACATCTTGAATCTACCCTGTGAGTCAAACAAGTGAAATATTTTGGAAAAAAGACAGTTCAAAGATTGATCTCACTTTATATCGCCTTTTTAAGAGTGATTTTCCATTATGATGAACATCCATCTTTCGTATTCTTTCTAATTATTGTGTGATGTGTTTTGAAAAAATTCAAAAGGAACATAAATTTTGTAATGTAACTCTTTCTTGTGAAAAGTATTTGTAAGTATAGTAAAAGAACTTGGGTTAGAAAATATTCACTTTCTCTTTATTATAGCATTTCAATACTTTCCTACTATTAAACGCATAACATTCTTGTTCTTTCTTTGGCAATTTATCAAAAATTGCAATGGTTACTGAAGAGTTTGAATAACCTTTTTATAAAAGTTTTGAATCAACACAAAGACAATTTTTTGAACAATTTGCAGTATTTTTTGTAGAATATTTTCTCAATATTAAAGATAACTAACTTTGTAGTTATAATGAAGAATATCAAATCTATATAAAACTTAGGAAAGGTAATAATAAATCTTACCTTCAAAAATTAAAATAAATCGTATTATTGATGTTCTTTCAAAAGTACAATCTTAGAGTTCATTTGTGCACTTCTCTTTAAACTCACAACGTAGAGTATCATTAAATTGAATAGAACTAGAGTGTATTCGGAATTACTACGAATATGGAAATAAAATGAATCAGACTTAGCAGTCTTTGTGAAATAAAGCATTCGTTCTTAATTTTCAACGAATTGAGATACAGGACCTAAAATATAAAACATGAACACACACAACGCACAAATTTAAGGGTGGAAGGAAAAAGACAAATCACGTGCGCTCATTAAATCGCCGAAAAATGCATAAATATTTAAATTCCCTTTCTAATATACTAACAAAATTTGTCATTGGACAATTTAAAATAACTTAGTCATCATGTTAGTGTAAGAAGAAGAACGTAAATGAAGCAAAAATTAGATTTTTAAACGTCAATATATCCATCGATGCGTTTCCGTGGTTGGATATGAACAAAATTGCATTCAATGGCCATTTTTATTCGTGCATTAACGAACAGTTTTAAAGTGCTGCAGTAATGGGAGCAAATAGAGGTTTTCGCATCCCCGGCCGCAGGTGGAGACTTCGAACCGCAAACTAGAGCGCCGTACTTTTTCTGCCGTGTCGGTTGAAACATGAGGCCGCGGAGTGCAAAAACTAGTACCTCCCGCCTCGTGAGCAAGATTTACGTTTCGAGACCCATGGAAATACGCGTGTAGCTGGAGACGGTATCTCTTCTGGTAACCTTACATCGAAATTCGCTGAATTGAAAACTTTCGTTCTGATTTCTTTTTCAGGTGAAGTTATAAAACGTGAATGTCAAAATGTTGCATTTAACATAAACATTCGTATTTTTTCAGATAGTGCTGATAAGTCCGGTTATATATTTAATAAAATCTCGTCGATTTCTTCTAAACCCTTTTTCCGTAAAGCGCTATGTACACAAAACTAGAGTTACTGATTTATTGTGTTCTTACGGAAAGCAGAATGAATCTCAGAAAAAAACCACTCAGTTAATTTGTGTGTTTTTTGGTTTTCTTAGAGGTGTATTTAACGGAAGGCCTGTTTCTTAAAATGTGTCATTTGTTGTTTAAAGTATCTGCTATAATATTCAATGAAAACTTCATCTTAATCTCAAACATTTGTATAGAACTAATGAAAAAGTATAACCAGCATTTGTTAATAAACTGTTTCTCTAGGGTAGATATTCTGAGTTCAGTGGCAAGTGTGCTAACAATTCAATTATACGAGTAAAAGCTCTGTAGAAAATAGCTGTCACTATAATCAGTGAATAATCATAGGCAGGGTAGTCATGAGTTACATTCGGCATCCATTCGTATATATTTTTCAGTCCTATTAGTATCTACTAAATTACGATTGAAAATGAAATCATTTCTTTTACTTTTCCTGAAAAAAAGGGCGAGTGATTCAAAACTTTTGAACGCGTCGAGTACACCATAAACCCGTGACACGAACGTGGACGCCTCCGAAGTCACTCCTCGGAGCGAAGTCCTTCGCAGTTCGGGTGGAGCTCGCAGGCGGGATGACCGCTAGGGAGCAGGGCGCGCTGATAGCGAGAGCGCGAAAACATTCCAGACTATGGGGCGGGGCGGGGCGGGGCGGGGAGGGGCGGGGCGGGGCGGGGCGGGGCGGGGCGGGGCGGGGCGGGGCGGGTGGGGCGGGCGGGGCGGGCGGGGGGCGGGGCTGCGCAGGGCGGGGGGCGGGGCTGCGCAGAGCCGGAAGTAAGAAAGGAACCGCTGAAAGGGTTCTCCCACCGAACCACTCACTTGAGAGCTCTCGCCGCGCCGCCCGTCTGACCGACCATCGATGGGCCCCCTGTGAAAGAACGCTGTTGCCAGGTAAAGCCGGCTCTGTGAGCTAGTGGCGGATTCAAGGGCGCCGTAAGGGTAATGGCTGTCTTCTAAAGCTTACATGTTGTGTGATATCGTTCAATTATTGCGTTAGAGTTGCCTCATGTTGGTCGCATCACATTCAAAGAAGCATTCGTTTAGTAATACTTTTTAATTAAAGGTAATATATAAAAAATATTTCAAACATTTTAACGGTAGACCACGAACTGAAAATGCCCTCCTTGTTTCTCTCCCACATACGTTATATACTTTCTGAATTTACTCTTGCAGCATTCGTCCTGTCGTTCCGCTTCATTTTAAGAAAATTAATTTAAACATGCTCGCGTAATTGTATAAGTGAAAGATACGTTTCCTCAATAAAAAATGAATTATATCATAAATGTATTTCCTTTTGGAGTTAAAAATTAGTTTTACATTAACTGAAAGACCAGTGTCCAAAAATGTTTGCGACAAGCCATTAGCCCATGATTTAGCATTTGAGTTAAATCATCGACTAGGCATATCGTTCCCCCAAAAAATAGTATTTCCTCATAGGGACGTATTTACAGGACCGAAATTTCAAGAAGTTTGGTGTTTCACAGCAGAACCAGAAAACTGATCTTAGGACTCGTATAATAAAACACGACCTACAAAATAGGCAGACTTCCCGCAGAGATGTCAATGCATGACGAATGCCAGTTACGATTTACAAATATATTTTTCCTCTGCTCAAAGAAAGGTATGACGGATTCATGAATATGAGAATTGTGTGGACTTTGAGTTTATTGGCGGTGACAAGTTGATATATTTCGTATTTTCACTGCTAAATTTGTTGCTTGATTAACTATTCATTCATTTCTTCGCTTCTTGTCAACTGGCTTCCAATATGTTAAAAAAGTTAAAAAACAACAAAATCTAAGCGCCTACACAATACTGTGTTTTTGTACGTTTAATTATACTTACTTCCAGAAACAATGTGAAACGAAGTGATGATAATGATCAGATTGAAGAACATAAAATTAAACACTAATATTTTCAATTCAGCAGGAAAATAGACATTACATAGAACAATTATTGACTTCTAAGTAGTGTTTCATTTCATCCAATACCATGTACCCTGAGTACTTGAGCCGATAGCGCACTACTCGCACATGTATAGACGCACAGATGAGAAATAATGGGTACAGTAAAATTATTATGGCCGAGACGAATTTGCAAGCACCCTCATTTACTCCTTCACAGGCAAAACACAAAAGTTTTGCCGTGAGGTATATAACGTCCGCCATTTTTGATTCTGTACAAAATTGAATAATAATGAAAATTCACAATAAAAAATATATTTTTCATATACTACGTAATGAAATTAGTCTGTAGACATAGGAAATGTAATTTATTACTAATGAATTAGTATTATTTTAATAACATTCTGTAATCATTATTTATTCCTCATAATTCACGAATACATAAATACAAAACGAGTTTAATATGTGTTAATAAACAAATCAGAAAAATTAAGATAGCCTTCTTTTATATTACAATATCATGAGTTTGAATTGCTTGTAAAAGGCATGGTTATGATACTCTTGACGCTTTCCTAATTATTTTTAATTTTTTTTCCATTAAATCAGGTTATAAATTGAAAAACTTGTTCCTTATCTTTTCCTGTCAAATTATCGCGTAGCTTGCGATCTCCGGGCGCATCTTCCCTTGTTTGTCTCATTGGCGGATCGGCGGAGCGGATATGTGCCTTCGCAACTGCAGCCGACGCCGCGCCGTCTGTTTATCCGGCCTCTCGTAATTACTAAGTTGGCAGCTTGGAGGCTCAATATCTGTCGGCGCAACTTGCCTAAAAACCCTCAATCAGTTCCTTTGGAGCTTAATTGAAGAACGGGCTTTGGAGGAACTCGGGAGAAAAATTGTGTTTTTTCCCCTGAGGAAACACGCGGCTTCGTCGATTCTAGACGGATATTAAAGTTCCGAATTTACGTCCTGCTATGTATTAATACATCTTTAAAAAGCCTTCATATTACTAATATAATAATTGATTTTGTAAGCAATTTTAATGTAAGAAATAATATGAATAATGTCAGTATTTTAATAAACGTGTGGATTAAAACGTTTCGTTAATACTTATAGTGTAACGTAAATATTCGTCATAATGGTCGTAAAAGATCAATTATGTCATAACAAAATTGAATTTAATTAATAAATGAGAAAAATATACTATTACGTAAACTACAAGTTATAGAGGTTTAAATACTTGCAATGTAAATGTATTAGTTTATTATAGAAAGTTTTGATAAAAACCGCAGGGTCGAAACATCGACAATTAATATTTTTGTACAGTATTACATTTAAAATATTTAAATTTGATACTTATTTAAAGTATATAAATATATTGTATCCGTATAGCTTCTAATTTATGTAATATTCTTCTAATAGATATAAAATATTAATATGCATATATATATATATATATATATATATATATATATATATATATATAAATTAAATAGCAGTGATGGAAAAACATACTTATTTTATTTTGCCCTCCCGATGCTCCGTCACGTCCCATAAGTGATTCCAACTATTATTTGCACTGTTTCTTTCCGGAGAGTATTACTTTCTAACAGCATTCATATTTTGAACATGTTGTAGAACGAACAAAACATATCCTCTTTTACGACCAAAAAATGAAAACAAAACATTTTTGCCTAGTTCTCTTTTACGGATCAGCGACATATTTCCAATTCGCTGCTCAACCTCGGTTTCCAACCCATTCCCCCACCTCGGCACGTGACCAATTTCACTCGTGATCCCTTTGCACCGCAGTGATTTCGAAACGAGCGCTCCCCCGGAGTCAGTGCTCCTATCCGCCCACGGCGCGCGCGCCGCACAGTGCGCCGAAGCGGGGCGAAAACTCAGGCCAGCACGCGTATAAAATAACAGACTTCTAGTATAGTTACGGATAAACTTAAGTGCATGTATAAAGTTTTTTCATGAACAGCTGGACTTATATTGGTCCATGTGTGTGTGTCTAATTTTACAAATAATTGCAATAAATTTACACTGTTTATCACACGTGTTCCGTATAGCATTTGCAAGTAATATTTGATATATACATTTGCATAAACATAAATATACACTTATTTACTTACACTTGTGCTTACGTTTGTATTAGATACATAGCACAGATACATTAGACGTGCCAGAGAAAGCGGGGAGAGAGATTTCACTCTACCTGGTCTATTAACTCAACTAACTATATCTGGTCTATTGAAGGACACAGTTTTATCTGTTATTATGAGTCTGTCCCAGTAAATGTTGGTAATATTTTCTTCTATTACAGGTGCTGGGTTGTATTTATAATACGGAGGAGCTCCACTATTTAACGTTCCATGCTTGAGAGCCAACTGTTGATGGACAATGTTAGCTAGTTGGTTGTGCCTCCCCAAGTACGCGCTGTCGGCAAGTGCTGTACATCCAGCCATTATACGCTCGCTTGTTTCACCATTGGTGCAGCATTTCCTGAATTTGTCAACTAAGGGCATATTCGTGCAATATTTCTCGTAGATCCCAGTTCGGCATACTCTATCTTGAATTGCCATTATAAATCCCTCTGTTTCTGGGTATATATAGCCGTCGGATAGCCATTGTAATGACTGTGTTTCAACTTGAAGTTTATCGATAGCTTTAAGAAATTTACCGTGCATTACCTATTGTTGCCACTTTTCTAGATCTCTTGGAATTGTCTCTTACGGTGTTCTTCCTTCCGCAGTTGCTATTGTTCGTGTGTTAAGGGCACTCACGTTTAGTGGAGTATGACCATCATCTGCTTATACAGACATTTTCATTAAGGCATCTTCACACGAGAGTAACGTTTGCTTCCTTTTGACTCTCTTGGTTTCTTCAGAGATTTTCAATGTTTAGCAGTCCCCTCCCTCCTTCTCTTCGGGATAGATATAGTCTTTTAGTAGACGAGTTTTTATGAAGACACCTGAATTTAGTAAGCAGCCTCATAGTCTGTCTATTTAATTCAACAAGATATGCACAAAACCACTTAAGAATTTCGAAAGAATAGGAAGAATTGCCTAGGAATTACTGCTGTGATTTGGTTTTTCCCGTTTAATTGAGTGGTCAGAAAATTTGTAACTCTTTATGTAGCTTTCTTCATTCTTGAACGATCTATTCGGTAGCTTTGGGCAATACCTATATACTTGTAAACTTCAACAGGTGGAAGTTCCTTAATGGTAATAATTAGTTCATTGTGGCTTTCGATCTTGCCCTCTTTTATGTTTATAATGGCACATTTGTCTAGTCCACAATACATATTTTATCTTCCCTGAACACTTTCACTGTCTCACCTGTTAGACCGTGTAATTTCTCTGCTCTCTGCATAGAGCTTGAGGTCATCAACATACAACAAATGTGACAAGCGTAAGTTGTTTCTTTTAATTAATTTGTACCCAATTTTGCTGTTATTAAGAAGTTTGTACATAGGGTTCATTGCTCGATAAAACCATAAGGGAGACGGTGAATCTCGTTGGAACACTCCATTTTGAATATGAACCACTCTTATATATTCAGAACTCATCCATATGTTCGTTCTCTATTTCGCCATCATTGCACTAAGCGTGTTTGATTTTTGGACATTTACCGTATATCTCCAGAAACTTTTGCAATCAACTGTGTGGGGCAGAAAATGCTTTCTGGAAATCTATGTAGCACAAATGCAGATTGTGTTGTCTTTTGTGAACTTGTTCCGAGGTAACTGCATCAATTGTCAGCTCATGTTTCATTCCATCGATCTTTTGATGGAACCTTTTGCCCCTCTTCTAAGACGTAATAGTTCTTGCAGTGTTCATATATCTTGTTTCTGATTAGCGGTGTGAAGAGCTTGTAAACAGTCGATAGGCAGGTGATTAGTCAATGGTTATGCAGTTGTAATGTTCCCCATTTTCCTTTGCAGATAGGTAGATAGCCTGCCATAAGAATATATCTTGTTCATATATCTTGTTTCTGATTAGCGGTGTGAAGAGCTTGTAAACAGTCGATAGGCAGGTGATTAGTCAATGGTTATGCAGTTGTAATGTTCCCCATTTTCCTTTGCAGATAGGTAGATAGCCTGCCATAAGAAAATCAGGAATTCATGTAGGATTTTCAAGGGCTTTGGTATAATATTCAGTCAGTGGCTTGTGGACAGCGGAAAAGTATTTCAGCCAGAAAGTATGAATTTTGTCAGGCCCAGGGGTTTTTCAGTTGCTAGTTTTACTGATGGCTCTTGTGATATCGTCGGTAGTGAACTCTGTAGCGTTCGTAATTGGAATTTTCGATGCTGTCATTTCTATCTCTGGCAGCCATGATGCATTTTTATTGAGATCCTTCGGGACAAACCACAACTTACTCCAGTACTCTTTAAATTTAGTGATTTCTTCTGTAATTAGGTTTGTACTTTGGTTGTACTTACTTTTCTCTAGGCGCCTGAAGATCCTTCAGTTTCTGTGAAATTCGGTATTTTCCTTCTTCCTTTTCGTCAGTTCATTGTATCGGCGGAGTCTACTTCCCTTTGCTTTTGCATTTTCCTAGAAGTGTCTAATAAAGTTTCAAGATCCCGGGTAGTTTGGGTACAATTCAGTTTTATGCCTCGCTTTGTTGCTATGATTGTTGTTTTCCTAACTACTCTCTTGATTTGGTACTCTTTTATGATGTCAGCTTTGGATCTGAGTTCATTTACTTTTCCCACGAGTCGTTTTTTCCATGGTGGCATGTGATCTCTTGTTTGCCTGTTTCTCCTATAATGGTAATTCCTTTTTTTGGCCATTCAGCTCGATGACAGTAGGTGCTGCGTAACAGATAGAAATGTGTAGCTCCGTCAGGTCATCCTCCAATACATTATTCATCTTCTTTAATATTTTCTTTGCTCTTTGAATGTTCTTAGGGACACGGATAATGGTCAGCCGACTGGTTCTGTACCGCATAAGTGTTCAATTAAGCGGTTGAACATGTCTGATATCTTCGTATCCTGTGTATCGGTCAGAGGGGAATCATTGAAGGTATTTTGGAGGTCTTGTTCTCGTGGCTCTGTGCCTTGGCCAGTTTCTTCTTGATGGTGATGTAGGCATCCAGCTTGCCTTTTCATGTTTCCTAATTCTATCTCAGTTAAATAGCCGTGTTTTATAATCTCCTTCCATCAGTCAATTACATTCTGCTCAGTCATGTATAGCTCTGAATGTTTTCTGATATATTCGACATGGAACATGGTACCTCTATCCTGAGAATGGTTCGTCTTGGCACTGATTTACAAATAAAATGTAAGCATTATATCTACACTATATTCATTTCTCGAGTCCATTTTATTCTCTCTACGATAAGTTCTCTCAAAGTAGGGGACAAGCCCACAGACGATGGGTCGCTCAGTTGTGTTGTCTGATCAATGTTCTCTACGCCCCTCTGTACGTTTTGCGTGGTCATTGCGATACGGGGCTGTCACATTACCTCGTGTGCAGCAACCCCGTTGCTAGACGAAACCGAGGCTTTACTTCTTCATTGCAACATCCAGAGTATCTGGGAGATGGGCTGCAAACCCAAAGCCCAGGTGTTGGTTTTGGTTCGACCCGGATATTTTATTTTGCCGACACTCTGCATATCTGGCGGGCATTCCTCTATCCACCACATTGAGGAGGCACCCGGTAGGATGTGGTAGGGGTAAGGGAGATGTGGCTATACATTATACTGAATTGGCCTGGCAGTGACATCAGTTGATACCTTGAGCCACATCTCTCGGTCAATTCAATTCAACTATGTCTTATTTCACAGCATAGCATTTTAAAATCTACTACTAGGTGAAATGTAACAAACAATGTGTAGATTCCTTTTTATTACACACTACAAATACACAAAGGAGAAAGTAATGCTAGAATAAATAACATCAACAAGATTACAAAAAGGAACAGAAAATTAGAATGAAAGAAGATAAACAATAATCAGGACTTAATTAGCAATAAAGGGAGAAGAAAAAATATTAGTGAACAAGAGAGCAAAGTATTGAGTCCAAAGGAAGATAAGATATTAATTCAAGACATTATGAGATTCAAACCGCTCGTAAAAGAAAGTACAATTTATGTTTTTGTGACAGCTGTTTTCAATGATTAGAGTAGAAAATGTGTTTCAAGTGAGAATATTCGAGATTATTTGAAAATATCTGACACAAACTATTTCGAATGATATACTTTCTTAGGAATATATATTTAATCAGTTTCCGGATTTTAGTGACCCCGTCTCCTTTGCTAATATCCTCAACTTTCCACCCACAGTAATGTCAGATACCTTCTGTTGCTTTCCATCAAAGCCCTTTCACTGCAGATCCGTCCGTTTGGTTTATTAATCAAAAGTAGATATGATACGAGATAATTTCTAGTTAAAGTGAGGTACATGAAGATGTGATCTCTTCCATACCACAATCACATGTTGAAAAGTCCTTCCTGAACGCGGTGTCCTTCCTGCCCTGCTCGCTCTCTCTCACTTTCGCTCTCTACCTCTCTCTTGCTTTCGCTCTCTCTCTCTCTCTCTCTCTCTCTCTCGCTTTCGCCCTTTTTCTCGCTTTCACTCTCTCTCGCTTTCGCTTTCGCTCTCTCTCGCTTTCGCTCTCTCTCTCGCCTTCGCTCTCTTGCTCTCTCTCTCTCGCTTTCGCTCTCTCTCTCTCTCACTGTCGCTCTCTCTCGCTTTCGCTCTCGCTCTGAACTCTCGTGACTAATAGAAATTAATAGTATACGAATTACACTTAACTTCAACACAACTCCATTCCATAATTGTATTGACAATTTTAAACTTTTCCCCAAAAACCGCATTGTTCGGTTACAAGTTTTAACACAGGCGCATGAACGGCTACGGTCATTAGTCCCCAGAGGTAAACACTACCCTTACGGCACTAATGACCTTAGCCGTTGACGCGCACGGAATCACTAATGAACCAATTGAATTGAGAAACGCCCCTTGGCTGCTTCGGGGGGCTCTTACGCCCACTGTGCGTGCGCCTGCGCAGTCGGCCGCCCCTCGCCTCGCGCACACACCGAAGCGCACCACTCGTATTGCCCATTAATTGTGTTAACAGCGCTTGCTGTTTGTTTTCCCCGAAAATTGTTTTGGAAACTAAATGTGCCCCCTTCCTCGCGTTCTATACGCTCGACATTCCCCCTGTGAATTTTCGAAGCTATTCGAATCATATCTATTAAACACATCTGTTGCTTATGTTGCGCATTACTGTTTCAATAACAGCGCATTATCCGCACAATGGATGCGAAATTAGACTCTGGTGATTGTTTTTACGTAAATGCGGGGAAACATGTGCCCGTTAGGGGGGCCATCCTCTGCTGTTCATTGAAGAGGAAATTGCCTAGTGGTCCTCATACTCCTTAGAATTTCTTTTTTTTCATTTTGTATAGTTCTTCAATAATAAGTGATGTTTTCGTTGAAAAATGTTTTCTACTCTATAATTCATTCGAACAACTTCTTTTATTTAATAGTTTAATTTTACTTGCATTTCGGAACTGTTTTATTCTCATCATGTCTTGAATTAGTGCCCTCTCTTCTCTTCCTTTGTTGTCAAGTTTTTGCCGTCTTGTTTACATTTGTTCTTTTTATCGCTAATTCCGTCGTAATTATTGTTTCCTTTCTCGAATGTTCTTGTTGCTTTTTGTAATGCTGTTGCTGCCATTATTCTTGTATTATTTTCTCCTTTGTTTGTTTGTGATGTGTAATGAAAAGAAACGTAAACATCGATCGTTCCATTTTACTAAGTAGGAAATGTTCAAAACATATTTATTTTCTATACAAACACAAAATGTGCCTGACAAAGTCGTTACACACAAGCTCAAAGCAGTTATCTCAGAGTAATGAAGAAACAAAATAGCAAAGAAACGCCACTGTGCTAAACAGGCCCTGTACGTCGTAGCAATCGCAAATCTTCTTCACCAATCCCTTTGTCTTCGTCGTTTGGGTGCTACAAAACCGGCGCGCCGGAAGCTGGCGGGGACGAGCGAGGGTGGGGGCAGCACGAGAGCAAAACAAACAGCGGCCGAGGAGGGCGCACCCTCTGCGTTGATGGCTCCGTGGGCGTGGGTGGCGCTCAGGACGATAGAGAGCGTTGGCGGTGGCGCTTCCACAAACGCCTGCGCTCATGGAGTGGCGGCGGTAGCGGCGACGAATGGTGATGGGGAGAGGCATTGCGGCTGCGGACAGTGAGGATGAAGGCAGTGGAAAGGAAGTCGTGACGGTCATGGCAACGGACATGAGACTGGAATTTCATTGCATATTTGGCTTTTAAGGTTATATAATGTTATTGTGTGATTCAGACATTCAAGTGCAACTCTTATCCAACACTTCTTTTTAACACCTTGATACATCAGAAACAATCTGTATTATGTCAGTATTTATTGAATGTGTAGGTCCATTGTAGAAGATTGTTTTTTCAAGTAGAGCTGTAGTTAGAGGTGATGGTAGCGGTGGTAATGTTGGAAATAAAAGCAAGGGAAGATGCTGTTGGGAAAGCAGAGATGGGTGTAAAGTTAGGTTATGCGTAAAAAAAATCTCCAGACATCCCTACTTCGCAGACCTGGTTACAGTGGCTGCGGGAGGTGAAGTGGGCGAGGTGACTGGTATGCGAGGTCATTGGGTCCATGATTTGGGGAAGGCAGTGGTGGTGACGGTGAAAGAAGTAATAAAGGTGTAATAAGAAGTAATAAAGGTGTTCGAAAAAGCGATTACAAATGTCTTTTTTTTTGGGGGGGGGAAGACAAGGCGCACGAGTGGTCACGATAATGTTAGCGACGAAGGAACTGTGAGTGCTGTTAACTCCTTAAATGGATTTTAAGACAGAATATTTATGCACTAACAAGTCCTAAACTATGCATAAAAACATGCGTTATCAATTAGATGAATAATACGAACGTGGACGATAATAATTACTTGCGGAATATGTCTTCTGGGCAAACGCCTTTTATCGGAATTGCCTGTCATTTCCCGCGTTACCATTGCACAGAGTACTACACGAGAACTTTGCTGACACTCTAACCACATCGTGGACTCAGTTTATCCGTGTACCTGCACCGGGAGAGGTGACTCAGGGCATCAACTGATGTCACTGCAGTGCCTCTGCCAGGAAGTCCTAGGTTCGAGTCACGACGGTAGCAGGATTTTCGACACTTACTACATAGGTCGAATTCTGTCTGGAGGAGAATTCCGGCAGCCGACTGCTCTGACGGTGTTTTTTTTCAGTACATACAAAGAAAATGCGGTAGCTGTGCTCTAACTAACGTAAGTGGTGGTGGCAGCCGTTTTGGTGGGTGTGGTGCTGATGCTGGCGGTGATGTCGGCGACATTAGTAGTTTCCGCAGCTTTGGAAAGGAAGATGGTGAAGACAACTTTAGTTTTCGTCGCAACTACGGCGGTTGCGGGTAGCTTCTTCGGGAACGGGTGGCTGTGTCGAGAAGCAGTGTGACAGTGTTGGTAGAAGGTCGCGGTGAAGGATGGCGGAGTGACGTCGGAATAACATCGGCGGCGGCGATGGCGGGTGGTGGTCGCGGTGGAACAGTGGCGAAGGCAGCGACTGGAAGGGCCTCTGCGACGCGGCGGCAGCGCGTAAAAGCTCTGGAACAAAAGTCGTGCGCCCCGCGGGGGCGTCTGGGGCGCTAGGTGATGTCACCAGCAGCCGGAGACAAGTGTCTGGAGCGCCTCACACAAAGGCTTTTCCTGGCAAATGGAAATGCAGTGCTCCACGACAGACGTAGAGGCTTTGCATTGCTTGCTAGCTGTGTCAACTCAAAATGAGAACTGTAATAAGGCTAAATAAGTCATCTGCTTTTATAGGTGTTGTGGTGCGTTATCGTTGGCATCTTTCATGAAATAATTGTAAAGGTTGTCATTGCCAACAAAAGTATTTAATGTAATAGCAGCTTTTGATGGCTTAGCCGATGGCTAGCGACGACTACGTAGTCGTTTTGTAGCTTCCATCCAGCAGACAACTGATGATGATGGCTAAGCCATCGAAAGCTGCTATTACATTAAATACTTTTGTTGGCAATGACAACCTTTACAATTATTTCATCTGCTTTTATCTTGAAAACTCCGTTAAGTAACTGCTCCGAACTGAGTTGCCTTGCGTGGTAATAAAGTTCCTGGGAATAATTGTAGTATAAAACGAATCTCGAATAATTGCTGTAATTTTTTGCTCCCAATTTTTAACTTTAATACATAACATGAATTTCTGCAATACATGAAGATCGATCTAAAAACAAATAAGACCATATCTTTATGTATGAATGGAACCGCTTATGAAATTCTGAATACGAGAGATTCGAAATCGAACTCGCGAATTAAAAATGTGAACATGCGTAATGAAATTGCATAATTTACTTTCTATAAAATGAGATGTAACTTTCTATTGGGCGTATTTGCGGAAACTTGTAGTTATAAATTGATGTGGTCAACTAAACATGTGTTTATCATATTTTAAAATTAATGTTTTTGTTGCATTAGTTCTTAGATCACATACATGAAGTCTATTTCATTGATACTTTTTTGAAGCTATGTGATCCTTGGTTCAATTGCGCTAAGAAAGAATTAATTGATGAATTAAAATTATATTGGAAGTCACCACTCATTTGGTTCTTCATTTATTGATTCATTATTTGTTTTTTGAATGATTAAATGGAGATTATAAAATTAATCCCCAAGCTCATGTAACTTCACTTACGTTCAATCGTATTTAATCTCGTGAAATATCGTTCCCTCGGGTATTTTAAGGTTAATATAAGGAGCAATTTATATTTCAATGTAATGAATAAACTTGAGAGTGTGCACCAAAATTAATCCTGAAGTGCGTGTGTGAGTGTGTCTTTCTATAGGTTTTAAGCGTAGTAGAATTTATATTTTTGTTTTTATATTTCAACTACCTAACTTTTGATTGCTACTCAAGACTTATCCTACCTAGAATATCATAGAAAAACGCGAATCATTCATTATGAATTCAAATGAAAATCTTAAGTGCCAGGCATCTTATCGCCGATAATTCTAGGAGCATTTCCAGAGAGGGGCTGCGTTCGCAAACCCAAACATGTGCGTTTGCCTGCACGGCGCTCTCTCGCGGCGCGCTCTGCTAACACATGCACGAACACTCGCGTGTTTGCGATCGCTGCCCGGACACTGAAAGCGTTTTAGCGTAATTAACTGCAAACTAATATGACTTGTAAATTGTTTTCTATTTTACACTTTTTTAAATTTAATTCGTTCTATGATCTCGTTCGAATTATTAAAATAGCGAACCCCGCTCCTCTTTTTGATATTCATACGCTGCATGCAAACTCCGCAGACTAATTAGAGCTGCGCTGGTGGGCTGTGTGAAGCGAGTCGCGTGCTGTTGCGGTTTCATAAAAAGAACAATCGCGAGTGAGCGCCGGGAAAGACTTTGGTGAATATTGTGAGGTGTGTTCTACAGAACAAACAGTGGTGCGGGTCGTGGCGCCAGCGCGACTACGCGTTGAAGTTGTTTAACAATATCATTTTCCTCGCATTCTTTTCTATCCCGGTGCACTGGAGTGACTATATCCAATTCCGGTAGTTTTATAAGGCTGCTTAGAATTTTTGAGTATACCTAGTTTATACTTTTTTTCATTTCATTTTTTTCCTTTGATCGAAATCAATTTAAATATGACTAAAACAAATAAAATAAATAGAAATTTTTTATCAAGTGAAACCATCATGACTAGAAATCTCAATAATTAGCTTTTTGTCTCCTTTTCTTTTCTTTTCTTTTCTTCCTTTTCATTTTTTTGTAAATATGTCTACCTCTGGGAAGTCTCGATACCTTTGAATAGTAAGCGACAATACGAACTTTTTTCCCCTTCATACTATGAGGTTTGAAGGCTTCAGCGTTCTCCAATGTAGATGTCTTCTAGGGAAAGTAATTTTCTAAAGTTCACTGAAGTACTACACATGTCCCTTCATAAAATTGTTGTTCACAAATCTCGTCGAATCGGTTTTGTATGGTCGGCAGAACATGAAAAACATTTTCAGTTTAGAGGATAAAGCACAATTTCCCTCGATTGAGAATGCAACAGTTCAATTACGGACAGGCGCCAAAGAGTAATCGGAGCTCCAGAGAGACCGGACGAAGAGGCCGAAATAAACAAGTGCGGGCTCATTGCCGCTGGTGAATTGAAGCGCGACCGCCGGAGCCTGCAGCCAATGGGCGCGCCAGGCGAGCAGACGGAAGCGATGGAGGGGGGAGGGGCGCCTGAAAAATAGGGGCTCGCTTGACCCCCGGGGCCTCCCGGGTTCCAAAAATATATTGGCTGCCAGCATTGCGGGTGAAAAATGTCACTGGGCGCTTGATATTAGAAACCTCCGCCCCGGCGCGCGTCGGGGCTCACGCGAATCGCCAAGTGGACTTAACCGGCCATCCGCACCCCGCCCGCAGCGAGGGCTGGTCCTTCCTATTGATATTCTCACGCAAGATCCTCCTTCTTTGTCCTTCCGTCTCGTTTGTTTTGGGGTATTTACTTATTTCTCTTTCTTCTAAGTGTCGTTCACGTTCAGCACCCTAATTCTTTTTTACTTCCTTCTATTCAATTTATTTCTAGTTACTACATTTATGATTATAAACATTTTATTTTCTATTCATCAATGTCCCCTCTTTGCCTCTTTTCCATTCTTCGTAATATTTCCCCCAGATCGCTCCGTCTCTTCTTTCCTCCGTCTCTTCTCTCCGTCTCTCTTCCTCCACTGCTTCTCTAGCCCCTTTCATCTCGTTATTTACGGTATTCTATATCCCATGTCTCCTACTCGCTTTTCTCTAACTTTTCTTTTCAGCATTTTTTAACTTCCTTTCCCCTTCTTTTCTTTTAATCCCCTTCCTCTTATTCCAATTCTCTCCTGTCTGCCCACTCACGTTTCCTACCCCCGGCAGGGATTTCCAGATTAATGCGTCTTGCACGGCAATTAAACCTGCTCCTGGGTGAGTTTTTCATTTGGTTCATATCCCCGCGTCCCTTCGAAGCCCCTCTATTCTGCTGGTAGGTCCATATTGTATTTTTATTCGCCCCATTATTCAAACGGCCTCCCGCCCTCGCGCCTAGTGAATTACTGCGCGGCTTCTCCCCCGCTGCCCGAGATAAGCGCGACGCGAGGAAAGGCGCGTGGCGACGGCGCGTGCGATTCCCGTCTCGGCGGCAAATGAAATGTGTAAATAACAGTGCGATGATATACGTTCGCAAACGCAAGAATAAATATTCTTAAAAAAAAAAAAATATTCTATCGGCTGTTCAATCGTTGGTGATACTTTCTCTATGTTCTGATGTGCAAGAAAAGTTATGAGATTTTATTTATTGGAGACAAAATTGGAGATGGAGATTTTTGACTCACACAAAGTCTGCTCTACAAAATTAGTTCTTTAAAAAAGGTCCTGTACATTTTTTTCCAGTAAACAGTACTTTTTACGCAATTTGCAATTGAAATTTACAAAAAAATCTTCTCAATAACGGCTTCAAATTTGTTCTTTAAATTTTCTTCATTTATAGTAAGGAAAGGTAAGAAATATGGCACTAGTCTCATTTTTGGGTATTGCTCTTTTTTTTAAATCGCTAAAAATATTTCAAAATAGAAAATTGAAGATAAGAGATTTTTTCCTCAGACAAGGTGTTGTGCAATAAGTTCTTAAAAAAGGTCATATACAATTTTTTTTTAAAAAAAAGAGTAGTTATTGCGTCATTTGTGCTTGAAATTAATGAAATATATACACGTTTCACCACTTCAAGATAATTCTGCGCTGGCACCAGTGCGTTGCACACTCCTTGGACGTTTTGAAATAGTAGCGCAGAAAATGTCAGATTTCAATATTACGTAGCTGTTTCCAATAACGCAAGAAAGTATGTGCTGGTGTAGCACCACTAGGTTTAAAAAGTATTACCTTGAAATGCCTCTTATATTCCTAATTTTATTCATCTTAATTCGTCCAGTTGGAATGAAAATGAATTTGATTAACAATGTTTTCCTTAGTCTTATTGTAACATCCAAAGTATCCATATATGATTATCACTTTGTGCTATGAGGAATTTCATGAGACATCAATAATCACAATTCTCTTCGTATATCAGAGATGATCACCAATGATCAGAGATCAAAAAAGATTAAATATTACTCTTTAAGTATCAGAATTACATCTTGATGAATTATTTTTTTTTTTTAAATGTTATTTTGGTGCTGTAGGTACCGGGTAGTAAGCCGTAATACAATGCCTATGTACAATCGATAAAGATACGATACGAGTTTATTACACGGTCAAAAGTCTCTGTAGACTATCTTTCCGACTTCGCTTATCCGACAGGTGTCATTCCAAATTGGAAATTTATATTCTAGGAAGGACACTACTGACGCTTAAAAGAATATTCCTGTTGAAAGGGATTTTGAAAAATGATGCGAATGTAGCTTGCTTGCAATAACTAGTAATTGAAAAATAACTTCGTGGTTTTTGTTTAACATTCTGCTTCTTACATAAAATAAACTATTGAATGTGTTTCATATTCACGAAGAATATCCGTAAATAAATTAGGATTTACATAATATTACCGATGAAGTTCATCAAATGTCATTTCAAAATAAGTTAACAGAACTTCGTTTAATATATAAGAAATGTGAAGTGTTACGAAATAAATCTTCATATACCAGCTTAAGAAACGCTACATTAGACAGACATTTATTTATCACAATGGCATGTTAGCTGTCGTACGGAATTGCGTAAAGATTCTTCACGTTAACGGCAGTAAATGCGGTCTTGACATGTTTAAAATGGAAAACTTAAAAGTGTAATCAAATTTACAATTTTAATTGATACACATTTTCATTTGGTATTATTAAAATGAAGTTCCTCTGCTGAGTATCCATCTATTACAATAGTGAAAGAAACAAGAGAAGAAATCCTACATTTGCGTAGAATCAGTTTATCACCAATACATACTGTTGCCTATATTTATACTTATTAGTACAATAAAATTAGATAAAATAAATTACCTTATGTATGTATGAGGATAAGTTATCAATGTGGTTCGGTCCTGTATAGACATCCGTTCCCAAAGGCCTCAGAGAGCGCGCCAGTCGGACTTCGCAGACTAAGGAACGAGCGCCAGGCGAAAAATGACAGGCCATTAGTCTTTGTTAATTCCCCTATTAACATATCGGAATTCAATTTCCGCGGGAGCACTCGCGGAAGTCGCCATCTGTCTCTGTCGCGCCCGCGGCTGCCCCACGCACGGCTGCGGTCACCGTCTGGACGCCCCGACGCGACGCCGTGGGCCGCTCTCTAGAGGAGAACTCTCTGCTTCCATAGGTGCTTTTCAACACCAGGCAAACGGTCCACGCACCGCGCACGATATATCCTTCCTCTCCATTCTCATTTCCTCATTTCCTTACCTAAATGCACCACACTATCACTCTTGTCGGGAGACTAGTAGGAAGCTTATAGTTTGTCTTGGCTTGGGCGGTGCCCCACTTGTAGGAGATACCTAACTGAAGAAAACCCATCCAGCGAAAGAAGATTATTGCCACCTACCGCGCTAGAAACATGCTTTACACTTAAGGTACTAATGATCGTAGCATTTGACGCACCCGTAAACACCAGTGACGTGACTGCGCGGGCGAGGCGGAGGGCACGGACGTATTCGGCGCAGAATCTGACATCAGGATTGCCGCCTCTGCCTTCGGTGATGGTATTAGTGATTCTTTTGTAAGGATTCCTTCAGCGTAAGTGTGCATTTTGCCGTCGGTTCACTTTTTCGGAAACGTCAACTGGTATGGCCATTAATACTGTTAGTGTAGTGCAAGTTATATCCCGAGGGTAGCGATGCTGATTTGTGAAATCTGGCGCCGATCTACACGTGGGCTATGTTCCCACCGGTAGCTTTCTAGGTGCGACACCACCCCAGCTAGGACAAGCTCTGAACTCCCGTCAACATGTGTGATATTGTAATGTATCGAAGTGTAAATACTTGTAAGGAGAGTAGAAAAGACACGGAAGAGGAAGAAATGATCTTAGACGGTATATGGCCCCTATTTTAGGGTATTGCTCAGGAATTTGGTATTCATCGGAGAAACCACAAATCACTACCTGCTAGAGCAGGCAACCTCTAGATTTCTCCTCCCGACAGCGACCTAGGGAGTTAGACCTAGCAAAAGTCAAACACGCCACTGTCTTCTGATTGCCGGGATTCGAACTCTAGAACCGCTTAGGGAAAGTTCCTGCAGAGACAATGGTAACGCTCTGAGCTGCTTTATTCGGTGATGTCAGGAGAAAACTAGCTAGAGTCACATGTCTTACCGGTGCTTTTTATAATCTTCTATCAAACAAACATTTTTATCGCATTCACTACTGTAATCCTACCTTTACCGTCACCAGTGAAGTATCAAAACATTTTACGAGGGACCCGAATTTTAAACCGCCTATGCAGTTGTGCCAAAAGGAAGTAGTAGACGTGAAGAAACAATGTTATACTTCCCGATTTGCTCGTCATTGAAATCACCACAATTGTTATTCGTACAGACGACACAGTTATTTTACTGGCGAGTTATCTGACGATCTTCTAAGCAAGCTAAATAAAATTGAAGAACGGGCACAACGATTGCTGGTCTCGCGGCGAACGCAAACAATTGAAATTTTATCTTGAAAATTAGTGTCGATGATAAAACTGAACAATACTCGAAAAAGCCAGAACAGGAAAATATCTTCAGCTGCTTTCAGATAGACGATAAACATTGAAAAATCCTATCAAATCTAACGGAAAAGAAACATAACTTAAAGTTGGTACTGAAATTGTAATCGTTTATAATCTGAGAATCAAAACTTTCTTTATATAGTAAATTTCTCTTTACACTGTATACACGAACATTATAAAATCAACATGGACTTTCGTTTTGAGTTATGGGATTTCGGCAGCAAATCGAATCTGGACATTTTTCGGAAATTCGAAGTAATTCATTACGAAACAGTACTACATCCAGTGGTTCGTGGCAAACAAATAATCCTCCTAAGTCGTGAGACCTCAACAAAATTTAACAAGACTTCCTCGGCGATAGAGAAGCCAAATACACTCGCAGGGCAGATGAATCGCCTATCAAGAAACTCGCTCTCAATAACCAACATGTGTTCAGACTGAAAAACCAAAAAGACACAATAGACTTACCGAATCTTTAAAAAGTGTTATTGTAAAAAAATCTTTCTTTAATTATAGGAACAAGAAACACACCTTGTTTCTTACTTTATACCATTTGCTCTACGTTCAACTATGAATGTATTTTAATATGGCTGACGTGAAAATAATACTAGGTCTTAGAAAAGCGTAGAGAGCGTTTAAAAATGATGCTGCTCTCATTTTTATTAAAACCCCTGAATTTTGAAAATTGCAAAAAGTTGAAACTCTTTCAGCATTTTCCTACAACGAGTTCTACATATGAAAGGACGGTAAACGGCTTGTCTCATTTTCGGCAAACACTGTATTTTCGAAAATTGCAAAAATTGACTAAGTATAAGAACAATATCTTGATATATATTTTCTTAAATGATTTTTTCAAAAAAGTAGTTTTACCTTAATTTATGCTTGAAATTTTCGCAAAAGAGGCTTTAAGAAACGGCGCAAGTCTCGTTTTAATTGATGTCTAATTTTTTGAAAAACACAAAAGTTGTAAAAAATACGAGAAGCACACTACTATTTTTTTTACATGAGACAATGAATAGAAAAAAGTAGCTTAAATTTTGACCTAGAACCTGCCTTTCAATGATAATTTTATCGAGACGGTTTTATCCGTTCCTGATACAAGGCCCAGTAAAGAGACTAACAGAAACAATTCGTAAAGTCGATTGAATTAATTTTCGTCTCATAATAGGCATTATAAAATCACAGAAAATCACTTCAATTCCAATCATGTAGAAAATGAAAGAGAATAGGTTACCTGATATCTATAAACAACACTTAAGTATCACTGTAATTATTTTGTTGTATGCAAAAATAATTTGTCCCATCTACATAATGAGCGCTCATATTATTTTCTGTAATATTGCACATGCCTTTATTTCATTTGCCTTTTAATCGGTAAAGCCTCAAATAGCAATAAAACGAAGCTTTAGCCAAAGTACAGACCCATTGAACGCAGGAAACGAGACGCACTCATTTCCATGCTGCCATAACACACAACGTACTAATAGCTTTCACATCCCGTGAGAAATTGCCATTGTACCAACACCGCCTTGGTTTCCTAAACTGGCGACTATCGGCACTCCACTCCCCTCAACTTCATTTCATTAGTTCTCTGTGGAAACTCTTTGCCGCTTCGTCATCAATCAAAGAAGCTTAATTGCTCCGGCGATGGGGCGGGTGTGAGGGCGGATAGGGCGGGAGCAAATTAGGTCGCGTAACGAGGCGATGCGGGGCTCAGTAATGAACTTTAAAATCGATTAATATCGCAAGTTGATCCGACGAAAGCGCGTTCCGCTCTCGCTGCACTCGACTATCGGGCGGCGTAATCGACTCCGCTATCGGCGTTGCGATACCCCTGGACGTTGGCAAGCGAGCGTTCGTAGGTAAGAGAGAGAATCTCGCATTGGATCAGAGTGTGTTTGATCGTCGATTCGATTCGATTCGATTCAATGTGATAGAAGATATTTTATTGGGAATTTTCCCGGTTTTGCGGCCAAAAAAGGCTGATATGGATATATCTACCTTTCTTTTAGCTGCAGTTTTACGGTCGAACTACTGGGATTGCAATGCTACACTGAAAAAAGGAACCCATATATCACAACAAGGTTTCAATAGTTACACAAAGCCTTGTTACGAGAAACGGAAATATTGATGCTTTATTCCTTTCCCTGGATGCGATAGCATCAAAGATAAATGTCAACCTTGCTGGACTAACCGGTCTGTGATTGCTGAAAAGGTGATGATGCTTCATAAACGGACCTGGTCCCCTCCTCAAGGCTATACACGTTGCAGAGCAGTGACAGGTCACAGCAGCAAGGTACCTTGTCAGAAGACCCCGAAGAGCTCTGTGCTGATGGCGGGGGGGAGGGGGGAGGCAGGAAGTGGAAAGGGCGCTCTGCTGATGGCAGTGCGGGGGAGGGGGGGCCAGCAGATAGAATGTCAAGAGTTTGGTATTGCACGCAGCAGCGGCGAGCAGTGCTCGCTCAGTTTCTGCAGATACTCGTCAGTCTTTTCACAGCGATGTGGTGTGATTTGGAATCTGGTAGTAATATCTTTAATAGTCTGAGTTAAGTATTCGAAGTCAAAGTCTTAATTCATCGCGAGTAAAGGAATATTCGATTTAAGTGACGATTAATTTCGTATTTACTTTTGTGAACAAGAAGAGTACTAGAAGAACATGAACGTGAATTAAATGATACCCACTAGGATTGCAGCAAGAATGAATGAATGCATTGACAACCGAATTTGTCGAGGAAATTGTCAAAAATATTAAGGTACATATATATTTCTATCATGTGTTGTAATAATATTTGTATATTAGGTTATGTGCAGTGTTGCAATTGGACACTAAACCAGCTCAAAGTAATGTAAATGTAAATTAATTTTAAAATTCCCTTAAAAGCGTATGTTGAACAAGATAAATAATAATTTCGTTTTATATCATTTGTTTAAAATAATATTAATTCAAATTCCAATGTTGTTAAGAGGACTTGGCTTTCCAACTCATTACTTTGCATTCATTTGAGTTTTTTTAATTGTTAAAAAAATAAAATATTTGATTACTTTTTATTACTCAATTGTGCATTGCAAATAGGTATGTTTTAAACATTTACTAATTTCCCAATTTATTGAAAATGTTTTGAAAATAAGGTTTCAAACATCATTAGTGGCAGTTAGAAATTGTAGAATTGATTATTGTAGTATTCTCATATCTGTATTTAAATTGTCACTAAAGCCTGTCATGTTCTGTATTATTATATTATTCTGTATTATTATATTATTATATTATATTATTATATTATGTATTATTCTATATTATCATGGCTACTTAACCGAAGGTCTAAGCTCTCCTTATACAACAAAATTTTAGTGTACAAGACAATAATCAAGCCAATATGGACTTATGGAATCGAACTCTGGGGAACTGCCAACAAGTCAAACCTGGAGATCCTGAGAAGGTTCGAATCAAAAACATTGAGATATATATGCAACGCCCCATGGTTCGTCACCAACAAAAATTTGTACAAAGATTTGAACATCTCAACAATGTCAGAGACTATCTCGGAGAGAAGCAAGAGGCATCAGATGAGACTGGAAAGCCACCCGAATCAACTCTCAGTGAACATGTTGGACAATAGTGAACATGTGTATAGGCTAAAGCGTGAACATATTCTAGACTTACCTTTTAGATTCTCTTCATAGCAACTTATATCATGTATATCATTTACTAATTGTTCCAAGTGAACAGATTGTAAATTAGCAGAATTGGAAAAAAAAATGTTCTGTAAATATTTGAACCAAATATTTTTATTTTTTAGGTTGATTTTGGTACAGGTGTTGGAAATTGGTTTATCGATGCAGATAATCATGGATATTGTGAATTCCAAATGCCTATTCCATGTCAAGATCATGATCATGTTTTGAAAGTTACTCCAATACTTTGTGTTAATTTCGGAGGGGTTATGGATTTCTGGTACACTGGTCATTCATATTTATTATTCATGAAATGTATCTACATTAATGGTTCTACTTTTTAGTGTGTATAATATTTTTAACGGGCCAATTATTTTAAAATTCTAATTAGGTAATAACTAATCAGTTTTAAAATTTGTGAGGTTGTGGTCTTAGAATTACTAAGAATAATGATGAAAAAAGATTTCACATTCCCATTAGAAAAGTGTCAAACACAAAAATGCTAGGTAACAAACATTGTATGAATGCACGACTAACATTTCTTTGTCAAATATTATGCAATGATTTTGGACTCTTTGTTTTTGTCATCTTCAAAATTACCAGAGAAAATGATTGATGTGTCAAGAGATGGGCAATATACTCGTAATTGTAGTTCTGTTGACCATGATAATTTTCAAAAATATTTCCTTATAAAATAAAACAACTCGATATCACTGGAGAGGATTTCCACGCACTTTAAAATGCTAAACTTTGCATGCAAACGTTCATTCATGTGCAGGTTAAAAAGACACTACAATGCAAAATAAAATTTTAGCTTGGTATTTTTTTGTCTTTTGCTATAGTGAACAATGAATTTCTTTTCACATTTTACTTGGTCAAATTCAACCTTTTGTAAGAAGTGAATGTTTTTGAACATTCTTTCTACATCACAAGTCATAATTGCAGCAAAGTTGGAAAATGAAATCTCAGCCAATGTGAGGTCAAATTCTGTATTTACTGCTTTTGCGCCACAAATATTTTTACTTTTTGGTGAAGTTTCGAGTCAGGATTTAAATTTATCGCTTTATATAATTTTTCCTGTCACACTCACCTGTGCAAACACTAATTTCAGGATACATATATATTAATGACATAACTTTTTAATTACGCTTACCATCATCAATGAAAATAATGCTTGCCAACATTACTTAAAGAATATTGTTTTATCTGTGTTACGTACATGCATTAAACCAATAATTCGGGGATAGGAAATATTATAACTGGTTTCTCTACTTCACCTTTCAGAAAATCACTAATAATAGGAGAAACAACTTAGGAGATGACTCAATTCTAGAATTATTGTGCATAGATTTTCACATGAAATAATGTGTATAACTAAAAATTCAATTTTTATTGCATTATAACTCTTGGGGGGGGTGATATATGTGGATTGATTGTTTTATACAGAACCTGGCTTCTCTACATATGATTTTTCCGGAAAACTATCTAAACGCAATGCTAAAAGGTGTCAAACTGATGTATACCCCTGTATTGCGTATAGTTTCACATGTTTCATTGTTTATCTTGGCTAAATAAATCATGTGAATATTAAATTGTAATAATTTGTGAAGCATTATTAATTATATTATAGTATATGTATTACAATCAGAAGTGCTATCAGGATTTTTCTGGGTATGTGAAAATTATCAATATTCGAAGAATATATTCCTAAATTATGTAGCGATCCAGAATGGTCTGCATTAAATAAAGTAACATGGAGAATATTCATATTTAAAATCACTTCAGAAAGGGGTATTAATTTGTTAAGAAAACTTATTATTGGACTCATCCAATAAAATGAAAACCAATCAAAGAAATATACAAAAAAAGCATGTGAAAATAATTTTCATTTAAATTTTTAGTCATAATTAAAACATCTTGGCGTTTTTACATATAAGAAAATTAAATTTGTAATTATTGGAATCAATAATAAATTTTGTTATTTGTATGTATTTATGAACCAATTTTAAAGTACTTTTGAAGTAATTACTGGTGTCCCTAAGCATGGGCTTAGTCTCCATACAAGTTCAATCCACCCAATCGCATTAATGATTAAGTGTATAATCTATGTTGCATTATCATTTGTTTGCAACAATTTTACGTCAATATATTCTATTTTATTGTGAATGATGTTATAGTTTACACATTTTACTTTACTAAATAAATATATATTGTGGCGTTATGGGATTGTGCAACCCCATAACACCACCATCTCGTATGTATGAACACCCACAGGCAGCGAGGAGAGCAGGCGCAAAAATCGGAGGTGCTTAAACGCGCAGCCTGTTATCCGTTGCCCGTACTAAACAAAAGCGAACTAGCGAGCAATGTTTTCCTTGTGAAGGGTTGAGAGAGGGGAAGTAGCCCCACCACTGAGAATTTCCCCAGGCGTCGAACAATAAATACGCAAACCCGTAAGCGGAAGCCCTCTTTTTGATTGTCGCCGTCGCCGAGTAAGCAGCATTTTGATCACCGCTCGTTAACGTCAGCTTAGATATTGTTTGCCGCCGCAACGACTGCTAGGTAGGAGTTTTCGGCGTCGAACAGACGTTCTAGTTGGTCGTCCGCGAGATAGTGAAGATTTAGTAAAGTGTTTCTTCAATTAACAACATTGGAAGTAAAAGTTACCCGTTGTGGGAAAAGCATTGAAAGTTCTGGTTTAACGAAGTAGAAGTAGCAACGAGCGAGGAACTTGCACGAGTATTCAGGGAAGTGCAAGGGACATTTTTCACAACGTGGGCGTAGTCAGAGGCGCCGGTAGCAGTCGAGGGAGAAGAAGAAGCCGACTAGGAAGAACGGAAGAGGACGCAAGAAGACAGCGTAGACGGCAGAGGCGAATCCCGTCTCGTACGACGCAGAAGCTGGGACCGAGCGACGTCGGTGCAGAGGCCAGGGCATTACCATGAAGGCCAAAAAGCGGGAGTTCTCGAGGTAACGCTTAGCGCGCGGAAAGTAGGTCAAGTTCGCGTCGTCAGGGAAAAAGACTAGTATAGGAAAGTGTTAGGAAATTGAGGACACGGGTGGCAACAAATTGCAGTATTGTAGGAGGAGATTTTTGATGCGCTATTGCCTGCCTAAAACATTCTATTTGGGACATTTATTATTCTGCTATTAGCAGTCACAGTTAAATTGTAAATGAGAGTAGTGCGGTCGCACACATTTTGTTCTTCGCATGTAATATTTTTTGAAGCAGGAGATTGTAAATTGAAATTTGGTTTCATGTGCAATATAATTTAGAATAGCATAAATTTAGACATAATTAATTTTCCAAGGGAATTCCCAGTGTAGATTAGGATAATTATTTCAGAGAATCAATTTTGGAGTAAATTATGTGTTCATTCATTTAATGTGCTGTAAAGGTTTCTATTTGTGTTTTTGATCATTTTTTGTAAAAGTGATTCTATTTTTGCTTTTTGTCATTAACTTATGCCACAAAGTTTATGGGTAAATTATACGCTCGTTTATGTGCAATTTGTGTGATTTTGTGTCAAGGGTTCAAACCTTTCTCGCACCCTGAAGATCCTGCTCCCTAGATTTTAAGCTCGCTTCACGAGCAAAATCTTGTTAACCCGCTTACGGTTCATGCGTGCTGCTGTTGTGAAGGTGGCAGTTGTAATTAAAGGTGGGTTGGTTAGAATATATATATATATATATATATATATATATATATATATATATATATATATATATATATATTCTAACCCGTCCTTCTTTTCTTAACTTACCACCTTGAACGGCGGCACCGTTGAACAGTAGGGGGTTATCTAGATTTGCTCGTGAAGCGAGCTTAAAATTCTCGGGACGCAGGATCTTTGGGTGCGAGAAAGGTCTGAACCCTGGACACAAAAAAAACATTGCAATAGTTAAACAGAGTTTAATTGCTTTTAACCCGCTTCGTCTTTACAACACACACACACAAATGAATAAACACATATAATTTACACCAAAAATTGAGACTCTGAAATTATTGCCCTAATCTCCACTGGGAATTCCCTTGGAAAACTAAATATATCTAAATCTATGTTATTCTTTTACATTGCACACCAAACCAAAATTTACAGTCTCCTGCTTCAAAATATCACATGCAAAGAAAAAGAATGTGTGCAAGTGCACCACTCTCATTTACACTTTAACTGTGGCTGAAAATAACAGAATAACAAATGTCCTATGTAGAATATTTTACGCAGGCAATAGTGCATCAAAATGTCTCCTACTATGATACTGCAATTTGTTGCCACCCGTGTCCTCAATTTCTTAACACTTTCCTATACTATACTATACTTTTCCCTGCCGACGTGAACTTGACCTATTTCTCGCGCCCTAACCGTTACCTCGTGGACTTCCCACTTTTGGCCTTGAGGGTCGTGCGCTGGTCTCTGCGTCGACGTCGCTCGGTCCCAGCTTCTGCGTCGTAAAGAGACGGGATTCACCTCCGCCGTCTACGTTGTCTTCTTGCGTCCTCTTCCGGTCTTCTCCCTAGTTCCGTCTTCTTCCTCGTGCGCCTGGGTCCTCGGCCTCTTCTTCCTCCTCGATGCTACCGGCGCCTCTGACCACGCCCACGTTGCGAAAATGTCCCTTGCACTTCACCGATTACTCGTGCAAGTTCCTCGCGCGTTGCTATTTCTACTTTGCTATACCAGAGCTTTCAATGCTTCTCTCACAACGGGTAACTTTTACTTCCCGTGTCGTTAATTGAAGGAATACTTTACTGAATCTGCACTATCTCGCGGATGACTGACTAGAACGTCTGTTTGACGCAGAATACTCCTATCTAGTAGTCGTTGCAGCGGCGAACAATATCTGAGCTAATGTTAACGAAAAGCTGCTCGGCGAGCGGTGGCAAAAGATCTGCTAGTTCGGCGAGCGGTGGCAAAAGAGAAGAGCTGCTTACTCGGCGAGTGGTCGCAAAAGAGAGCTCCCGCTTGCGGGTTCGCGTATATATCGCCCGACGTCTGGGGAAATTGCAGTGGTGGGGTTGCTTCCCCTCTCTCAACCCTCCACGAGGAAAACGTTGCTCGCTAGTTCGCCACCGTGTAGTACAGGCAACGGATACCAGGCCGCGCTTTTAAGAGCCTCTGCTTCGCCGCGCCTGCTATCCTCGCTGCCTGTGGTTGTTAACACATACTAGACGGTGGCGTTATGGGGTTGCACAATCCCATGACGTCACAATATATATATATATATATATATATATATATATATATATATATATATAGTGACGTACCTTCAATGTGGTACTATTCACTACATTTATTTTTAGAAAGGGACAGGTGTCTTGGTTCGTGAATGGGCCTCTGAAAGTTTGGCGAAAACATTGGAAAAATTCAACTATAATTCTTTTAAAACAAACAAACAAACGAATTATTACCAAAATCACAAATTTAGTTTATCAATTCCAGTCTAATCACTTTCCGTTTTGGTATCAAAACTATACCTATGAGCTCAGATTACACAATACCTTGAATGCCATAAACCGTTCGTTTCTTCTCGGATGCTCCCCAGCGGCTGCGGCGATCGGCGGCCTTCGGCGCGACTCGGCGCCCGTCGGATGATTGACCTTCGCTCGGAGGTCCGTGGCCCCAGCTCTTAGCGATGGTTACATAACGACACCTTTGCTTCGACCCCGACCGTTGTGAATGTATTTCATATCGGGTAGGCATTAACCCAATATCACTGTCCACCTATCTTTTGTTAATTATCTCAGTTCTCCCTTGCTGCACAACCTACCAGTTCCACTTCGTCTACCTTTTCACAATCATGTATACACGTGGCAACTATCTTCCACTGTTACTAGCCATGCAGTCCATAGTTTTTACTTTGTCACCACAGTTCCCGGTACCTATTCCGCTTCTTCATGCTTACCCTATTTATTAACGGCCACTATCACACTTAATTCACTCCTTGATGACTTCTCTTCCATTATTTAACTTCATTTTGTTCCTTTTTCACCGCGCGCATCAACACCGCCCCGCTCTCCTTCGAGTTCAGTTCCTCACTAACTGCCGTCATCTCGCCCGGTCTCGCCGTCTTTTTGCTCCTGACCCTTTCCCAGATGTTGTCAGCTACTCGCCGCCGTTACCGTACAATTCAAGGTATATGTATCCAAGAAAACTCACCGCGTTTCAATGTGTTTTAGAGAAACGCACCGCGTTTCATCACCACCTCCTCCCCCTTTTTCGGATTTTTCTTGGTAAAAATCCAATGATTTAGTACAACCTAATCTTGAAGGCTGCCCTCTCTTGTAAGGCATGGTCTCAAATTATGAAAATTGTAATCTCCTACCACCTCTTGCCTGTCGTTCAAAAATCTAGCCACTTTCTTATCGGGATGAGCTATAAAACAGCTGTTGTAGAACATTTCTTTCCACTTGTCGAAAGCGTCCTGGTATGCATCGCCCCACTTCCATTTGCGGCCTTTTTTCAAACGTTGGTAGAGCGGGTACATCACATCCGCAAATCGTGGACAGAACCGTGCATAATAGTTGCATGTGCCGATGAGCCGGCGTACTTCTCTCACAGTTCTCGGTGGCGGTTTATTTCTGATCTCTTCGTTCCAATACCGTTCGAAAAATATTTCTTTAAACTCCTTCAGCGACTCAGGAAGTACATCGAATGTATCGGCCCACGTTCGGGCGTTCCTCTCTAACATTAGATACAAGAATTGGACCTTGCATCTTTCCGATATGTTAAATACTGCTAAGTACCGTTCTGCCACTCGTATAAATGCATAGGGGTTTTCCCTGCCATCCCCCGAAAATTTCATTGACCTTGGGGGCGTAAGTGGCGCCATCCCACGCGCGGCAATCGGTGATATTTTACACTCTTCTATCTGTTCAATATATATATATATATATATATATATATATATATATATATATATATATATATATATATATATATAACTTGTTTTACTCAACAACAATGCAGGTATTATTGATGTATACCTACCCTAATAACAATCAGACTGCAGAATTTAATATCTTCTAATGCATATCGTGTAATTTATTGTGAAATTAAATTATCACAAAATGCGTCACATGTATGAAATTTCCAGTTTTTTCGTTGTATGGTCGTGTAGGTAAATATACAGATTATTGTTGGATCAAAAATAAATAATGAATATACTATTTTAATAATGGTAAGTACTACGCATAACCCATTCCTATCGACATTAATTCCTAAATCTGTCAACAATCAGTAACTTGTTGCACCAAACGATGCTTAAATAAGGCAACATAGACGGCTGGAACCTGCAACCTGTATTGTTCCACGCGCCGACTACGCAGGCCTACTCCTCCTATCAGTATCGCCCGGATACGTCATGACGGTAGGCTGAACTCTCCAACATGTGGTGCTCGCTTACGCCTTTTCCTCCATAAAGGGTGCTTGGGCTCGGCAACTCCTAGCCGTGAACTTCTAACAATCTGCATTCAGTGGTGTGCAACAAGGCACCCTTCACGATGCAACTTTTCGTTCCAACAATCTCCGTCACGAAACAGCAACCGTGAACCTTGTTGGGCCTATATTATCATACATTCCCTTGTTACAGTATCATGGATCAGGTATACTGCAACTGTTCTTTTCTCCGTGTAACAATTTTATTTTCACGCCCATCGTTTTATTTTGTTTTAACTCATGCGAACAGTTTTTGGCCTTTCCTGAAACCGCACTGTTCTTCCAGTAACACATGCTCATTAATAATATTTAATCGCCGAGTTATTATCTTAGCATATATCTCATAGGCTGTGTTGAGAAGACTTATTCCTCTGTAATTTTGGCAATCTTGTCTATTACCTTTTTTGAAGATTGGGCATATAATTCCTTTCCTCCAATCTTCGGGAGCGGTATATCTCCTCCAACACATATTTATTATTTCGAGGAATCTCCTTATTTCGTTCGGTGCGTACTTTAGTAGTTCGGCATTCATGTAATCAGTTCCTGGCGATTTCTTATATTTGAACGTTTTAAGTATATTGTTCAATTCGTCCAGTTCAATGGGATTATTTTTTCCGATAGGGGGTTTTCGGGAGTCTCTGTGTTTGTCCACAGAGACTGATAGTATGTAAACCATTCTTTCTCGGATATATTGTTAATTTTTAATGTATCTCTTTCTGTCGAGTTTAGATACTTCATTATTTTGTATGCAGTGTCCTGTGATCCATGACAGTCATGTTCAATCTCGCTTACATATCTATCCCAACTTTCTCGCTTTATCTTTCTAATTTATCTCTTCGCAATAGCGCTTTTATTTTTATATCCTATTTTGTCTTCCTCAGAATGTGATTGGAGATACTATAGGTAAGCCTTTTTCTTTTGATCGACAATTTCTTGTATTTCTTCATTCCAATTTTGGACACCCTTCTTATTCCTTGCTTTTGTTCTTTTGCCTAGGACTTCTTCTGCTGCTTGTAATATTATCTCCTTAAAACCTTGCCATTCTACATTTACATCTGTACTGATTGCTCTATGATCAATAGAGGATAGCAATCGTGAGCAGTATAATCTTCTTATACTCTCTTGTTGCAGCAGGTATACTTTAAAGCTAGTTTTATTTTCCGTAGCCTTCGTCTTTTTCCTGTGGATCCATTTCCTAGGGATTTTAAGTTTACAAAGAACTAAGAAGTGATCCGTACTAACGTCGCAGCTCCTATATACTCGTGTATCATTCACGTATGGGGAGAGTTTCTTGTTGGATAGGATATAGTCGATTATTGATCTCGTACCTCTTGCTGACCATGTGTATTTGTGTATATCTTTATGTCGGAAGAGGGTATTAGTTATTTTAAGCTCGTTAAAGCTAACAAAGTTTCTCAGGGCTATGCCGTTCTCATTTAGAGTTTGTTCTCCATTGTTCCCAATTAGATTTCCCATGATTTGTTGTCCAACACGTGCATTAAAGCCACCTCCAATTGCTACATAATCTGTCTTGTTTATTGTGTTTAAGTGAGACTGGAGGGATTCATAGAAGTTAATACTTTCTTCTTTACGTCCCTCTTCAGGTGCATACGTGCAAATAATCGTAATATATCCTCTAGCTGTTTTAGTCGCACGTTTATTATCCGGTCGCTTACAAAGTTATAGCTCTGAATTCTATTTTTTAGGGAAGATTTAATCATTATTCCTACCCCTGATGATGCTCTTTTATTTTGAGGGACTCCGCTATATAAAAGAATGTAGTTTAGGTATTCCAATGTGCCTTTTAATATTTTCTTTGTTTCGGTGATGAGACATATATCTACGTTAATGTTTTCTAATTATTTTTGTAATATTTCTTCTTTTTGCGTCAAACCTCTTACGTTCCAAGTAGCTAGGTTCAAGTTCTCCAAATTTCTTTTCCTATTCCTGTTCTTTGCATGGGTCGTCATATGATTGGTCCGGCTGTTCTCTTGATGGTTATCAGTAATGGGATGTCTCCCGGCCGTGTTACGAGCACTGCGCGGGACTAGCTTGGTGATGGGATTGCCATCTTAACTGCCCCCAAGCTGGCAGAGTGCATTATTTGGAGCACTATCCTAGATGCGTAACTTTTCCCGCATTCGTTGTAATATCGCAGGTACTGGGCCGCATCTGCCCTGGAAGATATAGGAAGCTTGAGGTGTCGGTACTTCCGCCTCTTCTGCCGTTGGCCTTCCCTCGCTGGTGTCCTCCCGTTCTAGGGGGGGCATGCACTGCTTACTCTTCTGGAGTACTTCTTCGTCTCATCCCTACCCTTTGACCTGTCCGGCAAGGGAGGCCCTACCATTAGCTACGCTACCGCCGGCATAGCTCTCAGGGTCACTGGGATACTCAAGCTCCACCACCAACGTCAAAGTCATGTACTCCCTAGGTGGGGCCCATGAACCTATGCTCATTAATACAGTAGGAAGGTGGTGTTTCTTTTACAGACAAATTTCTAACGTTTTACTATGTCTTACACTAAATATATCTCTCAGCAAGCAGTTTTTATCATTTAAATGTCATTACACATTGTCTATAGCTTACAAGTCAAATGCTGTTTGGCCCCTTTGGCAGAATCAGCCAGTTTTAATTTCGGCTCAATATTGTTGCACCCTAGCCTATACTTGTGAAACGTTTCATGATAAAGCAGTTCAAAGAAAAATGTAGTTACTTTTTGACTAAACATAAGTCATTCAGAAGTTCCAAAGTATCTCTTTCAAAAACACGGAGAAATTGAGTACCAGCAACGACCCAGGAAAGAGACCTTACGTTATATTCTGAGAAATTAGTCTTTTTTGTACTACTGTACTTAAATTAGTTAATACTCGTATTCATGCAATCTTTTTGTAAAGATGCTTTCCAATATTGGTAACCAAGAACGTCTACAGTCTCTACAGAAATACTTTATCATTCTCAGACTTGCTGGTCTGAAATTCCCTCCGCTAACTCCACCGCGTGAGAACGTCCGACTTTGGCAAGCAGCGTGTGGTTCTGACGGAGAAGCTTCTATTGCCAGCGGAAACCCACAGAAAGCAAGAACGACGTTTTCATTTTTTGCTCCGGGACGAAAGCAAATTGCCCCCGCAAAATTTTACTTTTGAGAGTTCAAGTCGACGGGGATAATTTTAAAAGTCCCGTTTTCTTCTTCTTCTTCTTCTTCTTCTTCTTCTTCTTCTTCTTCTTCTTCTTCTTCTTCTTCCGGCTTGCCTGTGCTCTGAATGTGTTAAGTCTTTAGCGAGGAAAACACAAAAAGTCCCTCCCCGCGAGGAGAATCGCGAGGGTTCGCGGGTGAGTGGTCGCATTCTTCGTCCGGCGGCGGCTGTGGGGGAGGGACTGTTTCCACGTGCGCGGTGGGACTGGAGTCGGAGTGGGAATGGGAGGGGAGCGAGGGAAACTAGTGAGGAGGCAAGTGAAGGGGTGGAAAAGAAATGCATGAATTTAAGAGGTGCCGACAACATGCCAAGCAACATGTTGAATGTTACTGAGCACGCCGATCGCCGAGGGTCAGCGCGCGGTGTGGACGCGGTGGGCCAGCAAGCCGTGCCAGAGGGCGCTGGGGAAGCCGGCGAGAGAGGCGACTCCACGGAGGAAGACCCAACCCTGGGGACCGGCTCCACTGCACGGAGGTGCATTCGCGCTGCAAGCTCTTTCCATAGTGGGAGTGGGACAGTAATGACTCCGAAGCTCTCTAATAGTAAAGTTCATGTGGAGGCAATATTTCCTCCAGTTAAGTTGTACCTCCTTTATTTATGGAACACTTCAGTTACCATTTTTTGCCAATGAACCTGTGGTGGGAAACCTTATACAATGAAGTTACACATGTGACCTTTGATGCTGATTGGTAGGAAAGTTATCGTTCAATGACTTTTGGCACCTTCACGTTTAGGCTCTCTGTCATATTTACCTTTACCTATTAAACTGCTGTGTAAGATGAATTCCCAATTAACAAGATTGTGTCAATGATTCCTATTTCTATAGTTTTTTGAAAAGTAAATTGGGAAGAATATCTTGCTTTACATCTGAACACTTAAAGTAGGTAGCTACTGTTCTTTCAATCGAACAGCATAACTAAACTAACTGTGTTTGGTTATTAAATCGATTTTAATCACTGTGGATAAATACTGTCATTTTCTCTATCAATTTATTATGTTCTGTTTATTGACACGAGGTTGAGAAAATATACGAGAAGATGAATTTTATTTCAGTCTTTCATTTTTTATTAAGTTAAGTGTCTAAGTACCAATTACCAATAATAAGCAAAACTACGTAGCTTGTATTCCATATAATTAGAGAATTTTCGTGTTATTTTTAAATCAAAGCTACTGGTACTTCCGCGACCTCATTTTTCGCTTTGTGGAAAGGATGGTTTTGGTGATACTCATTGGTGGTAGTAATCGGTGAAGTAATTGGGAACGAAATAAAAAAAACTATTCTGAAAAGTAGGTAGCGAGAATATAAGCATGTTCAGAAATAAATTATTTTCAATATGTGATCTTCACTGCTTTCTTCTAATTGAATTACATCGTCTTCTTCGTTTTCTTGCTTCTCTGCTTCTTCTTGTATTTCTCGGTCTGATTGAACAGATGTATGCCACGTAATACTCGTTCCCACCCTTCAGCTAATTTTGGCACATTCCTGTTTGCGGTGAGGCAGGGCTGATACATGATAGATGATGCCTTTGAGATCTGAGTAAATATGGGACATATGAGAGAAGATGCGTCGAGATAGTGAGCTGCGATATGCGCAGCGGTGGCTGCGGGGGACGGATAGCCGTTGGCGCAGCGCAACCAGACGGGAACAAACGAGGGTCGGGACTGAGAGGTGCACTCCGTCATGATGACGAAGAGAGATGACGTAGCTCCCAGTGTTTCATTATGCCATTAGCTTAGTGAACGGCTCTACAATTCTATCGGAGCGGAGGCTGACGCACCTACACAATTTCTACAGCGTGCTAGGAAGTTTGCATTGCAAATAGATTGTATCAGCTAGCACAAAGTTTCTCTGATCAGTAACGTTTGAATTATCCCCATGCGCCAAATTGGCTGTGGCATCACTTCAAAAACTGATATTATATTAGTAATAAGAAAGATATTAGTCCATGGTAGGTTTTTTTGTAAAACAGAATGTTGAAGAATTTAAAACATGAATTGTTCAGACTATTTTATATCAATGCGATTTTTTTATTGTAGTATGTAAATGGGTTTTTATGGTTGCAGTTAACTGTAAATTGATTTTTGATCACGGGCATTGTTCATTACCAAGTTGTAATGAAGGAATTCCAATATCCAGAAATGCTAAGAGTCAATCCAGTTTCTCAAAATGGTGTTTTGAAGAAAATCGAGGGAAAATATTGAAAATTTCGGGTATTAATATTCCCATTTTCTACTGCTCATTAATATTAATGCTCCATTTTCTACTGCTCATTAATATTCCCACTTTCTACTGCTCATTTCTTGTATTATTATTCTTAATTGGCTATTACGAGTGACCCTCCGAGTATACATTTTTGGTTAAAAGTAAATGTAATAAAATATCGAGTAGGTCTTTAAGGAGAAGTTTCGCTAAACAGTTCGTGAATTGACTGTTTATCTGCTGAAAAAAGTATTTCAGCACTATGGTACAAAAATAACATAACCCATACATAACCTAAGTTAACAATATACGAAACGTTTATTCAAGCATTGCAAAACTTAAATGGTAATTTTACACCACAGCGAGTATCTTACAGACTATATTGTGCATTAGCAGTTGCTCTCAAATACAACTCTCACTCGAATAGAGCCGTGTATCGCCGGGTTATGCCTTTTCAAATATTGCGTGCGAAGTCCAGATCATCTCCAAACACACTGGCGTGTGACAAAACAACCCCAACTGCTCACGATACACAAGCCTTTTTGGGTAATGACTACTTTTCTCTTTAAAGCGAAACGGAAGGTATCGAAGTGATAGGAGTATAGTTTCATAACTATTGCGTGAAATGTAACGCTACGTTGTAGCATTAACAAGTGACCGTTGTCTGCAAGTGGCCGACCGGTCAGCTGAGTAAGCTCATATCTAGCATACGCTGTACCTACTCGGACCGGCAGGTTCTAAGGTTTGAGCATCGATAGCAACGTTTTTCGACACCACCTAGATAGCTAGGTCAAATTCTCTGTCTGGGGAAGAATTCTTGCGACAGGCTGTTCTGATCGGGAGTTTTGTCAGGCGAAGGCTAAAGTAGCTCCCTAAAAACGAGTCACGTCCGACGCACTCTCTCCCCTTCCTCTTGTCATGTGATTACTTACACACACGCGCGCGCGCGCACTTGCATGCACTACACTACTACACCCATCGGGAGACCAGTCGAGAGCTTAGAGCTTGACTGAGTGGTGCCCAAAAATTCTTGGAGGGGGAATCTCCCGCAAACAGACATGTAAGTTATCGCCTGATGGTACTACCCAGCGGCTTAAGAACACCACGAGTCCCTGAGGCTGCTATTAGCATTAGTTCCGTAAGTGTAGAGAATATAATATCCATTACACTAATGCCAAAAGCAGTTGACGTGCCCTGAAACGTCACTTTATGAAAGAATCAATATAATTTCCAGTTCCGTGGCGTGTGGCGTATTATAGAGCGTGAAGCGTGTGCATGCGACACACTGCGCGCTGCCCGTCGCCTGTGCGGAGCTGAGCGGGAGCAAGACGGTTCGCGCGGCTCGCGGGCCGGGATGCTAAGGAAACAGGCGCTCTCCGCCAAGGCCCAGCGTCTCGCCGCGCCTCGCCGCGCCTCGCCGCGCCTCGCCGCGCCTCGCCGCGCCTCGCCGCGCCTCGCCGCGCCTCGCCGCGCCTCGCCGCGCCTCGCCGCGCCTCGCCGCGCCTCGCCGCGCCTCGCCGCGCCTCGCCGCGCCTCGCCGCGCCTCGCCGCGCCTCGCCGCGCCTCGCCGCGCCTCGCCGCGCCTCGCCGCGCCTCGCCGCGCCTCGCCGCGCCTCGCCGCGCCTCGCCGCGCCTCGCCGCGCCTCGCCGCGCCTCGCCGCGCCTCGCCGCGCCTCGCCGCGCCTCGCCGCGCCTCGCCGCGCCTCGCCGCGCCTCGCCGCGCCTCGCCGCGCCTCGCCGCGCCTCGCCGCGCCTCGCCGCGCCTCGCCGCGCCTCGCCGCGCCTCGCCGCGCCTCGCCGCGCCTCGCCGCGCCTCGCCGCGCCTCGCCGCGCCTCGCCGCGCCTCGCCGCGCCTCGCCGCGCCTCGCCGCGCCTCGCCGCGCCTCGCCGCGCCTCGCCGCGCCTCGCCGCGCCTCGCCGCGCCTCGCCGCGCCTCGCCGCGCCTCGCCGCGCCTCGCCGCGCCTCGCCGCGCCTCGCCGCGCCTCGCCGCGCCTCGCCGCGCCTCGCCGCGCCTCGCCGCGCCTCGCCGCGCCTCGCCGCGCCTCGCCGCGCCTCGCCGCGCCTCGCCGCGCCTCGCCGCGCCTCGCCGCGCCTCGCCGCGCCTCGCCGCGCCTCGCCGCGCCTCGCCGCGCCTCGCCGCGCCTCGCCGCGCCTCGCCGCGCCTCGCCGCGCCTCGCCGCGCCTCGCCGCGCCTCGCCGCGCCTCGCCGCGCCTCGCCGCGCCTCGCCGCGCCTCGCCGCGCCTCGCCGCGCCTCGCCTCTATTAACCTATGAAAATACATACAATATATTTACATACATATCGAATCAAAAATAGTAAAATATCTTCTTTACTTAATCACGTCTTGGCATCGTCGTGTTCGATTGGCTTCACCATATTCAGAATCATGATACCCCGGATAACATCTGTTTAATTGAAAACTTCACTAATGAATGAACTAAAACGTTACGAGAAAATATATTGGAATATCAATAGAAAATAAGTTTTTAGTAAGGAGATTTTTTCACAGCATAGCATAAGACTGTCGACTGCATATTGTATCGTATGTTAGTCGATCACTGCGACATGCTTTACCTTATAATGCTAAAATGTGTGCTAAATCATATAAAAATTATTATAGGAGAATTTGGTCACATCGCAAATTTATCGTACCATTTTGTACAATAATTATATCGTACGTTCATCGTAACTAATTATGGTAAATGTGCGATAATTATCGTACGTCTGCCAACACTGACAGGCAATAACCTATTTAGATGAAAAGTTAACTGACTCGCCTACAACCACGACTTTCATAAGCACTATGCTCTTGCACCTTATCGCTAATTTTTTGCCGTCACCATCCGCGGCGCCCTTTCATTATTCGTCAGCTTGAGCGCTCCTTGTTCAGGAGTGGCGCGTCTAATATCTTTCTGTGAAGTGTTAGCGGGTAACCTTGATAAAACTTTGGCAACTTATTGCTTACACTTCCAGGAAAAATATAGACATAGTTCGATGGGAATGACTGCGCACATAGACGCGCGTTGACGATTTTGTTCTGACTCACGCGCCCTCTATAGAACGCTCTACATAACGGCGCTTGATGTAACCCGTCTTTATTGCATATTCTGACCCTGCGATTGTGAAATTTCTCCCGAGAGAGACAGACACAGGGAGAGGTGAAGAAGACAGAGAGAGAGAGAGAACCATACTCGCGGAAAGTCTTTCTTCTATTGAACGTTTTGAAGAGTATGGCGTAAAACGTGATTAACAATCACATGACTAGTAGCATGTGAAGATTAATACATTACAAAAGCGGAACATTGCCGGGTCCAGTAGTAAAGAATAATTAAGTATTCGTGCTTTGTGGATATTTTTACAATATATTTTTGAGCAACATAATTTAAACGAAGTTGTACTGGTAATTAAAAACCTACATATTTACTTTTTCTTTCATTGGAAAATTTCTTTATCATGGATATTTTCTTAATATACGTTAGAGAGCAACGAAGCAATTACCACTATAAAAATAACTACAATATTGTCACTGGGTGATGTGAATAAAAGTAAGCAATTACTCTTTGCTCCAGTTATGGAGATTCTTCTAAATTTCGTATGAATAAAGTGCGTGAGCAATTGCTCAGTCTCTCGAGTACTTGCTCCGTCTCTCGAGCACTTGCTCCGTCTCTGAGCGTACTCTAAACTGGAGAGTAAATGCGCAGAATTGGTATGAATGAAGTTTAACCTTTATACTGAAGATTGAGAACATGCTTCTAAATTTCGGAGGGACCTCAGTAGCAGACTCACGTTTGAAAAGTGAGGTTAAAATGGCCGTACGTATACCGTGTGCTCACATACAGATACAGCGGAGTAAAAAAAATACGAGATTCGGCGAGATTCTTGTGATAAAGATTATAAGAATCTTTACCGATTTGTAATGGACAATTTTATATGGTTGACACGACTTTTTCTTGGCGATCATGAAGAAACAAGAGGTGAAGCTCTAACCAATGAGCAAAAAATGTAAAGTTTTCTTCGCTACGTGACCGATCTTGGTTTTCAAGTAGGAGTGGCAGAAGATATTGGTGTGGATCAGTCCACCACTGTGGAGCAAGTCTTTTAGTTTCGTTATGCAGAAAATAAAAGAAAAAACAGTATTGGATACAGTTCCCAAGAACTGCAATAGATCTCCAGCATGCAAGAGATCTGTGGCAGGAAAGATGCACTTCGAGATGAACGCCGAATATTTCGGAGTACTGCTTTTTCAAATTTTGAAGAGCTTATATCTGGAGTCTTCGTACCTCCGGAAGCTGGATCTCCTCAAATCCTATTCGATATTTGCTGAGCATCTTATCAAAAATTAGTTGAGACTCTGGCGTCTTGTGATCCTCATCACTGCTGCTACTCATTTCGAGTTGGAAATACGAAAATATCCAGAAGAAAAGAGTGCAAATTCACACACGTGCTCACAACTTCACAATGTTCCAACAGAAGCTTCCTCACAAACTTGAAAACAAGTGATGTGTGTGGCGCGCGTAACGTATGTAACCTCTTTGCTACTCAGAAAACCCATGTTCAAAAAACTTTGCCTACACTATCACTTGTTCACTACGCGCAAAAGCTCGCGAGGCATGAGCAAGTTTTTTGGAGACAACACGAAGTTTTTATTCATATGAAATGAAGGTTCTGCTCAGTGCTGCTCAGTAGACTCACTTTGCTCCGGAGCAAGTACTTCCGAGCAAGTGATGATTTTTAATCACATGATCCAATGTCTTTGCGGCGTACTTGGTACTAGGTTTACTAACCTACCAGGTTACTCTTTTCATTGAAGGCTTGCGTCAAATATTTTTTTGAAATCTTGCAAACAACCGAGAGTTACTAGGCTGTCACGGTGACGCCGCATCCATGGCGAAGGTGCCGACGTTTCGGTCGCCAGAATAGCGTAGCCAGTTTATCTGTTTGATGACACACGCCTCTTAGCCAGAGAAGTCCGTTGGGGCACGAGGAGGGTAAAAGAGGCGGTGGAAATTATCAAACACCCCCATAACTTGAATGCTGACCAAGGCATTCGTCTACACGTTTTTTTTGTTTTTTTCGGCGTAGCCGAAGGTCGGTGTGGTGATTCGATCGCATCATGATCGTATTGATCAGAGGATGCCTGGAAACACCTATTTTCGTCCGATCTCGACCGGACGCAGTCGTAGCTGCTCTGCAACGTCCGATTACGGACGGAGCGCCTCCTCTCAACCCGCGGGGACCCCGCCCCAGATTGGCCGGTGCACTCTTTCCGCATTGGCCGACCACCCGGCCAACCGGCACTCGGGTAGAGGAGAAACTGAGCCCGATTTTAACTCGTGCGCAATACATCTCCGCGCATTCAGTGAATCACACCACTCAGTGAATCTTGTCCCACTTTTACCCCTACCCGTTTTCCAATAAACCCCAAGGAAAGACCCGAAATCCTAGACGTGGCGGTCACGGCCGGAAACATCCGGGTAACAACGCCAAAACCAATCCCCTTTCCCCTATCTGATCACAGTCCTATCACCTACGCTGTAGGCAGCATACGCTACTTCAGCAGTCCCAAGCAGTGGGTCCCACAACCCACAAATTGGAACAAGTTCCGCTCAATACTCGCCACATCTTCTCAACAACTTCTCCACAAATCATAGACTCTAAAGAATCTATCGATGCACGGATACAAACACTAATAATAATAATAATAATAATAATAATAATAATAATAATAATAATAATAATAATAATAATAATAATGTCTTTATTAATGGCGAGGCTCAGGCCATAGGGCCTGCTCTTCCGCCTAACCACTTAAATTTACATACATTTAGAGAAGTAACATTTTAAGAGGGGAGGACAAGCTGTACATTTAAGTCTGGGAGAACAAATCTAGGGACCATCCCGGCATACGCCTTAAGCGATTGAGTAAACCCAGAAAAACCTCAATCAGGATGGCGGCTTAGGGCCGAACATTAATACAACTGAGTATGTTATACTGAGTAGTGAAAGGGAAGTTTCGTGAAAGAGAAAAGAAAAGACGTACAGGGGAAGGGGTCAGAAATTATAAATGATAAAGTTTGTGAGGGAAAGGGAAGAGAAAAAAAGCGAAGGAAAGGACGAAGAAGAAGTAGGCGAAAAAAGTGAAGTTATTTGAGGAACGTTACAGAAAGCTACGTTTAGTTTACAGTAGCACTTTACATAAATATACAATAATTTTGCACCAGAGAAGCACAATACACTATAAGCTAATGACAACAGTAATTTTAAACACAATACTGGCAGTATTAAGGAACAATACAAAGAGTGCGGGTATCTTAACATCAATTTTGTTTATGCCAATATATTGTAGTGAGTATCCTGATGATGGTACAGAGATAGCTACAAGTATATTTTATCTGGAACGTCACTAATACTTTTGTATATTTAATTAACAATTTCATTAGGGTACACAGAAAAATAATAATGCTCATAATTTAGGTGTGAGAGGGAATGGAAGATGAGGATAGAGCAATGAGGTATGGGGTAGAATATTGAGAATAAAGAGGGGGAAATAGAGGGTGTTTAACGGGGGCGGTGACCGGGCGCTTGGAAGTGGGAGAAGTCTGGAGATTGAAGGAGACGTTAATGCCGTTCTATATGTCGTTATTCCTTACCCATGTGGTTAATTCAGCTTTGAATTTGCCGAAAGTATTTAAATGTTTTACTCTCGCTGGTAATTTATTCCAGGCTCGGATAGCTGTAATGGTGAATGATTTACTGAATGAAGTCGTGTTGTGACGTGGTACACAAAGCAGGGCTGATTCACGAGATCGATTTAGTTTCAGAAGATTGAAGTTACTTATGAGGTGTGTTGCATGAGAACCGGTTAAAACTTTATAAAGAAGAAGTAAAGAGTGGAGTAACCGTCTTTTGTCTAGAGTAAGCATACGAATTCTGTCAAAAAATTCGGATACATGGTCGTATTTTCTTAGATCAAAAATAAAACGTACGCATGCATTCTGGGCTACTTGAAGTTTACGTTGTAATTTAAATGTCATGTTGGTCAGAAGAAAGTCGCAATAGTCGAAATGTGGCATGATAAGGGATTTGATGAGAGTCTCACGTGTGCTACCTGGTAAAAGTGCTCGCAGGCGTTTCAGTGAGTGCATTGAAGCAAAAACTTTACGGCAGGTTGAATCTACGTGCGAGTTCCAGCTGAGAGTGTTGTCGATAACTACACCTAGGTTCTTGACTTCAGAACACCAAGATAAAATGGTGTCATTTATAAAAATATTAGGCAAAGGAGAAGAAGAGATTTTATTCATAGTGCATTTCGAGCTGATAACCATGCACTGTGATTTGTTTGGGTTTAATTGTAAGCCTAAAGACGCTGCCCAGTTGTTTATCGCTCTCAAATCTTCATTAATTTTTTGTACGAGTGAAACGAGGTGAGACGGGTGACCACTTATATATATCTGGAGATCATCCGCATACATTTGATGACTGCAATATTTAAGTGCATTTCCCACGTCATTTACATAGATTAAGAAGGCCAGTGGCCCTAACACAGTGCCTTGAGCAACTCCGCGGTTAAGCTTCAAGTCCCTTGAGCTACGGCTACCGGACACCACTCTTTGGGTTCTGGAAGTTAAATAATTAAGAAACCATTTACACGTGGGCTGTGCAAATCCCATGATCTTTAGTTTGGCGAGCAGGATGTCGTGATCTACTGAATCGAATGCTTTTCTGAAATCCAGAAGAACCAAAATAGTTATATTACCGTAATCTATTGCTGTTCTCGCGTCTTCAATAACGTTTAGTAGTGCGGTTCCAGTATTTCTGCCGGAACGGAAACCTGATTGCTGATCGTTTAAAAGTGATTTTGTTCGAAGATACTGTTCAGTTTGCTTCCGGACGACTTTTTCGAGTACTTTAGAGATAGTTGGGAGGATGCTAATTGGGCGGTATTCAGTAGGGTTTTTGGTTGATGTTGTCTTGGGAATAGGATGCACGAGCGCAGTCTTCCAGGATAAGGGATATTGCCCGCTCATTAGTGAGAAATTTACGATTTCGGTGATAATTGGGTACGTCACATCTAAGCTATTTTTTAGCAGCTTGGCATTTATACCATCGGAACCTGAAGCATTTGATTTGAGACTTTGAACGATTTTAATTATGTCCTGATGTTCAACGGACGAAAAGAAAAATTTATCGTTGGATTTTATTTCTGCGTTTTGGAGAAACAAAAGAGATTGCTTTTTCAAGTTACTGTCAAATGAAGGAACGCTGTTTATGAAACTGTGATTTAGTGATTCTAAGGGTATATTCGCTTCAATTTGGGGAGGACCTTTGCCTATTCCTAGATTTTTCAAATTTTTCCAGATCGTTCTCGAGTCGCTGTTTCTGCCGAAGGTGGTGTGGTAATATTTTATTTTAGCGTTGCGGCATTTCTGCGTAACTAAATTTCTGAGCATTTTGTACTGTTTTTTAAGTAGTTCGCATTTAGTTTTCCGGAAAATTGCATACGCTGCATCACGATCTTTCATTAAATTTCGAATTTCAGCAGTTATCCATGGTGCAGGAGGACGAGTTACACGCGAAATTTTTAAAGGCGCATGCCGGTCGTAGAGCTGTGTTATTAAGTTAGTGAAAATATTTACTTTATCATCCAGTAATTCTTCTTCGTGTACAAGGTGCCATGGAAGTGCCAATCCATCTATAATAAATGATTGCTTATCAAATTTTGAAAAATCGCGGTATTTGATTATGTGAGGTGAGTATTTAGGGCACTTCAGGTTGTAAACAAGGTAAATTAGGTCGTGTTTTGAAATCCCAGGAACTGGAAATTGTCCGTGTTTTCGAACTTTGTTTACATTAGACACTATAATATGGTCGATCCAAGTTTCTGTGTTCTTTGAGTGGTGTGTTGGTGCTAGAGGTAAAATTTCGAGGCACATGCTGTGGAAAAACCGCGTAAAAAGCTCTGCAGAGGGAGAAGGTTTTAATAAGTTATGATTAAAGTCACCCATTACAATAACGTGTTCATAGGAATTTATCGCAGATGCAATGGTTTCGTCCAGCATATCTATGCTGCCTGTCTTAGGAGGTAAATATATTACAGCCAAGAGACATTTTTTCCCTAAAAGTCCAACTTCGATAAAAAGATATTCACTACGCAGGCAATCCGTATTTGTTGAAGATAGTAAAAGTTTATGCCTTAGATCTTCGCGAATGTATATACCGACGCCTCCACCGTGTGCGGCGACGCTGGCCTTTCGATCGGCTCTTATTAGGCGGTACCCTGATATCGCTACTAGCGCGGAATTGAGAGAATGCTTCAACCAGGTTTCGCTTATGAGAAGTGCATGAAAACGGTGTTTAGATAAAATTTCCGTTACTTCGTCGAAATGGCAGGGCAGAGACTGGGCATTTAAGTGTGCAACGTGCAGAGAGAGGGAGCGAGGATTAGGCTCATTTATAGTGCCAGACGCTTGGACGGTCGGGGAAAGGGTCCGGCCACCCACAGGTAACAGGTTTACGGGATGTGCAGGGAAGGAAGTAGGTAGCATTTACAGAGGATTTGCAGAGGCAGTGTTCGGAGAAGAAGAAGGGAAGGAGAGTTCTCGGAAAAAATCCGAACGTTGTTGTGTCGGGGAGGTGTAGAGTGGGGGTGGAAGGGTGGGGGCGCTCCTACGCTAAGGATTAAGTGCCTCTAGCTGGGCCCTGGTTTGCACCCGGGCACGACCGTTACCGTGTTTAATAACGATGTTGCCATCTTCTGTCCACACGTTCCTGAGGCCAAACTTCTCGATGGCAGCTTGTAGCAAAACCAGGCGCGATTTCGTGAGGTCCTCGCGAATCGTTATCCCAGTATGCTTGAGCAGCCGTTTCGAGCGGAACATTTCGTTCCGTTTCCTGTAACTGACAAATTTAACAATGATAGGTCTGTTTTTGCCAGTTATTTGACGACCTACCCGATGACTTCTATCAATATCTTGTAGGTTTAGATTAACACTTATCTTTTTTGCAACATTTTCGATGACCAGCTTGTCGGTGTCTTCAGATTCGGTTTCTTCAACGCCGAATATCCGCAAGCAGTTTCGGCGTGAGTACATCTCGAGCTGATCTGTCCTTTCTTCTAACTGAGATTTTAGAAATGAAATCTCGCAATCCCGTTCAGCCAATTTCTTTTCTAAAGATGTTACAAGATTGTTATTAAAATTCATCGAATCTTCTAGTTGCTTTGCTACTAATGCAGTGAGCACAGATGCCAAAGAGCTCAAGAATGTAGGCGATGTTACTGCCCTATCCAGTGCCTCAGTCACTTGCGCCGCAATTTTACTTTCAAGATCAATATTGGCACTAGATGAATTCTTGTTGCTCTTCGTCATCTTACGAGAAAAAATTATACAGAGAAAATCAGATGAACAGGAAAACGAACTAGGAGAGTTGCTTTGTGGAGAAATGGGACAAGGAGTGGAATAGAGCAATAGAGCAGATCTTAAAATTTAAGAATACGAATTAATTCTAAAATATAGAGATTAATACAGTTACACTGAGCGGCAGAGTAAGGCAAAATATACTTATCTTTGTAGGCTTCTACAGCGTCAAGCAGTCGTTGAGTGTGAAAGCTGTAACGGTGACTACCTGCGAATAAAACTACCTGCTGCTTAGCTAGGAGCGCCAAGGGACGATGCTTACACTGCGACGGTCATGGACAGACTGATGACACTCACTAAACAACTACAGTCGGCTCTCAGGAAGGCAACGCCTGTATTTTGGCGTCCGCCTGAAGGATCAATTACCCTTCCACCCGACGTAGAGAAACTTCTGCGCGAAAAACGCAGGGCTAGACGGCTCTGGCAACAGTTCAGATGCCTCACATTCAAAACACAGTTGCGAGAGTGCGAAAATCGCCTAAAAGCGGCACTCTCAATCCATCACGCGGCCGAGTGGGAAAAGCGCACGAGAGAGATCGGAACCTATCACTCACGAAAGGGCCTTTTCAAACTTCAAAAAGCCGTTAAGTCCGTACCAAACACAAACACAGCCATTCGAAGACCTGAAAATGCGGAAGGAAAACCAACTTACCTTTTCTCCGACCA